>CM061229.1:99407978-100007978 GCA_030844895.1 Ambrosia x helenae
AGGTTCATGATGCAGGGCATGGGTTTGAAAATACCCGAGTGTTTCAGGGGTATAGGTGATCTTGTAGGTACATCTGCAGGAGCTGAGCAGGAGGGAGGCAGTCAGTCTGAGGAGCCTGGCAGCAGGAGTGATAGCTCGCAGCAGCGCCAACCGGTTTATTTTGTGTTTTTGGTGTTACTTTTCCCTTTATTTTGTTTTGATTATCATATGCCTGTATCTAAACTAACACATCAAGGGAAATTGTAAGGGGAGAGACCGGTTGGGTGGTTTATAATATATTATATTATATGATACGTTGCTGTTATATGTGTGTTTTGGTTGTTAGAATATTGAAAATTGCCGCTTTTGTCCGCGAACGGAATGCTACACAGACATGTTGGAGGACAGGGGAGCACGACTTTCAAACAACATCGTCGCATTTATCAGGGGAGTCTGTTCCGATTTTTCTGTATTTATTATTTATTTTTCTTTTTGTATTTGATTTTTTTGTGTTACTATTCCCTTAGCACATTGAGGACAATGTGTCGCGCAAGTGTGGGGTGGCTATACGTCTTTAGAGTGTGTTTTTGTGTTAGTTTTGAGTCGTAAAAAAAATTAAAAATTAAAAAATGTCTTAAAAGCGGTCTGATTGGGCATGAAAGCGACTGTTTCAATGCTTCCATTCTGTCTCTGCTTGTGGTGTGTGGGTCCTTAATCATGGTCCAATTCTTTAGAACAGACATATGAACCGTTTTCAGCAGGTGTTTTAAAGAAAATGTTTAGAATTTGCCCGATTAGGTGTAACGAGCTGTCGGTAATAAATGCATGCACACATCGGTAACCCATTTCCACACTTTGGTGAGATCTTGAGCCTACTAGATGATAGATTGATACATATATATTTTCATTTGTTGAGTGTAGGCCAGATGTTTCTCTGTTGCAGAACTTGTGTGATTTGATACATGTCGAGGTTGTAGACTAGATATGCACATAGATGATAAAGGCAATTTAGGTTTTCCCTTTTTCTTTTGATGCCTATTTATTTGTTATGTTTGACCCGTTTACCTAAAATCACCCTTAGTAGCCATGTTGAGCCTATACCCTTTCATTTGATTAAACCTATTATCCAAATTGACATGTTTACCTTTGTGTAATAACTTGATGACATCCATTGTGTTTATGTTTTGTTCAAGTGATTGAGTTATGTTTAAGTTGTGAAAAAAAATAAAGAAAAAAAAGAAAGAAAGAAAAAAAATATATATGAAAAGAAAAAAGTGAAAAAAAAGGAAAAAAAATAGAAGTATGTGTATGGGTTAAATATGCCTAAAGTTGTGTGATTATTATATTATGGTGCTTAGTGAATAGGATGGTCATTCAAGCGTGTTGAAACCCTTGTTTTTAAACCAATTGTTAGCCAAATCTATCCTACCTTTACCCGAAGCCCAAAAACCTGTAAGTCCTTTAGATATGTGCATTGTCTATAGTTGAGGTGTGATTGTTATACAAGCCTATGATAACAGAGTTGCATGCTTGGTTTTGAGTGAATAATACTAGCGCATTACATGCTACTCCAGATATTAAACCGAGTGGGAGTGAAAAATTGTGAGGGGTGTGTTGCATGAGAATAAAAACCGAAAGCATGTTAGACTTAGACGGGAGAGTTCTGTTTTCAAAATTGTGCATCATGGTTGCCTGTTGAATTAACACATCTAATGATGATCTATGAATGGGGTATGACTTTGGACCCTAACTAGTGCATGGCGGGGGCGTTTAGGTATTTGTTACTTGTTCGTGGTAAGGTTTTGAGCAGATTTGCTTGAGGGCAAGCAAAAGGTAAGTGTGGGGGGTGTGATGTGTTGCCAAATGCATCACATTTATATATTAGTTTTTGTATAGTTTTTAATCGTTTATCGTTCGTTTATATCGTGTCTTAGATATTTAATTGTGTCTTGGTGTTAAGCAGGTGTTCGTGGGCTAAAACGAGAGAAAAAAGAGCTTAGTTGGAGAGGAGACGAGCATTCGATGAAATTGGAAATCGAAAAAGAAACAAATCTGGAAGAACTGAAATTAGAGACCCTCTAATTTCAGTAAAAAGTTATTCGCGGGTCTCTGATGTATTGTAAAATACATCTGTTTCCAGTGTAAAGTTTGTACAGTTTTCGAGTCGCTTATATAGTATTTTTTTTAGTTTTAGGCTTGTACCGGTCTATTTTATTTAGTATAGGTTTTTTATAGATTTTTATTAGTTTTGGGTCTTTTTTAGTGTTTATGTATTTATTTTTATTTTGTAGGTGTTCATGGAAGTTGGAGCGTAAAACGAGAAACTTTGGTCAAGTCGCGAACACCTAATACGAGAGCATGGAGTTATAATAATAATAATAATAATAGAAAAAAAATAAAACAAAATGTGACTTTGGTCACATTGTCACGGCCCAAAAAAAAAAAATAGTGGCCCAAACCTAAACAATTCTAAACAAAATAGAAGTCGGTCACGAATTAATGAATGGATATATATATATATATATATAGGGGGTGGTTAAAATAAAAACCCACTCAAAACGAGAAAACCCGGGAAACTCTGACTTCCCGAACTTTTTATCATCTGAAAAAAATAGGGTATGTAATATACATGTTTTTAAGAGTTTTGAGCAAAAAAAACAAAAAAGCGCCGAGTGAATATTTTAAAAAAAAATAAATAAGTTTTTTGTGTTACATATGTAACATGTCTGTTTTTGTGTAACATACGTAACACAAAAAAAACTTATTTATTTTTTTTAAAAATATCCACTCGGCGCTTTTTTGATTTTTTTGGCTCAAAACTCTTAAAATCATGTATATTACATACCCTAATTTTTTCAGATGATAAAAAGCTTGGGAAGTTAGAGTTTACCGGGTTTCCTCGTTTTAGAGGGTTTTCCGGTATCCCTTTCCCTTATATATATATATATATGACGGCAGCAAGGAATTAATGGGGGGAGAGATATTCATTAGAATTAGAAAGAACCATATTATCATTTGACACAGAGGATCTACTTTGATCGATCTTAGGAGTTTGAAGGAGAAAAGGTCTCGGGTGCACTAAAGATTAATTATTTGAAGACCAGGTGGTTTGTTTTATCGTTTTTATACTTTTAGAGACATGTTTATCATTGGTTTTCGAGACTTTGTGACTATGTTTCTGATTTTAATTTATGAACTAGACTTCCATGGTTGTTTAGGTTTATGAACTAGACACGTTTTATGCAGTATTTAATGAATTTTGGTTTTTAGTTTTGATGTGTAGAATTACATGATTTTAATTTTATTGTTGGATTTGATATATGTGTGTTGGTGTTGATTTTATTTGAAGTTTGTTTATTGGTTTTGTGGAGCTAGGCATGTAGAGATACCCCTAGATCTTGAAATCAATCTAGTTCGTCAACTTGGGTTAGCGTGCTAGTATTGGAGTTGGAGTACGACACAAGTATAACAAACTAATATAATAAATTAACTAAGACGTGCAGTCCATTCTTGAGGGTGAGAAATCTAACTCAAGATTGTTGTGTAACTAACTAGGCATTGTTCGGTAGTTGGCAAGCGCTAGGGCGGGAGTCGCTACTTGTCCGTGTTTAGAGTTTTCCTAGGTTTTCTTCAGTAGAGTTTAAGTCTGCTTCATAGTTTGAAGGTTTTAATCCAAGAGAGGTTTTAATCTGATTTCTGTGGGATTTTGGTATGCTAGGGCGATCCAGATCCATCTTAGCATTTCTACACTTGTCCCGCCTTAAGTCTAGTGAGCTATCTTTGACAGGAGGTTTATTAGATAAGAATAGGGGTCTCAAGTTAATTACCAGATTCAGGATTTATTGCTAGTGTCTAGGGATTTTACCTAAGTAACCAGCCTTCTTTCTATCTGATTTCTCCAAGCTCCTAGGTTCGTATAAGCAGTTGAAGTTGTTTTATTTATATTTAGTTTAATTAAGTTTATAATTAGTAGTTTAAAATACCCCCCCCCATTTAAGTATATATTTATTTAGGCTAGTATTCGGTAGAGGTTGTGATCTAGGGTTGCATTCACGTCTTTGGGTTCGATACTCGGTCTTATCTGTTTTACTGCTTTGCGACCGGTACACTTGCCGTGCGTGTGTAGTTTTTAGGTGAGTCGTTTTAATTAAAGCTTGTGTTATTTTTATATATACATTTACACACATCAGTCTCCAGGAAGTAAAAATAGAAGAAAATGACGAGTTTACCCTTAATGAATTGTTGGTAATTACTGAAGATGCCTCGCGACATTTTTAGGTTGTTGGAGACCCTCTAATTCCAGAAATAGTTATTCATGGGTCTCTAATAACTTCCAAACCCATAAAAAGCCCATTTTCTTGGTAAAAACCTAATCAGCCGTTTGGGGAGGAGATCATCGACTTCCAGAGCAGAAAAGGGGCGATTTTGAAGACTTTTTGCAGTTCCATTCATTCCGGTTGATGCCAGAGCAATCCAGAACAAGTTTTGAAGCCAAAATCATGAAGATGCAAGGCTAATCATCTTGCGGTTTCTCCGGGTGAACGATTTGGTTATTCTATCAATTGTTTTTATGTTTGATACTCATTACTTGGATTAGATTTTGTGAACAACCTTAACGGTCTTTGCGTCTAATTGTATGTTTGACTGATCTAGACAGTTTGGTTGATTAGTATTATTGCATTATGTTATCGTATCTTGGTTTTCTTGCACTAGGATTAATTTAACTTTGCAATTAATGTTATATAGCTGAATTGGGTCGAACCAACTTAAACAAAGTCATGTCTATGTGATTTCCTAGATATGGTATTAACATAATTAAGTTGATAATTACCGGATCAGAAACCCGGAGTAACCGTTTTTCCATATTATTGTCTTTTATAAAACTCTAGTATCACTTGTTTTGCAGCACTGCAGCACTTTTACATTAAACTTCATAAAAATTATGTTAGTTAATCTTAGTTTAATTAGTAGTTAGTAAATTAGCACTTTCCACAAACTCCATAAGGTTCGACAACCCTACTTCCTATACTGCAGTCAGTTGTAGCTAAGGAGTAGTTTTTATTGAGTTTTTGATTAGCACTTCGACACGCGATCAGTCGTTTTAGCTTTCGTTTTAAGATGAAAAAGCATACCTTCTGCTTTGAATATGTGGAACAAATCCACAAGTTATATAGATCATATGGTGGTCTATGTTGATTCTAACATGTTGAAAGGTGGGAAAAATATAACCGACAATATTATTGCTTGTGAAGATTTTAACAACATTATTGTTTATTCATTAGGTAGTTTGTTTTACAAAGGCATTATGAAAATGAGCCCGAAATGTGGGTCATATTTGTTTGCATTATAGAAGAGCACTGGACCCCACTATATTAGGCTCTATTATCATAAAAGGTAAGTTACAACAAATTGAACAAAAAGCTTGCATTTTATGAGGTCGCCTCTTTCTTTATTTTGCTCAAATTGTTCTGTTATTTCAGGTTTCTGATTTGGGAAGGCTAAATCATGAAAACACAAGGAAATTGCTTGGGTATTGTATGGATAGCAGCCCGTTTACACGAATATTGTCTTTCTTTGAATTGAATAACATTTTCACTACTAACACATGTTTGTTATAATGAATTTGTCAGCTTAGACTCACCGATTGTGGATGTTGTTATTTTTATGATTTCTTTTAAACAACTCCTGCTATAGTTAAATTGATTTTATCTTAGTCTTACGACTTATTACCTGTTTTGTAAATGTGTTAAAACAGAATGATAGTTTTGAGGTGCTTAGTTCATGGATTTTGGAGTGAAGAGGTGACATGCATATACGTATATACATATATATTATACGTTCTTTTAAGGTTTTAAATGGTACAACTTTGAGATGAACAATATAAAAAAAGGTGTAGTTACACACCCTATCAAGATCACATAATCCCCTTATTTAAGAAAAAAAAAAGTTTCTACAATTCAACTTGTTTCGTCAGTAGCATTAGAATGCAATCATTTCATCTATAGACATACCATGAAAATTTATACATTATGTGGAAGTGAGTAGGTGCGGGTAAAGTCTGATCTAGCCGGTCACATGGTTATATCTGGACAACCATAACAGTTCGGCAATACCTGGTGCATTTTTTCCTCTAAAGAGGTATGTATGCGAACCTGATAACAAAGTTGAAAAAAAATAGTATTGTTTATAATTGATTGAAAATCAACTGACAAAAAACTTTCTGTGAACAAGGTTGTGAGCCTGCCATATATGATCGACCGCCATCGAACTTCAACTGTAGTAGCCATGCATGATCAACTGTTTGTGTGGGTGCCATTTTTGAGCACCTAGCCTTATAAAATATATGGCTGTTTTTGTTTTGTTTAGCAATGAGGTGCATCAATTCTTGAAATTACTGGCGCCAAAAGTGTAGTCAAAGTCAACGGAAAATTCCTAAAAGGTAAACCTTACCGCTTAGAGATGGAGAATGTTGATGAAGTCATTTTCAGCTCTTCAGGCCGACAAGCTAACACATCCTTCAAGTTAGTGTTTTTAATAGTTTCTTTCAGCTTAGAGGTGCCAATTTTAAATAATTTAGTTATAGATGTTTTAAATCTTAAATGGATTATTCAAAAAAGTTCAGTTAAGTATACATTCTTTTTAATTGTTTTGTTTAAAGATTTAGCCAATTTTACTAACAAAATAAACTATTTCTAACAAAAAAGCTAGAAGATGACAAAAACTGTTTGCAGACATTCCTAATCTGACATAGCCTGTTTTGTCTTGTACTAAGGATGACATGTTTCAACTCAAATCCACTTTTGATTAGGAGTCTAAAAGCTTATCTAGCCACCGTGTGTGAACCAGTTTTATAAATAGTCTGTTAGATATTTTAATGGCTATAGAATGATAACGCTGCTACTGATGTTGCGCTTCTGTCAGCATTAACGATTCATAAAAGGATTACAGTTAATAGGCATATTGTCGTTTATGGTAGATTCCCCACACACGCATATAATGTGGATATTATTGGTTAATGTGGATATTGTTAGCTAAATATGATGGGCATTTTTTTTCCTAAACTAGAGTTCTAATCATTCTTAACTTTGTTGGTATTAAGGAATCAGACACTGGCCTCCCTACACCTAGCCAATGCTATCTTGTTTATGAGAAAACATATGATACAACAGGAGCAACCTCTTCAGGTTCATAATTTCATATTACCTGAATAAATAAATAAATAACCATTTTTTCCTCTGTTATTTACAAATGTTGTATTGTTTATGCACATAGGTGGTTAGATGCACAAAGATAATTAACCCAAACACAGAAGATGCAAATGTTATAAATGCCAAACAAATTTCAAAGGTATTTGAGAGTTTGGTTAGGCTTATATTTGAAGTAATCAAAGGTACACCGGGCAAGGCGAGGCCCTTCTAAATCACCTCAAACATAGAAATATGCAAAAGTGCTTAAACCGACGTGGACAAAACTGTCTGAATACACCCAAAAGTGGTATGGATCTTGAAGAAGGCACACATGTTAGGAAGGTTGAATTAAGGAATCATCCACAAACGACATACACCCACATCACAAGCCCCAACAACTATAAAACAATAAAATAAACACCCCCGCAGCAACGCTCGAGCATTCTCACTAGTACTATATTAAAGAAACTCGATGGACGAGACGGTAAATTTACATCTTTTTTAAGATGGAATCCTAACAGTTTCATGCTTAAAACCCAGTTTATCATGAAAATGTTTCCAATATTACCCTTTTCCTGAAAAACTGTGTTGTACATTATGATCATCATAACTCCTAATGCCTTTGATTATCCTCAATTTAAGAAATTGAATGGGATTTGTCACACCCTCAAATTCCACAAGTGGGGTTTTACCACGAGGCGCGTGACACAGCGGGATCCAAGTCAACGGTCACAACGAACGACAACTAAATGTAAAATACGTAAACCAAAACATTAAGTTTTAATAACATGAAATCAACAGCGGAAGCATACTCTTGTTCACAAACCAAATGAGCTAACGTAGCCTTAAACATTTATTTGAAACATGCCACTAGAAAACCCTAGACGCCAATGCAAGAGTCGTACTTCTAGTCCAAGTGCAGCTACCTTAGCGACCTGAGAAAACATGCCAAAAAGATGTCAACATACAATGCTGGTGAGTTCACGGGTTTTTATAAAACGTTCCAGAAGTGTACTAAGTTCAATCCTGTCAATACTATGTCAAGTGTACGCTAGCTAGGCATAAGTTCTGCTACTACTATGATTGGAATACAAGCTTAGCATATGTTTAAGCCTGCCCGAATAATGTATACAAGTTTAGCTAGTATTTCCCAAAATAGCATGTAAAAACACCCAACATCAATCCCAAATCATCAAGCAACATATCCTAAATGAAAACCCCCAATTTTATCATCAATCTATCACCCTAATTGCAAGTATTTCCTAAAATAGCATAATATTATGAAAACATCACATCAAGCATGCACAACTTGCCCTAAATGGAAAATAACCAGATTTCATCACATAACAACATTGCAAATCATCATCATATTGTTACTACATCATCCTAGTACAAACCCTAACATCATACAATCATCAAATCATATCATAACATCCTAAATCCTCCTAAATCACTCAAACGGGTCAAAACGCATATTATCATCAAAACACATCAAACAACCTTCAAACTCCTAGATAAACATCCTAACAACTTATCCATATCAGTGGAACATCAAACACATAAGAATCCCCATGATTTAATCATAAAAAAATCTGTTCTTTACATGTATACTTCACATATAACTCATATAAAGGATTAGACTTGTTTCAAAACTGTTTTTAAAAGGTTTTCAAAGACACAAACTTTATAAAACTAGGTCTGGACCTTTAGGGAACAAAATAGCAACATTACAAAGGTTTAGACTGGATAACACACCTTGGGTTTTACTAAAAAGGAGGCACTACAAAAAAATTGCCATTTAGTGGCACACACTTTTAATGGCATTTAACGTATGTGAGACTAATAAGGTTTTTAGTGACACTTTTTGTATGCCAGACTTGCTTTAACACGTACTTTTAGTGGCATTTAAATGTCATGACACTAATTTTGAATTTTAGTGACACTTTAAGTATGCCATAATTGTTTGATACACCCTTTAGTGGCATTTATTTTTGTGTCACTGATATCATTTTGTTAATGGTACCACTAGGTGCGATAAATGTTGACACGAACAATACTCGACACGAAAAAAGACAGGTTTAGGTCAGCAAACACGACGTGTTAAAAAAGTGGTTGGGTTCAGGTTGACTCGTATTAAAAACGAATGGGCTTCGGGTTGACCTGTATAAAAACGGGTTGGTCTTTCAACCATTTAAGTATTTTGAAAAAAAAAAGCTTTTATATTTTTTATTTTTCTATTGTTTCCATTAAAATGGTTAGTTATAATAATGTTAGTTTTGGCTATACATATTATTACTTGTCACAACCCATACTCACCAACAAAGGCTTATAGAACGATGCTTATAATTCGTCAACATCTATGACTCATTTAAGAAGACGGTTAGGTTTGGGTGACCCGAATTTATGTGTGTGTGGGCTATGGTTGAAATCTTGGACACAAAAAATAATATGGGTCGAGTTCGAGTTACACATTTCAACCCGTCAAAACACCAATCCATTAACTCAACATGATTAACACCTTAGGTATCATTAATATCAAATAACTATGTTAACAATCATTTATTTATATTAAAATTTTATTTATTAAATTGAAACTTAAAAAATTAAAACAATTAACCTAAAACGAATTGGTCATATCCCTCTAGATCACCTTTTCACTGATATTGAACATTGGGAAAATGGCCAAAATAGCCCGTTGACCGTGTGATTTGTAAGAATAACCCTTTCCCCCCTCTTTGGAGAGACGGGACACGGCTCCAACGAGCCTGAAACCGTCTCCGAGTGGCCAACCAACACGTGGCGTCTCTCATCCCGAGGCTGTACCGTCTCTCTCCAGACGGGTCAGAATTCAACCGTCTCTCTCCCAGACGGGGCACATTTCCCCATGCCGGCTGGCCTTCGGTTCAACCGTCTCTCAAGACGGGTCACATTTCCCCATGAGTCCGGTGAGTCTCGATGATTAGTCCGACGCTTCGGTTGTCCAGCTCAGCCCTATTAATACCGTTCTCAGTCACAAACTCCGTCCCGTTCCCGTCAGACTATCACCCCACCACCGTCTAACACTATCACCAACACCACCCCACCACCACCGTCCACCACCACAGTCTAATTCATCCAAATGGCACCGCAACGATGGACCGAAGAACAGGAAATTGCACTGATTGCAGCATGGCGCCATGTCGAAGAAAGCACCCACCAAACCAACAAATGGTTCCGTATATTGCACGAGTACAATCGGCTGGTTGGAGGGTCAGACCGAACAACCGAGTCTCTTAGCCGGAAGTTGACCGATTTGACCACGAAGTGTCAAATCTTCAACGGGTACCACAACCGGACACTTCAGGTGGTACCCTCTGACATGCCCGAAGACGTGGCAATTAGATACACAAAAAGACAATATCAAACCAGGGAGCGCAAAGAATTTAAACATGTGTCTGCCTGGCAAATGATGAGGGGTCGTCTTAACTTGTAGTTTATAAAACCTTTGTAATCGAAGTAATTTTATTAATGCAATGAATGTTTATTTATGTTTTTTTTTATATTAAAGTAAATATTTCATTAAACAAACTATACTATTACAACAACAATAAACAAACTATACTATTACAACAACAATAAACAAACTATACTATTACAACAACAATAAACAAACTATACTATTACAACAAACTTCCTAAATTTACTTGCTAAGAACTAAGAACTTTGTTTGAATGGAGTATTACACGAAAGTGTTGTAATACTAAATGTCTAACCAACTATTGAAGACTACATCCTAATGTTAGATGTTTCCTCCATAGCGGTGGTAGTAGCAGTAGGGGTCGTCAGACGTAGGGTTGATAGGATATTCCAAGGTTTACTTGCTTTGAACCATTGTTTCGAATGGTGTATGTGGTCTACATAGACAAGTCCGAGACGTTTCCTCGTTTTATGTAACAATAGTTCCCAATGTGCACACGTTGACCACCGAGACATAAATTTGGGAGGCGAACGAACTTGCCAATAATGTAGACCACCACATCATCGATGCATTCTACACGGGTTAACCCACGCGCAGATGCAACAACAATCCAAGTAGTCGTACGCAGATGAAACAACAATCCAAGTAATCGGACAATATTTTCGTAAACCGGTAGGCTTCGGTTGGGAAAGCAAAAAACGTCATTGGTTTGGAAGATGAAAGGTTTGGGGAGGGTGGTGGGTGCAAATTTTGTTAAGTGAATTGGGGTATTTATATACACTCGTGAGACGGTTCAGACGGTAGCCCAAAACGGCTTGAGACGACTTGGGGGTTCTGACCCGTCTGGGAGAGAGACGGTTGAATTCTGACCCGTCTGGAGAGACGGTTGAACCGAAGGCCAGCCGGCATGGGGAAATGTGAACCGTCTGGGAGAGAGACGGTTGAATTCTGACCCGTCTGGAGAGAGACGGTACAGCCTCGGGGTGAGAGACGCCACGTGTTGGTTGGCCATTAGATCTAAAACCAAAGGCTCTCGGAGACGGTTCAGGCTCGTTGGGAGCCGTGTCCCGTCTCTCCAAAGAGGGGGGAGAGAGTTATTCTTGCAAATCACACGGTCAACGGATTATTTTGGCCATTTTACTTTGAACATTTTCCCTTTCCCTCTCAATTGAAATTATCACTTTCCCTCTTCATTGAAAAAATTATCCCGCTATTACACCCCCTTACCTTTTATCCCTCTCAAATTATCCAGCAAAATACACAATTGAAGCAGATACTTGCGCGCGCGTCTCACTTTTTATCAAGCAAAGGTAGGATTTGTACCCTAATCATCGACCGTGTCATTCCTTTCTTCATCCCTCTCAATTAAAGCAAAGGTAGGATTTGAACCCTAACATCCTATTCATCATTTTTTTTCTTTCTTTTGAAACGTATTTACTTAATTAGTGTATGTATGTAGGGCTGGCAAATCGTGTCCCTAACAGGTTAACAGGTCTCTGACGCGCGCGAACAAATAAGTTCTAAACATGAACACGATTCGTTTAACTCATTTATATCTCATGTTTATAACACAGTTTTATGTTTTATGTACCAAAAAAGGGAAATGAAAGATTTTTGCCTCTTAATTCTAAGTATTAAAAAAAGTCAAAAAATCAAATAGTGTACTTTTCAGTCAAACAGGTCTTATCGTGTCTTAACAGGTTACCCATTGCCAGCCCTATATGTATGTATTGTTGCAGTTGGCTAGATACAGTGAGTTAGGTTGTTAATTGATCACCGACTTACATCTTGTATATATAGTGGATGCTCTCTATTGTTAGTTGAAGAATCCCAAATGCATTAAGAAATTAGAAAATTAAAGATTACCATTAACATCTATAATGATCTGACATTCTGACTTGCTTTTTGTGTTAGAAAAAAAAGGTTTTTGGCCTTTTAATTGATGACTAGTATATCTTTTACATGTTTTGTGATGTTAGTCGTTTTGTAAATAAAAGACTTCTAGAACGATTTTGTGTAAAAGAAAGTTTTGATCTTTTGAGTAATATTATATCCTTGTGCATCGTTTTTTTCGTAAAATAAAATGAGGTGGTGAAGTCATTTTTTTTTGTAGGAATATGTATTGTGTGATTAGGTGCCTCTACACAAATTTTTGTGTGTGATTTTGTAATCATGGTTTAAAAAAACGGGTGAGGCGTACGCCTCGAGGTGCGCCTTGAGGCGAAACTCTAAGAAAACGAGTCTGAGGCGCGCCTCATGAGGTTCAGATTGTACATGCGCCTCTAAGGGCTGAGGTGCTAAGAAAATGTGCGCCTCAAGTGCGCATCGGGTGGTTTAGGTTGTTTTTTATGTGTTTTTTTTTTGTTGGTGTTTTAGACTTTTTAGGTCAATATTTTATTTTTGATGTGTGTTTTTGATCTTTTAGACTTTTCCAGGTCAAATATTTTATTTTTTATAGACACATAATTTTTATATTTATTTTTTGACTGCGCCTCGATCTTACGACTCGGTTTGCCTCGAGGCTTACGCCTCATGAGGCGAAGGGAAAACGCCTCGAGACTCGTTTCCGTTCTTTTAAACTTTGTTTGTAATTATTGATCAATTGTCTTCTGTTCAAGCTTCTCTAGTGGACTACTGAGAATCACTCAGAGGTTCGATTTTGATTTGTGTGACGTTGTCATTTATATTTGTATGATTCTTAGGTAATATGAATTTGATTTGTGAATTTGTTTGGTCAACGGCTTTTAGGCCTGATCATTTGCGAAGTTGAGACATTTTGTGGCTTGAATATGCTGTTCGTCAATGCGTCTCACTTTGGTTAATTTTAATTTGTGTAAACATGATACGTGTAGTTTGTACGTAGCTGATATGATCTTGTAAAAAAGGAAAAAAGGTAGCTCTAGATTTAATTGGTTTCTATTTATATATTTACAGGTGTTTTCTCTTATCATGGAGTTCGTTGTTGTGCGTTTATGGAGGTATGTGGCTGTGGACAGTGGTTCATATATTATTATTCGACCACCGCTACACCCTCCCCCTTCTAAACCCTTGCTTGCTAAACACCCACCACATCCAGCATCAAAACATGTGAATCAGACCCAAACCCACTCGAATAACCAGTGGTTGTGGACAATGGTTCATATATTATTATTCATCGTCTCCACCCAATCCATCCATGGCAACATTCACTGGACCATTCTCCACCGGGTATCATAAGCATTTATCAAGATTCTAACTTTACTTTGGTATTACTCTATTTGTGTTTTAATTTTGATGTGGATCTGGTTATTTGTTCAAGATGGAAGTTGGGTTTGTTTATTTTTTATTTTGTTATTGTGGTTGGTTGTGTAACCTCTGACTTCATCGTCTTCTTCTGTCTCTAGATACCGGAGTGATTTACGGCGATTGGTCGCTTTTAGTGTCTGAAGACGTCGTTTCTTGAATTATGGTTGCGGTCGGTTGTCATGAATCAGAACACTTCACCGTCAACGGCGGTTAGGGAACGACGCTATTTTACTTACTAGACAAAGAATGAGAGGGGGTTTCTACGTCCCTTTCTGTTGATAGCCCTCAGTTAATTAAGGTGAGTCAGGTCTTTAAGCATCGATTTGTTGTTACGGCAACATGGTTGCCCATTGGCGCCTGGGACTTTTGTGAGGTATAAAAAGAGCTATGCTTTAACCTCTTTAGGTAAAACGGACTAATTGTCAACTACATTGTTGACTGTTGACATGTTTTAAGTTACTCTTCTTTTTCTAGAAACTAGAAATAATTAATAATTACATGAAGGATTACAGAAGTTACTTCTCCTCTTGTAGAAATAATTAATAGCTACATTAAGCTTTATAACAACTGTTTGTAGATATTATTAGTCATAAAAGGTGTATGAGAAGTTGAAAGCAATATGTTTGACTTTCAAAGTCAAATGACTATATACCAATTTCAACTTTTTTCTTAGTTAAATCAACTTATGCACTTACTCCCTGCATCCCATATAAGAAACAAGACTGTTAATTTTGCTGGTAAAACAGACTAATTTGTAAATTGTAGAGTTATGTATTTAATATCTAACTTTTCTTCTTCTAGGAAAAGTTGATAATTACATCGAAGTTTGTTTGCATGTTTAATTTGGCATGTTTAAGCGTCTTTCTTGGCAATGACGACAACAACAATTTCCCATAGGTATCACACTTGATGTTGGCTTTCTATACCAGCTGTGAAGGCGATGTCAATTATACTGCATTGTGAACGCAACCAGTTGATGTATTGCCACATTTCGTATGTGGTATGTTTTCCTTCAATGTCTGAGCCATTTGGGTGCTCCCTACGTGCCTTTTGTTCAAATGTGAGGCTTTACGTTGACAATTTGACATTGTTTTATCAACTGGCTTTTCAACTTTTCATTTTTGATGACATATTGATATTAATTTTTTTTTGAGTTAATAGCCATTTTCGTCCCTGAGGTTTGGTCCAGTTTGCCATTTCAGTACAAAAGTTTTTTTTTTTTGCAATTCCTTACCTGAGGTTTGGATTTTTTTGCCAAATTCGTCCTTTTCACTAACCAAGTTAAAAAAACTCGTTAATGTCAAGGGTAGTGTTGTCTTTTTACCTTAGGGACAAATTTGGCATTTAAAATTCAACCTTATCTCAGGGACGAATTTGGCATTTAACTCTGAATTTAAAAATTGTTAATTAAATAATTTATTATGAATTTATAATGGTTAAAATAAGTTAAATTGATAAAAAAAATAATTAATAAAACTTTTTCCAAAATTAAAATTTAGTTTTATAAAGTTTATTAGTTTATAAGTCTAAAAAATTTTTTGTAGAATTTTTATAAACCGTTTGGTGATATTTCTAGAAGTTTTTTATTTATTTATAAATAAACTTGTAATATTTATTATATATATTAAATAAAAGAATTTTCTGAAAATAAAAATTATATAATAAAATTTATTAGTTATATATCATAAAATAAATTTTGTAGAATTTATAAGTCATATTAGGTATTTTAAATATATTATAGAATTATTAATCAAAATATATAAAGAAAACATGGAAAATTGATAACTAAAAAAAATGTTGTTGGGGAGGATTGAACCTGGGTCTGACCCGGTTGGGAGGTTTTAAATCACAAGCCCAGACAAGTTGGTCCGGACCCTAAGAACAAGATGGTTTCAGATTTAATTTATTATATGGTATGTTTAAATAATAGAATGAATGCTTATAAAACTGAGGTAGGTTCTGCATCTTAATTTACTTCATATAGTTGGACTCATATATACCTATTAATTAACTTTTAACTGCTTTGTATGAAGAAAGTTATCGTACACATATTTGACCAGAAAAGTCAAAAGGGCATCTTTAAATTGATAATTCAACTATAAATCTCATATTTGATTTGGCAGGTTCGTAAGCAGTCTTTTAACAAGCTAGAAACGTTCAAGAGAAGATGGCGAAAAGCAGTTCAAGAAGATGACTGTTGGGTAGATCCATACAATCATTAGTGACACAAACTTATCATCACACAAAATCCCTTTATTTCAATAATTTTTAAAGTTACAATAATTTAACAAGTATACATCTTTTCAAATTCATATGTATTTTACAGATAACAATAAATAATCACATATATACCATTTTTTATTATCCTCACATTAAAAAACTAATAAACTTTATAAAACTAAATTTTAATTTTAGAAAATGTTTTATTAATTATTTTTTTTATCAATTTAACTTATTTTAACCATTATAAATTCATAATAAATTATTTAATTAACAATTATTTTAAATTAAGAGTTAAATGCCAAATTCGTCCCTGAGTTAATGTTGAATTTTAAATGCCAAATTCGTTCCTGAGGTAAAAAGACAACACTACCCCTGACATTAACGAGTTTTTTTAACTAGGTTAGTGAAAATGACGAATTTGGCAAAAAAAACCAAACCTCAGGGAAGGAATTGCAAAAAAAAAAAAAACTTTTGTACTGGAGTGGCAAACTGGACCAAACCTCAGGGACGAAAATGGCTATTAACTCATTTTTTTTCTTTTGTTGTCCCATAAAAGAGTATTTATATTCACATAAACATTTTTGTTTTGTGTTGTTATTCTTTAGTCGCTCTGTTTGCTATTAAGAATCTAACTTTCTCTAAACATAACATAACATTTTATATTGTCAATGTATTTCGTTGGCTGTCCATACAGGTTTATTCGATAAGAGGGTGCACAACACAAACAAGGGTAAGAAAAAAATTCAAGCACAAAGCAAAAATAACAAAAACTAACAACCGCAATGATTATGCAGGAATGGAGACAGGTGCATAATGCAGCCAGCAAGTTGAAAAGCAATGGCATCCTAACACTGTGTTCCCGAGTTTCATTTAACAAAAGAAAAGAAGGGATTTGGAAGGATGTCAAGAAAAAATCGTGTTCCCCAGTTTTTTTTAAGGAGAGAAGGGAAAGGAAGTGGAAGGAAAATTTTGGTTAATTTCCTTCATATCTCATCCTTTCAAATTGGAGAGATTTGGAAGGAAATCATTTTTTAAACATAAAACCCTCACTTTTCTTTTCCTTTCCTTCCAACTCGGGAACATGCTAGTTAATTAAATATTTCTTTTCCACTCCCTCTCTTTTCTCTCCTTAATTTCCTTTCTCTTCTTTTCCTTCGTTTATTAAACTCAGGAACACAGCGTAAGAGAGCAGCTAAAGGTAACAACTTTTGCACTAATACATAATACTACCTTCTTTCTTTAACTAAGGCCCTTTTGTAAATCCTCCAGTGGTCACTTATTTGTAGCCTTTTTGTAAATCATAAAACTAAGATGCACAGTTAAGGAGGATTCCTATCATGCAACTATGACACGATCTTAAATAGCAATCTATGGAAGTGAATGACACCAATACACGTAAAAATTCAATGCTCCCCGCCGCGGAGCGCGGGGACAAATATCTAGTTGTAATCATTTATCAAACTAGTGAATATAAATTGGTTCATTGATCATGTTGGAACATGTGAGTTAACCATCTAGACTATATTGTTTACAGGTTGAGGAAGTTAAACAAGAACTTGTATAGTTACATCTTTGAAAATTCTTCATGCAAGAGTCTGATGCTTATTTACGTAGTTGATGACATGGTAGATATCATGAGAAGCTTTGGAGCCAAGTTTTATGATAGTGAAATTCTCACCTAAAAGAAAAATTAGATTGGTGTAAACATTTGGAATGTTACTTATTACGCAATGTTTTGCTAATGTTTGACATATGTTTTGGATCGAACTTATTATTGAAGTTAAAATTAGCGTGTCTACATTACAATTTTATCGAACTTTTATTTTATATTTTATTATGTAAATAATGTGATTTTGTGGCCCTAAAAATAGTACATAATTTAAACTAAAAGTTTTACTTACAGAAAATTTGTGCCACTAAAACTAGTATGGATATGTAACTAGGATTACTTATTGTGGCAAAAAAAAGTGCCGCTAAAAGCCTAAAACTTTGTGTGGCACATTGAAAAAGTGTCACTAAAAGGCTTTAGTGTTAGCACTTCTAGTGACACTTATTTTGTGTGCCGCTCATTCCTAAAGTGGTCTTTAGTGACACTTTTTTGTTATTTTGTGGCATTTTTTGTATGTCACTAGATGACAATTTTTTTTGTAGTGAGGTGTAAGCTTGGTAATGATAGGTTTTAGGGTAAAAATGAGTTCTAGAGGCTGATTATAGTGTGGGAGAGGTTTGGGGCGAGTTAGGGTTTTACAAATTGTGTTTAACAAGTCAAGGGTGGTATTTATAGGCGTTTCTAGTCGTCCGTGCTAATACACACGAGTAGCTAGCTACTCGCCCCTGTTACAGGCGAGTAGCTTTGCTACTCGCCCCCTGCAGGGCTGATGGGTTTTTCGTCGCGTTAAACACTATTTAACACATATAAGCACGTATTCACATACCGATAAGTCATATAATGATTATAAACACATAATGCATGATAGCCAACACGTTAACATTCTTGCCTTCATACGTACACACCATTACAAAAAGACACCTATTACCGAACAATCATTGTTCTCCATTTCAATCAAATTTCTTCTCCACAAAACCTCTACGAAAACCTCATTCACTTACAATCAAATCATGTCTTTTATATCTACCAGAATACCCATTATTTTAAAGCCATATATTTCTAAACTTTTGTGATGATTTGAGGTATAACCCACTTCATTTTGCTCATGTTTTAGTTAATTTGTTGGATTATTTGATCTTTGAGGGCTAAAAATTGAGTCTTTTTGGCACTGTTTTTAGGCTTTGAATAACATATCTCAAATGGAAGCAGAAAATGGTGATAGCAAGTCAAATATGGAAGTTATTGAGCAAATTGGAAGATGAACTTTTGGGGTTGCTTTTCTTGTTCTCTAAAAAACTAAAAAACAAGTATGCAATTTTATTTTCCGTGTGTGTGTTCTATGTTATTTCTTAAATCTTTCTATTTCTAGGGTAATAGGATTCACACTAATAAAGGTCTTGAAAATCAGATTTTTTATTATCTTTTATTTAATTTGTGAATTTTTTGTTTTAGCTTAGTTAAAATAAGAAAAAGGGTTTTCAGTTGGTTAGGTGGATGATTATGATTTCAGTTAAGATTATCTTTATTTCTTTTAATTACTTAACATGTGTGTTTATATAATAGGCATGTCATGAAGAAGATTACATTTAAACAAGAAGACAGAGAAGTTTAAGAAGACAACACATTAAGAGGTATTTTATTTGTGATTCCTATTGATTAATGACTATGGACTACCTTTGTTCTATAGTTAGATTTGAATTTGATTTTATTTAAGTCAAACATGTTTTTTTTATATATTATCTATTTTTTATGAAAATTGTTGTGATTCTAATTGCATGTCGAAGATCCATTTTACACTTACATATACACATATGTCTATGCATAAACAAAAAAAAAATTGCAGTTCATTTCAAATTAAACTATCTGATCAATACATGAACTATGATGCAAAATATAAATGCCACATATGGTATCATGACAAATTGTTAAATCATAATTTCATATGGTTCACTAAATACAAATTGAAAGAAGAAAAGGAACTGAATTGATAAATTACCTTTTTAGTTAATGTCATGATTACATAAAAGTTAATACCCATTTTATCGTAAGAAAAACTAAAGGGAAGGTCTAATACAAGGTTCGTGTTTGTGTTCTTGATGATTGTATTTTATTTTTTTGGTTTCTTGATGAATGTTATTTCTTATTTATTGATTTTGGAAGGATGCAACTTGCAGGAAATTGAACGAGTTTCCAAAGCTTATTGCAACTATTACATCTCGTATCATTTTCTGCTTCTTCATCGGGTCATCATTTTCAGCTTTCTCAATAGTAATCTATATAAAGATTCAGGAGGCAATAATTAAAACACACTTTGGGTAACTTTGGACCTGGTTGACCCATTTGACCCTAGCTTACTACATTCATTTTTTAGAATTTACATTTTATTTTCTTTATTTATGTTGACAAGATTGAATATTTACATCCGGCACCGGTTTATATTGTTGTAGGTTCACATGTTTGGGTTGAAGATCCTACTATAGCTTGGATTGATAGGGAAGTGACCTGAATCAATGGGCTAGAGCTTCATGTACATACCGAAAAGGGAAGGACCGTGTGTGTGTTGATGTTACCTTATATCTAGGGTAAACTGCATGTAATGAAAACAAACGCTACACTTTTTATTTATGTATTTAGCTACCAACTTTAGTTAATAACATAATAGAAACTATATTTTAGCAGATAACTTGATTTTAACCTTATTGTAGAAGGACGCACAGTTGAACATATTTTTGAAGTAAGATTGAATTGACTTTATTGCCCCTGACGAAGAGGTGATCTTATGGATATTTGGAATTTGGACTAGCAGCACAAGGAAATGCTAATCCTTATTTAACACTTTGTTACCAGTGGACTAAAGGCCCTTTGGTTCATGTGTGTAACTAAACTTTGTAGATAAAAAATGAGCACGGGTCGGATTGGATAAATGATATTATGGTGTATAAAGTTTTGGGTAATTTAAATTGTGAAAAAAATAAACACCCGCGGCAACGCGCTGGCATTCCCACTAGTATAGGTATAAACACTCTTATTCCCTAAACATTAAGATTAGAATATTGGGAAGAGATAATGTACATATCAACCTTAACGTGAGAAGCGTAGGAAGCATTCTCAGCTCTTAGATTATAGGCAGTGGCATGATGGTAATTAACAACTCTAATCATGGTTAGCTTAATCTAACCAAGGGTAAATTAGGAAAAAAACGTTCAAAACTTTTTCAAATCGAAACAATAGACTTAAATCAAAACCTGATTTTTCATCATTTCAATTCGATTAAACATTCTAAATGATTACACAATCAAAATAACAAAAAACATTCGATTATCATTTACAAAAACGTAAGATCAGTATTTGAATCTAAAAATCAGAAAAACAGAGAATTATACTAGGACAATTAATCATACAAAAAACATAGGATTATGAATAAACGCTCGTATTAGTTGTCAAATACTTTCGATTTTGTTCAATAAGAATGATTAAACATAAAAATTAGGTTAAAAAGAAGTTGCGGATGAAAAAAGACGAAGTTGGTGATAACAAAGGATTTTAAACGCACGTTACATCTTTGTTCGATAGGTAACGTGCGTTTAAAGTTCATTTGATGGGACAAACAAACAAACGCACATTCATGTGTTCAAACGCATGTTGTAAATTTTAAACGCGCTTATTGTGTAATCCAGACGCACATAAATTACAAATTCACAGAATATTTTTTTATTGTTTTCGTATATGTAATGATGAAAAATCCAAGTTGTCTATCTTATTAATGGTAAAAAATCAAAATATTTAGGTACATGATGATTTTAATGGTAAAAAATCAAAATATCTTCTTGAATATCAAAGAAGATAGTCCTTGTAAATATTTTGGATGCCTCTTCTTCAATAGGATTTCTAGTCCAAAAATCAGGAACAGTATACCTTGAATCATGGTCATTCTTCCTATGGTTGAATCTCTGAGCTTCAAGTGAAGTTTCATGAGAATCCGGTTAAAAACCGAATTCACAGATCGATTAAGCAAAAACAACTCGGTTTCAGACGGGAGATTCGAGACGAGACAGAAATATAGGATAACAAAGTCATCACAGATTCGTATTAATTCAGAAACGGTTACAGACACTGTCATCAGTAGGATAAACATCTATCTCGGGGCTGGGGGAGGTCGGGCATGACCTCCCCTTTGAGAGCATTCAAAGAACAAACTCAAATCTACAAATAAAAACCAACACATGAGATTGCTATTTATAGTCCAAACCAAAAAGCCACATTCGCTCCCTTATAGAGGTCGAACCTGCAGATTCTGCAGGTTTGCTCCTTGTAGAAGGTCGAACCTAGATTTTAGGTTTTGGTCTATATTTACAAAAGTATCAGATCCATAAAATGCCTTTATGGATCACCACAATCTCATGTAATACAATACACGACTCAACCCTAGTCTATTCGACAGTGACATCCACATAATAGTGCATCAACAATCTCCCCCTTGGACGTTGCTGGCGAATCCACAAATCTCTTGCACATCAACAATCAAAATCACAGGTCTCCCCCTCAATACATGCACTATTGCATTGAGTTAGAAATACAATATCCTTCGTGAACTAACCAAGTAATGCACTTACGGATCCTCAGCATCAATACGCAGGAAGTCAGCTAGACCACGTATATCATTTGCGAAATCAGCGAGCCGCTGAATTACAACCAGATCACCTAGTTACGCCAATATGAAGTTGACAATGTAATGCACTGCAGTCTCGTAGCATCAGTACCCAGGAATGTCATCTTAACCAAGTACATCACGCGCAATCCATCTAGCCTGATAAGACCCCTGCTAGAAGGATTCCATACTGACCGATCAGATATTCAACATAACACGTAGGTACTACCATTAATTCACATCTCATATCTGCACTTAACCTTTGCATCACCCTTCACACCAACTGGAGAAGTCTAACTGTCAGTACCCAATTAAACATCTCAAATGTGATTATGTGCAAAACAATCCACTCGGACACTTGTACTTCTATGAAATTCTTCATCTGTGCTGACTGTGATTGCATTAACACATTCTTCTATTTAAATGTTCTTGAGTAACTTCATCTGTTCGACAGAATACTAGCCGTAGACGAGTGAATCAAGCAATCAGAAGTTTTCAGCAGGAACTACCAGTACAATTGTGGACTTGAAATGCTTCAGAAACTGAAGTTTTCTATAGGGCCAACAATAACCACCAATAGCTCTTGAAATTCTTCAGGACTGTAACCTTGAAACTTTCGTTGAATCTACGTGCCACATGACTCCTACTGGGATCCCTCATTACTTTCGGAACATTGAGATCTCAGTCTTGATATGCTTGTACATAACAACTTTGTTTGAACAAGTTCCTTCAATCACACTGGAACTGGGTTGACTGTTCTTCATCTTGCGGAATAAAATCTGTCTATTTTCTGGCCCATAATAGTCATTTGAATCTGATTATTATACTGTTGATTCTCATGACTACCCCACAATAAAACGTTTCATCATCATCATTTCTTCAACAATTTATGTAGACATCATCACCATTCTCCCAAAAATCTTCAAAAATTGCCAAACCCCTTAAAATACCAATTTTTCATTCTCTATGTCGTAGGGGCGAAAGTGGAAATAAAACTACATTCGACACCTGTGTATGGTCGAATGTACCATGATTGGGTCGAATGAAGTTCATTTAATCATGACTAAAACTGAGATTCCACATTCAACCTATCGTGAGGTCGAATGTGGAAAACTTCCAGGTTCGACCCCTGTTATCAATACAAATTAACAGATTCGGCCTATAAAACCTACATTCGACCGTTTACAACTCACGTTCGACCACTCATAAGGTCGTATCTTCTGCACATTCGACCTTTTGCAGAAAAACGTGTTCTTCTTCAATATTTTCTGCAAATCAGTCCATAATCACTCTAAAACTTCGAATTTGATGATGAAACTTGTACAGAAAGGTGCGGAAATGAAAACCTAACCCTCGAATTCACAAAAACATGGTGAAATCACATGATTTTGGGTTCAATTAAGAATCTAGGGTTTCAACCTTTCAATCAAAAACTGAATTTTAACGTCTGAAAACATAAAAAACGAGCTGTGATTGATTCAAACGACTGTTAGATCGTTCAAATTGGTACCATAGATCTGATACCAGTTGAGAATCCGGTTAAAAACCGAATTCACGGATCGATTAAGCGAAAACAACTCGGTTTCAGACGGGAGATTCGAGACGAGACAAAAATATACGATAACAAAGTCATCACAGATTCGTATTAATTCAGAAACGGTTACAGACATTGTCATCAGTAGGATAAACATCTATCTCGGGGCCGGGGGAGGTCGGGCATGACCTCCCCTTTGAGAGCATTCAAAGCACAAACTCAAATCTACAAATAAAAACCAACACATGAGATTGCTATTTATAGTCCAAACCAAAAAGCCACATTCGCCCCCTTATAGAGGTCGAACCTAGATTTTAGGTTTTGGTCTATATTTACAAAAGCATCAGATCCATAAAATGCCCTTATGGATCACCACAATCTCATGTAATACAATACACGACTCAACCCTAGTCTATTCGACAGTGACGTCCACATAATAGTGCATCAACATTTCAAAATGGTTGAAAAACTCAACTAGGGTCAACTGAGAATTTGCAACCTGACAAAAAAAAGTGATTTTCACCCTCAGATCTTGATGTTGTCCTCATTAGGCCACACATAGGTTCATCCTGGTAAAAAGCAGGGATCCACATTGATCTCATGTGGAACATGTCAGTCAACCAATTGTTCTCTGTTAGTTTATAGTCAACCATAACTACACCCCATTCAAAATCAAATGTTTCTAGGTTGATTGAGTCTGTCCATACAATTGCACATATTCGTCTTTTAAACTCATCATCACTGCATAATGCACTACCCACCTATAAACAAAATAGATGAAGTTAAACGCACATGTGATAACTTTAAACGCATGTAGCGAATTAAAACAAACACACGTTATAGAAACTTAAACGCATGCACTGAATGTTAAACTTTTCAGCTATTATAAACATGGTTGCAAAAGTCGCTAGGCGCTCCCTAGTCGGAGTCGGGAGTACTCGGGGAGTTCTCGGCCTAGTCGGAGAGTACTCGGGGTCTACTCGGACTAGGCGTAGAGTACTCGGTCCTCGGCAACCTACCTTGTAGCGATTACTCGGGGAGTACTCGGCCTTCGAGACCTTGTTTTACAACAGAACCAATGATACAAAACAAATGCACACTACAAGTTTATACAAAAATTTTACTAACCTAGTCTGAAACTTTCTTCATGACGTGCCACATGCACAATCTGTGTCTACTATTTTGAAAAACCAACTTGATAGCATTTTTTATAGCAGGGTCTTGATCGGTTACAACCACTTTTGGATGCTTACCAAAAGATTTGGAAAATGATTGTGACAACCATGTGTATGATTCAGTTGTCTCAGATGACAACAACCATGCTCCAAGGGTCACATTTCGACAGTGGTTATCAATTCCGGTAAATGGTACAAAAACCATCTTGTACCTACAACACATTAGAAGAGTTTTTAATAAACTATGAACATATAATAGTTTAATATGAAACTTTAAAAACTAAAAACATACTTATTGGTGTTAAAAGTTGCATCAAAGGAAATTACATCTCCAAATTCCATGTAGTTTCTTTTGCATAACGCATCAGCCCAAATTAAACCGGTGAGTGCATTCTTTTCATCCACATAAAACACAAAAGAAAAATCTGGCAAGAACTTCTTCTTATCCCTAAGCCTAGACACCATCATATCAGCATCATATTCACCAATGAAAGTGTTTAGTCCACCTTTAAACTTCTTGCAATCAGTAGCCGTTGCACCAACTTTCTCAAACCCTCCGTACTTAGTCTTCATGATATTAAAAGCTTTGACAGGACCCATGTTTAATAAAGACATACAACTGACATATCATCTCTTCGTGTGTCACCTTTCTATTGGCTGAAAGGAAATGAATGTCATTTTCAGATACAAAAGCATGACTATGACCTTCTACAAAGTCATAAATCTTGAAAGTCTTGCCATCCTCATAACTTAGTTTTACATGTGCCTTACATCCAGTCCGGATAGACGGTCTTTTCCTTGTCTTAACACCTTTCCTAGAATTATCTGGACCTACTTTAACCGGCTTATAACTCTCCTTATAGCATATAAAGTATTTGATATGTAGAACACCTTTGACAACATTTTGGCAACCCTTTCGAACAGAAAATCCAGCAGCCTTTGCATATTTTTGATAAAAACTCATATGCATGATCAATACTGGGAAACTCCATGTCTATTACACGTTTGACTGATGCAGGGACGTCAGGAATGAATGAGTTAACAACTTGCTCTTTTACAAGAACATCAGAGGAAACACTTGCAAATAAACGCACATAATAAAATTTAAAACGCACATTGGAATTTTGATAGATGACTTAATTAAACGCACGCATGATGATATTCAAACGCACTCATTTATATTCACTATATATGTTTGAAAACTGATAAAGGCACTTGATAATTTAAACGCATCAATTAATCAAAAACATAATTCAAATACCTTCGATCCTTCTGTATTTGTTGATGATGTTCAAACTATGAATATCCACATCCTGATTAGTCTCATTTGTAATCAGGTCTGAATAATACACAAACAACTTGTTAACGAAATCAAACTTAAAAAAACTGATTGAAAAAACTTAAACAAAAACAGAGCATCATGATATATACCACGAAAAACAATATTATAGAGATCTGGAATCGAATTCTCAATAGAAACACTCGAATCATCAACTGATAAGTTTAAATCTGATAAACAAAAACAACAATTACACATAATTCTGCTAAAAACTGATTAAAAACTGCTTCTAATACATACCGAACATACTGTAATACTTCCATTGAATGTGATTATGAAATTGTAATGTGTTTGAATGAGATTATGAAATCATAATGTGATCGATTGAAGTTGTATAATTCAAATTCGGATTTGAAAATAATAAACGTAACTATGAAATACCGTATATTGAACGTGATTTACATAAAATCAGTTATACGTAAAAATGTCTGATTTGCCCTTGAATTTGACTGTAATTGAGTTTAATTAGGTTAACTGTACTTTGATTAAGTTGACAGGTGGAAAAACATGAGGGCTTCCTACACTTCTCACGTTAAGGTTTATATGTACTGCGTATACTTTCTCTAGATTGTTTAAATTTGTAACTAAAATGAAAACTTGAAAATTATCATGAAATGTCTGAAGTCTTGGAGTTTCTAAACTATCTATAAATTGTAAATTGAAAACTGTTTAGGTATCACCTTAAATGCCTATGAACTAAAGTATTGTTTAAAATAGGCAAAATGGAATTTATTAATCCCATCTTTTTGCAGTTGGCCGATAATAATCTCACCTGAGTTTATTCTTCTCTCCATTCCCACCTTTAAACATTTTATTCTCAATGCAACCCCCGTTAACTCACACTAACGTCGTTAGCTGAAACTCACAATTCTAGGCGATTATTCACCGGATTTGAAAGAGGGAATCGAGACGAAGATATTGGTATGTTCAATTATAGAAATAAGCATGGTTCGTCGGTTGTAGGTTGATGTTCTCCTCGGATGGGATGACCAGAACCAACAATTAAACCATCGAACCGTGCTTATTTTTGCAATTGAACATACCAATATCTTCATCTCGATTCCCTATTTCAAGTTCGATGAATAATCGCCTAGAATTGTGGATTTCAGCTAACGGCGTTAGTGTGAGTTAACGAGGGGTGCATTGAGAGCAAAATCTATGAAAGATGGGACTGGTGGGAAGAATAAATTTAGGTGGGATTATTATCAGCCAACTGCAAAAAGGTGGAATTAATAAATTCCGTTATTTTGACGGCGCAGAATTGATAATAACGAGCGTTCAGAAAATCGTTGAAGCTATAGTGGATGACGAAGGGACCTCCGAACCCAAACATAGAAAGTATATAGTTCGTGAACGACAAGCCGCAAATGAGTTATTGGTACGTGATTACTTCTCACCCGAACCATATATGATGAAAGAACTTTTAGGCGGCATTTTCGTATGAGTCGTAATTTATTTTTAAGAATATCAAATGATTTAGAAAATAATTACGAATATTTCCAACAAAGGCCCGATGCACGTGGTGAGATGGGATTTACCGCGATGCAAAAGGTCGCAGCCGTGCTTAGACACTTGGCTTACAGACAAAGTTCTGACATAATGGATGACTATCTAAAGATGTCCGAGCGAACGGCTAGGGAAAGTGTTCACTTTTTTTTGTGCGTACGTCATTGAACTATATTTAAAAAGATATTTGAGAAAACCTACATTAAGTGAAGTACAACAACTTTTGGAGTTTCACGAAGAAAAACATGGTTTTCCCGGGATGCTCGGGAGTTTAGATTGTATGAAATGGGAGTGGGAACTTTGTCCAACAAAGTGGCAAGGCCAACACTCGAGCGGATATCATAAAAAGCCGTGTATGATGCTTGAAGCAGTTGCATCACAAGATTTTTGGATTTGGCATGCATTTTTTGGGGTGCCCGGTTCGTTGAACGATAGAAATATTCTTAATCAATCCTCAAATTTCAACGATCTTATAAATGATGTTGCACCAAAAGGAACTTTTTTCTTAAACGAGGTAGAATACAAGTACGGCTATCTTCTAACAGATGGAATTTACCCTGATTGGGCCGTGTTCGTAAAATTGTTTACACGGAGGACTACGTTAGACCTAAGAGAAAGAAGTTTAACGAAGCTCAAATGGCTACACGGAAAGATATTGAGTGTGCTTTTGGTGTCTTGCAAAGAAGATGGCGCATTTTGGCCCAGCCCTGTCAAATGTGGGAAAAACCGCAAATACGAAATGTGATGTACGCATGCATTATTTTACATAACATGATTTTGGAGGACGAATGACGTGCAATATGCGGGTACTTTGGTGAGGAAACGCAACCAAGTCAAGGAAACATTACTGATGAAGAAAGAAACTTCAACAAATTTGAAATCAGGAATAGCCAAACACATCACAACCTTCGAGCGGATCTGGTTGAGCATATTTGGGGTATACCAAGAGATTACCCATCTGACGATAACGATAGCGATAACTAAAAACATTTTAGGTTGATGTATTTTTTTTTAAGTTCGTGTATTTTTTTTTTTAATTCGTGTATTTTTTTTTTTAAGTCCAAAACATTCAAAATATTAATTTCAGTACAAAAAGTTTCATTGTGCGTTTTTATTTTAGTCCAAAAGTTTTATCATCATTTATTTCACTTTTAGTCCAAGCGTTTCATTATTTTTAGTCCATGTATTGGGCGACCGAACCAAGAATTATTTTCTGGGGGTACGATCGGGGTTAACCGAACTTTTAAGAGGTGCGCTCAGGGTTTTTGCCTACGAATTACACTAAAATTTCATTTTTAAGGGGGGCGCCCGCCCCCTTGGAATGTACATAAGTCCGCTAATGGTGGTAACACAAAAGTGCTAATTTGGTGAACCATGTAGAGCTGACCAAACATCAGTAGTTAAGTTCATACCAGTTTATATGTTAAGAAAACTTGGAAATATAACAACATGTCGTATATTGTGTTTTAACGAATATTTTCAACTTTCTTACCAAAGGGTTTTCTGAAAATAAGTTTAATGAACATCAATGATACGAGTTGAGATGGAAAATTTGACATCTTGGTTTGTATGAAATCTCAGAAGCAGCTTGCTTGAATTTCATGGCTGCAACATCATTTTCTACAAGACTAGTCTGAACAAAGAACCTAGCCCACCATGTTTTGCTTCTTATTATACTCCTTACAGGATGTCCAAATTTAAGTTGTCGAACATTAGCTTTCGAATGAATAGGATAACCTGAAAATATGTAGAACTAATGACATTGAATACTTCAATCCTAAATTTTCTGATTTTAAATATATTTTTTATCGGGAATCATCAAAATAAACACAAACGGTTAGCCCACTAAAAATAAACATATCTAAGGTCAACCAATCAAGAAACGACAAATAAGCTAAGCTGGGTAAGGAAGCCAAAATTTAGCTGACACTAAAACCTTAAAAAAATTATTGTGTTGTCCATGAAGGCAACCAATAAAATCAGTATACGTGTAAAAGCCGACAACTAAACATTGGGGGCGGGGGGGGGGGGGGGGGATGAACTTTAGCAGACTACTAAAAGCGAGACCTAAATTTTAGCCTGGGCTTATTTGCTAAAAGCGGGGGCTAAAGCCTTTACAGATGTATTGTTTGGATTGGTTGTTTTCTTGGATCCATAGTACTTTTCAACGGTTTTTTTGTGCCAACCAGATTTTAGCCTCGTAGATGGCAGAGCTTGTTTGCATTTTCTGATTGGTTGGGTTTAGATATGATTTTTAAAGTGATTTACAGGTCAATGTCTTCCTTAAAAATAACGTGAGTTAATTAAAATGTCTATTTTTGTGATTTTCCCTTGTTTATATTGTTTAGGAGCAGCTTACCGGTGAAAATAACAAGATTTTGAGTAGATGTTCTTGCCAAATCTTGAATGGTCTTATTGAGATACTTGGGAGATAGGTAATCAACTGCATCAGAGACTACTACAAGTGAAAATGACTTAGCTCTATACGGTAAAGGAAACTTGATATCTGCTACGCGTACAAGGCCTTTACGGACAAGATTTTTGCAACGCGTATTTGCATCCTCTATGTCATACGGTTCTACTCCCCACGCTTCGATTTCAGGTTCTTTTATGAGTTGTGAGACTACCGAACAAGTGTCGGGCCCCACGTGCAATACTTTACACATGTTGTCACCGTATGTTCTCTTCAAAACAGGTATTGCTCTTTGTACGTCAAATGTGCACCCAAAGTCGCCTTAAATAAAACGAAAATCATGATCTAGAAACATATTTATTAGCACAATTGAATAATATAAGATTATAGTAAACGACTTTACCTTCAATCTTGCTAACTTTTTTATTGTCTTTAGAGCTACCTATATTTCAATAACAAGTGTTAACCAGAATATCCATTTACAAAAACCATATGTAAATCTATTTGGAAATGAAGAGATCACTAGTACCTAAGCTCTTGCAAATATAGCCAATGAAAAGAAAGGTCCCCTGTGTTTCAAGAAATACTGAGGTTAGATATGAAAGTAGAAAGCCACAATGAATCAATATACAAGCTTGGTTCTCGTCCCGGGCCTACTCTCCCATGGGGTCTAAAATTTTTAGAAAAGAAAATTATATAATTTTTAATAAATCATATAATTAAATTTAAAAGTTAAAACCCAGTATGTTTATACACACATTTACTTATCCTATTTAGTTCAGTCTCATATAAACAAATAAACCTAATTCTCATTTAACCCATAAAATCAGTACCGCCTTCGGTTCATATTTTCTCACTCTTTTTTGGTACCAGTACGATACCAATCTCATGACTTGCGCAATACATGTAGGTTCTATAAATAAAAGTTGGATTTCAACAATTTTCTTAGGTTTCAAAAAAAAAAAAATGAATGTTTTTTTTTTTTTTTTTTTTTTGTGTGTGTGTGTGAGTATATATACACTTACTAGAAGTACAAGTGCAGTAGATAATGAAGGAGATGTGCCGGATTTCGGATGAAAAGTTGGTCCTTGTGGTGAACCATCATGGCCTGTAAATCGCTTTGTCGGGGTTCTCCCTTGCCTTCTTAGCATGACTACTGGTTTAATCAAAGTATGAAGGTTGGAGTACATTTTCATATATATTTATAAAGCTCTGATTGATTAAGATATTAATGGTGAAACTTTAAAGATGACAGAACGTTCATTGAAATTGTTAATATGGTGTTTTAATTGGAAAGCAGAAGATTAAGATTTTATAGCATTAGGTTGGGCCTCAAAAAAGATAATGTGATGCTAAGGGTTGAATTTTAGAGGGTTGTAGGGTCCGATGAAATGATATTGATCCTGATTGCTTGATTTGCATGGGTGTTTGCGATGTTGGACAATGATCCTGCATACATACAACTATACGAGCATGGGCGAAGCTTCTTTAGGGCCCGAGGGGGCCCCGGTCCCCACTGATTTTTGGGGCAGTGGTGGAATTTTGCAATTTACGTAGGTAAATTAAGTCTGGGTTGAGTTCAGCCCCCACCAATTTGATCTTCCGGCCACTAAGGGTCGAAAAAAATTGAATCCGGCTCCCACCGATTTGAGAACTGAGCTTCGCCACTGTATACGAGGATCAGTGCCTGGCTCTTTCTTGGAAAATGATCTGCGGCCAGATTTCGTACAAAGCTTAGGCATTTTAACATCTCATCAAACATACTCAATAAATCTCGTTAAGATAGGATCTGATGAGGGTAAAGATGTAGACAGCCTTACATCTATCATATAGAAATAGAGAGACTGCTTCCAGTAAGACCACCCATAAATACGCAATCAAGTATTTCGAAAGCCTCCTCTATAACAACCAAAAGTGATGCAACAAATTGCTTTGTTTTTTCACAAACCACCAAATCACCTCCCCGTGTAAACATGAATAGTATGAATTGTTATTTTTCATCGACAATTGTAGAAAACCGTTTATAAAAGCAACGCGGTGGACACATTTCACAGCCGAGAAACGTATCAATCTTTTTTAACTAGACACAACCCAAAACCGTCATGGATTACCTTCTCTCCCTAGCGCCTTCATGGTGGGATGGTTGTTTGGCAGTGGGGCGAGTTGGCGACATTGTGATGAAGGACCATCGGCCTCCTCATTGTCTCCGTTGTATTTGCCACTAATAGTAAGCGCTAAACGTTCTTCAATTACAAATGTAATAGCGAAAAACAATAAAACGACAACATTACTTATCAAACTACGACACCTGAATCCTGCTTTTGTGGTGGGCGCCATTTGCGGTCAAACACACTTCTCTCCACTACTTTATCGGTTTTCAACTTATCATCAACGAGTTCCAACAACTCTTGTAAACCAACTCTAGTTATACCTGATGTTTTCACATGCGGGCTCGGGCTCAGGCTCGAGCTAACCTCATGGCGAGGTTTTATTTCACTTCTAACTTCGCCCGAGAGGGTAGAAACGTCTTTTGGTTGATCCTCGAAGGCCTTCCATCCCACAAATGATGCACTGGCATCATCCCAGTTAACTTCATCTCCGGTCGAAAGCCAACCATCCAAGTCTTCGTTCGTTTCACATCGGCTTTCTTCATTTACAGTCATCGCATCCTCTTCAAGATCAATCTAAAGAAAATAAAAATCAGAAAATAACGTTATATAATTGTATAAGATTAAGGGCGTTGAAGGGTAAAATTGACTTTTAGCACCTTGTTCCAGACTTCAATCATGTTCTCAAGCTTCTCGCTAGACACCCCAATCTGTTCAAGAACTTGCAACACAGACTCTCGTTGTTCATCGCGATTAGGTGCACTCGAGTCTAATACATGCTGCATGACAAATTAATGCATTCAAGTAATTCATTGTTTTGATGGTGGCCGTGATAAGAACGTAAACAAAAAAGAAACTGCTCCTACCACAAGAAGATCAGCTTCAACAACCTCTTCCAACGTAGCATGAAACGCTTCAACTAACTGTAATAGTAATAGTTAAATTAATAATAACCAACCACGACTGTGATTTAACTTCGTTAAAAAGAAAATAAATAAATTATGAGTTACCTGCACAGGCAAGTCTGATATAAATCCTACAGTGTCACTGAGGAGCACCTTCTTCCTATAACGTATATAAATTACTCGTAATTTTTTATTATTTAGAAATATAATAATATTAAATAAAAATAGGCGAAAAGGAAAGGGGGCGTATTTATACATACCCTGATGGGAGAATAACATGGCGTACTTTTGTATCAACGGTTGCAAACATCCTGTACTTGATACCATATAACATGAGCGACAAAAACAGAAAGTATGCGTATGAAAAGTGTCAAGGTAGCGAAAACATAATATTGTCATACCGATTGTCACAAAAGAGATGGGTGTCTGAAAGCGCACCGACTAATGTAGATTTACCCTAGGAGAGATTTGTAAAATCACATTAATCCAGGTGGTTAAAGATTAAACTATAAGTTAATATAGTTATATTAGTTTGTTTGTGAGATAAACATACCGCATTTGTGTAGCCAACAATGGCAACAGTCGGCATGTGTTGGCCGTGTGTGCCTCCGTATCTTTTGCGTGAAGCACGTTGGAGGGCTCGGGTACGACGCACCTCTTGTATTTCTGACATCAATTGATTTTTCCGTTCTATGATTCTAAAATTACATTTCGTTATTAGTTGATTGCATTTAAAACAAAAAAAAAATGTAATAATATTACAATTGCATGAATATATATTAGGGTTTAAACATAAAGATGCGTCTAATACTAGACAAATTTTAAGCGCACAACCACGAGCACTGTATAAACACTTGTACGTGCTGCATATAAAATTCGGTGGCATAGAGATAGTGGGGCGGTTATGTGGTCACATAAGCGCCTTATGTACTATAATTATAGCAATATGTACATGTGTTTATACGTTTTCTCGTGGTTCTACACATAAACCTTGTTATGTGTTGAACGGTCCTCTAAACATAAACGTATAAAACCTTCTTCGTTGCAGTTGAAGTTCTGTTTCTCCAGCACCACTAATGAATCCACGTCCACCGCTTCCTCTCCTGTAAATTATTTCAAATATTTTATATTAGGTAAATAGCTTCATGTTTTTTTTTTTTTAATTATTTTGAACAGTAGTATACAATCATGCGTACCCTTTGGCGCTAACAACTTCAGCTTCACCAGCTGCACCAAACGTTAATCGCCCACCACTACCACGTATCCGAACAAGTCTAGTTCTTTTATACATAAGAGCAGCTAACTCGGCCTTTATAATTAAATAATAAAAATTATTAAAATTCGAAAATGTATTCAAGAAAAATGATTGATGTAGAGATGAATCACAAACCTGCAGCTTTGCTTCTTTTGTTTGAGCATGGGCATGAAATATCTCAATGATTAGACCCACCCGATCTAGAACAGCTTTCCCCCATGTCCGCTGCCATCAGAAGTATAACAATTTAAGAAAAAAGTAATTTTTAATTGATTCATAAAAGGTAAGGTAGGCATGTAAACGAACCGAACGAACACGAACACGAACACATTTTTGTGTTTGTGTCCGTTCATTAAGAAATTTGTCATGTTCGTGTTCGTTTATGTTCGTTCATTTAAAACCTAAACGAACAGTTCATGAACGAACATAAGGATGTTCATAAACATAATAAATGTAAACGATTTTGTATTACTATCAATCAATCAATCATACCCAGTATATCCCACGAATAGTAAAAACTATCGGTAGGGTCAGGGGAGGGTGAGATGTAGGCACACCTTGCCTCTATCCATAAGGATAGAGAGGCTGCTTCCAGAGAGACCCCCAGCTCAAAAAAAACATAATACCGGCAAACATACAAGTAAAGAGACAGCTACCACAGGGATATTCCGCTATCGGTTAACGAACCAAGAGTAGGAATAAACTAGAAAGATAGTACATAGAAATCTATTACATTGAACATCATGCAAAACATGTACACAAGACGACAACCACATGCAAGTTTCACATTACTCAAGAAAACAAGATAAATAGATACATAAATTAATAAAGGTTTAGAAATCCTATAGTTAAGGTCTCCTAATAAACGGCTATGCTAACTAAGTAACAAATCCTAAAAGTCACTTACTTTAATCCTACTTCTCCACGAACTCCTATCTTGGACCATGTCCTCGGAGAGGTGCAACTCTATGAGATCCTGTCTTGTCCGCTCATCCCAGGTCAATTTAGGTCTGCCCCTATTCCTTCTCCCCTCTACAACGAACGCTTCCACTGCTCTAACTGGCGCTGTTTTTCGTCTCCTCTTCACATGTCCAAACCATCTCAATCTCCCTTCCTTTATCTTGTCTGATATCCTAGCCACTCCTAACCTTTCTCTAAAAACCTCGTTTCTAATCCGATCTAGCCTAGTGTGCCCGCACATCCACCTAAGCATCCTCATCTCTGCAACCTCCATCTTGCGTGTATGCGTCGTCTTGATTGCCCAGTCACTTACTAACAAACCCAATTACAAAACGGCAATATTTATACAAGTAGCTAAAGCTCAATTTATGTTTATACTTATACGAATATAATTACCTATGTAACTAATAAAATTTAAACGAACATAAATAAATGAACATAAATGAGCGAACACAATGTTTGTTCATGTTCAGGGGCGGATTCAGGCCTTTTCGACGGTTCCCAGGAACCCAGTTGGTTTATAAATTATAGTGTTAATGTACAAAAAAAATGGAAAGGAACCCATAAGAAAATATTTAAGGAACCCATTAATAAAGATTGAGAGTGGTCTAGTGGTTGAGACATTCCCTAATGTACACAAAGGTTTTGGTTCGATTCCTAGGATGCGTTGTTTTTGTTTTGTTTTTTTTAATTAAAAAACTAGGCTGTCTCGTGTGCACATGTAATGTATATATGTGTGACCCTTGGGGGAAAAAGTAAAGTTGCGCTAGTTTTAACGTTATTTTACTAATTTCGTGAAAATAACGTTAAAAACGACGGACGGTTAATCATGCATCATGTGGTGGCGTGGATAGCCAAAAGACAAAGAGGTACATGCACTGATCGGGCTTGTCCCGATTGCTAAGTGTTTTGTGCCTTATGTCTAAGGTTTGATACCAAACCACATCGAGCCGGGGGTCTCACTGGAAGCAGCCTCTCTATTCTTAGGGGGTAGAGGTAAGGCTGTCTACATCTTACCCTCCTCAGACCCTACCTTAGCTTTGCTATAGGTGGGATTAACTGAGTATGATGATGATGATGTTGATGATGATGATCTCGGTTCTATTATGAAGCTAAGTCCAAACCTTGTTACCTCATTAATACGAAACACTGTTCCCCGTGATTGTTTGAACGTTTGATTGCAAGGCTGTAATCCATTGACCATGAATTTTTATATAAAATAGAGGGTTAATTAATCTGGGGGACAACCATTGGGGTTGGTGGTCCAATGGCAAGACAAAGCCTTTTAATACACTAAAAGGGTGAGGTCTTGAGTTCAAGTCTCACAAGAATAAGAAATTTACCTTTCAAAAAAAAAAATTAATCTGGGGGACTAATTGTTTTTGAAAGTATGATACGTTTTGACCAACAAAATTATTAAGTTTTATATGAATCTTGTAGTTATTAATATTTACTTAATTGCTATCATAAAGCGACAATGAAGGCTATTTTTTTTTTTTTTTGAACGGCCAACGAATCAATTCCGAGCACTCTCGGGCACCCTTTTGGCGAATCAGGTACTCGAGAGTACCCGGGCCACCAATTGCCACCAATTCCCGGGAAAACCCGACCACTCACCCGCCCGAAGGCACGACAATGAAATAATCGGTAAAACCGGTCGGGATCAGGACTCGAACCCAAGCTAATGGCCTGGGTCATCCCTCATTTCCCCTCCACCAATGTCCTCTGGATGACTGATTTGCCAAATTATCGTATTCAAAGTAAAATGTTCTGATAAATCAATTATGCAACTTTATGTTTTTTTGTTTTTATTTTTTTTAATGGCCAACCTTATGTCAAAAAAAATAAAAAAAAAATATACTAAGGTGTTATTGTTACTTTGGTACAAATATTATTGTGGTTATTGTGTATTTTTTTTATATATCATTAATGTTTTGAAAGTTAAACTTCTTATTGAATTGTTAGTTTGGATGATTCCCAAGATAATTAGTACTATATGTGGCATTTCGCATAAAAATATACTAAGGTGTTATTGTTACTTTGGTACAAATATTATTGTGGTTATTGTGTATTTTTAACTAATTGAAACCTTAATTTGATGTGTTTCTTTTATACATGCTCCTTTGTCTGTTCCTTTGTCTGTCGTGTTTCTTTTTCACTACTTACTTGATTGTTGGTACTTGGTAGTTTATTATATATATATCCAGTTCATCATGTTTGGAGTCGGGGGTCTCTTATGGAAGCAGCCTCTCTATCCCTAGGGATGGGGGTAAGGTTTGCCTACATCCCACCCTCCCCAGACCCTACCAATAGTATTTCTATTTGTGGGACTTACTGGGTATGGTTGTTGTTGTTGTTGTAAACCTTAATTTGATATTAGGTACTATGCAAACGAATATTTCAAGTTTTGGTCTGTTTTTTTATCCTTAAAGATAATCGTATTTATATTATGTGCTTTAAATTTCTAATGCCGATGCTTTTTCATTATTGTATCGTTTTTTTATTATGTGACGAACCTTACCCGACCCGAACCGTTAAACCAACCCGTACCCTTGAACCGACCCAAAATTTTTATGTTTGGTAAAATGAAATTGAAACATCTAAAAAGGGAACCCAGTGAAAAAAATTCCTGGATCCGCCACTGTTCATGTTCGTTCATTTAAGTAAACGAACAATTTTTTTTGTTCGCGTTTGTTTGTTTATTAAATAAATGAACATAAACGAACTTCCATCCGAACAAGTTAACGAGCATGAACGTCCGATTCATTTACAGGCCTAGGTAGAGATTAACTTGTTAATTGATATGGTTGTGGGTCGGCGGATTGAACCTGACACTAACCCAAAAATCATGTCTGAGTGTCTGACACATGAACTCGAACACGGCATTCTTATTCGCGGGTTGTCATGAACACGACGCGTTTAGTGCAAATTATTATTTATTTTCAGTGTTGTAAAAAGCGGCCTAGGCGGCGCCTAGGCGCTAGGCGGACACATTTAGCCTAATTTTGACCTAGGCGGCTTCCTAGGCGTTTTGGCCATTAGGCGGGGCCTAGGCGGGCCTAGGCGGTGGTATTTTTTTTTTTAATTTTTTTTTTTAAATTTCTAGGTATTTCTAAGTATTTCTTAGTATTATGTGTATATATCTAAGTATTTCTAAGTATTATGTGTATATATCTTAACATATATATATATATATATATATATAATACGTATAAAATACCAAAACGCCTAATTCCGCCTAATTTTCGCCTAGTCCCTAGGCTGGACCTCACCGCCTGCCTAGCGCCTAGCACCTTTTGCAACACTGTTTATTTTTATTTTTTATCATATCAATACTCTAGAATTACGAATTTGCAACAAAAAATACAAATGTATACTAGACATTTTTGTTTAAACTATAAGACCCGGTGCTTATTAACATAAACACCTTTTCTTTATTTTATTAACATAAACGAGTTAAAGAAGTTAAATGTGTTCATAGGCTCGACCCAGAACTGACTCTTTATGCGGATAAGCTGGAACTAAACAAGCATGTTTGTGTTAGGCTCATATCATGTCATAGTTTCCCACCCCTAGTATTTCACCAACATTCCCAATGTTCGGATGTTTCCAGAAAGTAGCGAGTAACTTCATGGTCTGCAATGAAAACGAAACACCTGATTTACCTCTAAGTTTCTCTGTTGAATTCCAGTCAGAATCCCGTTCACGAATACAGCATCTACCCCACCCTGTTACAAAAAACGCATTCATTCTAAGTTTCCAATACCGCAATTAAAAAAAAAAAAAAAAAAAAAAAAACTAGAAACCTATGGTGTATTATTATCACACTTGACTTCAAATACATTCATCCTAAACTTCAATGCTGAAACAAAAAATTAACACCAAAACCTATGTTAATACGACACTTACTTTCGAGTCTAGAGCATTTAAATGGCATTTGATATTGTCCACAGTCCCTGGTCCAAAATAAGTATCTGCATCACCAAAAGCAAACTCCTCAGTTCTAATAAAACGACAACTCTTTGACTTTATATGTCAAACAATCCACATTTCACCTTCGAAATTCACAATTAACACCCGAGATGAACTGATACAAAATTGCAAATAACTGTATAACAATTCGTTATGTTTGACCAGTTGTTACATACCCGATACAGGGTGACCCAGAATCCAACCCAGGCCCAAACCCAGACCAAGCTGCAGCTACTTATTCAAATACTAGAGGGAAAACATTAGGCGGGAATTCAAAGTAGTGGAAACACTTTACAAGCACTTCTTTGATTTTTTCAGGAGCAGTTTAGTAACTACTTGTAGGACTAGGAGACGGACTAATATTAGTACCAGCTTTGTTTATTTCCGCTCATGTTCAGCATTTTGATTATCGTTTGTTTGTTTGTATTTGGAGATTATGCCCATCTCGAATCAGGGCGACTATCTAGTTCTTGTTCATTTCAGTTAATCAAATTCCTAGATCCTCTTAACCATATACAACAACTCCTTTGACTTTATAGGTCAACCAAGCTACATTTCACCTTCAAAATTCATTTGTTTAACCTACATAAAACAACTCTTTGACTTTATAAGTCAAACAAGCCACATTTAACCTTCAATATTCACAGCTAACAATCTAAACTAAAACACAAACAATTACAAATCTTGGGTTAGGATCGAATACACATTGAAAAAAAGGAAGTCGTAATATCAAACAGACTCCGATTGAACTCATTCAAGCGGCATCGGAACCTTCTCATTGATCTCTACGATCTTAGTTTTTAAGTTTTCGTTTTTTTTTTTTTTTTTGGATTTTTAGCTTGTAATTTTCAGAATTTGTGTTATAGCACGTCTTTTTTTATCTTCACTATTGTTCATTTTTCCGACTCATTGTGTCTTTTTTTCTCAGGAATGTGTTATATTTCATGATCCATTGTGTTTTTTATATCCTTCCCGCCCTTCTCATTTGTTCTACACAGTAGGATAACCTGACTCTATAAATGTAATCCATCATTCATAGGACTGCAAACGAACCGAACGAACACGAACAACACCTTGTTCGTGTTCGTTTGTTAAGGAAATATATGTGTTCACGAACAGTTCATGAACACTTATCAAACGAGATTTGTTGTCCGTTTTTGTTTGTTAAGAAAACACTCATGTTTGTATTCGTTTGTTAATTTTGTTTATGAACGCATATGAACACAAACGGACAATCATGAACACAAACGACGGTTCGCTAGTTCGTTTCTTATCATTCACATAAACACCAATACATTTGACCCAAAAGGTCAAAAGGGTCAAAAAATCCCAAATTTCTCCATAAAATATACAAAACCCAAACAATAAAAAACATTAGAAACCTGCACGAGTAATTCGATAAGCCGGGTTTTGAACAACAACATGTGGGGGCGAATCTTTATCCGAGAATTGAGTACTATAATACCCATCTCTCTGTTCTTCAAGAGAGTTTGCAAGGTTCAGAGCTTCATCGAGCTTGATCTTTAATAAAGAATCGGGTCTGAACCGTGGTTGGACAACGAATATTTTTGGAGGGGCGTCTGGGTCTGTGCTGGGTGGTTCATCTGGGTCTGGTGAGGTGTGTTTGTGTCTGTTGATGAATGGGTTTGTTGGTTGATGATGGGTCAGGGTTTGTGGGATGAATCTTATTGAGGGTCGTGTGCGGTTAATGATGATGGTAAACATTTTGTTTTAAGGTTTTTGGGTGTTTGACTGAATTGAAAGGGTTCTAGCAGAGTTGAGGAGGATCATAGGGTTTAAGGATGATCGATTGATTTTAGGGGTGGAGGTTAGGAAATGGTAACAAATCATGAAATCGAACCGGAACCGGAACACGTTTTGAATTTTCGATACCAATTTGATACCTTTTTTTATGGTTTTGGGATCGATATTTTTATTTTGGTATGGTATCGGTATTGACCTTGTTTGGTACCATTTCAGGGCTTGAACCTTGCTATTGTTGTTGGGTGTTTTATGTTGCGAAATGGAATGACGCGTTTGAGTTTGGTGAATTGATGGATGGATAGAGAACACGGATATTTTCAATTTTTATGGGGTTGTGGATGGTTCTTTGCCCTCCATGCAAGTTGTTGTCTACGGGGCCGACACTAAACGAGTTAGCACTGGTGGTCGTGAAGGTGGACATAGAGAAGCGTAGGGTAAGCTACTCATGATGTTGGTGGGAAAGAGGAGGAACAAAATTTGTTCTAATGCTCTTAACAAATGACACCAATAAAGAAACATTGGTCTAATTATAACAAATATATAGGAGAATAAGAGATAATCGTTTACTGATAATCTTTAAAGGTTCCGAGTCTGATATAAAGCAATTACAATTAGACAATTTGCAACATGTAGTTTCCGCCAACAATCACTAGTGAGTGAAAGTATTTGAGTGTGAAAAGAGCCGACCTTTAGTCTCTGGGAGAATTGTGTACTTTTAGTTGAATCTCCTCGTGCTGATTGGCTGAACATTGCTGCCAGTTTGCACATGTGGTCCCCTTTCTACTGACTGTTATATAATTCAGGGGAGGGTGTGCGTTGTCGTCCTGTTATTGGCTGGATGTCATTCTTAATCCTCCTTGTTGTCCCTTATGTCGCCACCTATCTATGAGGAGATCGTGGAGCAGGGCATCTGCCAATCTCATTAGCTAGACGCCCCTTTCATATTATCCTTTTTATCTTCCTAGTAAGTCCTACATGGCGTGTGGGGCCCGCGAAACCTTCTATTTACCATTTGTAGTGATTGTATAGGTGTTGACATGTGTTGGCCTAGGCCCACGAGTGGGTCTAAGTACATATCTCTTCGGTGGAGAATGAGAATTATTAATTATTAGAGCTTGAAATGTTACATAAAATAACAGATAGGAGGAATTCTATTCAACCATCCATTCGTGGTTTACAAAGTTACATTATGTAGTAATACAAGGTGAAACTGGAACATAATACCTAATGATGGTAGATAGTGTCTGCATTTATAATCATTTATAACACTTCCTAACAAATAAGATTGATACTCTAGGATAAACTGATACAACTTGATCATTTTTGTTGTCTCATTGATTGATACTACAGGATCAATTATGTTGCCTCGTTAAAACATTACTAAGAAAATCTAATGGGACTAAACTTAGTTAAGAAAAAAAAAAGTACAACGGGTAAATTACTCCCCCTCAATATTACATATATCTCTTAGTCCATGGAATCCAATATTCAATGAAAAATGTTTGGCGGGATCTTTGATGCAGTTTTCTTTGCTTTGAGTGATTAAGGTTGCATTGTCTTTAAATAGTACAATAGAGCTTCTTTTGATTGATTTCAGTCCTTACCCTCCTTGAACATCTTGAAACCATGGACTTTTATAAGTTAATCGTATCTATATTGAGATTGAGCTCTGTGGAGGCCTGATAGACATCCTTCGTCATCATAAACTAATAGTCAGGACTCCAAATTTTCTCATGAATAATATCATGTCTTGAATCTTGTATCATTTAATACGATTTATAATTTTACTTCGCTAAAAACGTTGCTAGGAAATGCCAATGGGACAAAACCATAGCTAAAGAATGCATCATACATCTTGATTGACAACATGATATAGGAAAAAGAGTGCTAACATGTTATATTAGAATTGTATCTTGCTAATACATTTATATTTAACGCAGTACCAGGGGTCGTATCGTCTGCAAGATATATCAATGCTTCGATCGCAATTAAGTATAGTACTTCTCTACCTTCTTAGGGACGGTAAGAATATTCTTCTATGTCAAGCGATGAGACAATCATTAGTGTGCTCAACAAATGAGTATTTTTTTCATATAACATCTTTTTGATGTAGTTTGATTGATGAACAAATATTACACATATACTCAAATAGCATGTCGAGGTATAATTGTGTTGCGTAAAAGTTTTTCAAAATTCTTTCTCTAGTTCAACAGTTTATTTTGATGATGTTTACATCATCATTGTAAACTACGATTACATGAACATTGAGATTGAAATTTTGATAAATAGGTATGACTCATTTTATAACTTATGCCTCTCTTTTTCAAAGTATCAACGGAGTCAATTGTACCACATAAGATCAAATTTCTATTAGATATACAAAACCCATATGAGGTTATCATTTTACATTGCTTCGGGCATTTTTAATCCTTTAGGGATTTTCATGTGTATTCCGTTTTCGTTGTCCCGTGCAAACATGCGGTGATGACATTATAAGTCATTTCTAAAGACATTATGAGATTGTGAGAGCGCTAAAACATCTATAGGTGATCGCATACACTACAGGGGATTACGTTTTCACATAATCAACTTCAGAGATTTAGGAAAATACATTTATGTTACATGGTGTGTATTACATCACAAATCTTGTTCATTCATTTTTTTAAGAGACCCATTTATAACCTACTGGTTTTACATCTATTGGTGTTTGAACTGCAGATTCGAAAATGTTTAGTTTGTTGAGTGAATACAACTCAACCTTTAATTTTTTCAGCCATTTTAGCCTTTTCTGTGTATACACTCTTACATAGTTTTATATAGACCTAGCAATTTCAATCCATCTAGTTAAGTTTGGGTTGTTTTGGGTTTAAAATTTGACCTTGTGGGTTAAAATGGGTTTAGTATAATTTTCAAGGGGGTTAGGATGTGTAATTTCAATTGTAGGAAATAAGTAAGTGGGTCAGGATGGGTATGTCAAAAAAAAAAACAAATGGGTCAGGATGAGTATTTTTAGATAACCATATACAAATCTGAATTAAAACTCACCCAACACCAAAAGCGTTGATGCCTCAAAGAAATCAATGTCATTAAAAACAAAAAATTATATCTTTTGCATTTGATGATAACCCCAGTCGGTTCGAAACCGTTCGGGTCGTTAACGGATGGCCATGTCGAAACAACATGGGTTGTTAACGAAACCGATCTCATCGAAACGGTTCGAGTCGTTAGCGGGCTTGATCGAGTCCAAACGGTCTGGGTTGTTGACCGGCACGTTCGGGTCGAAATGGTCTGGTCGTTGACGGGGCCCGATCGGGTCGAAACGGTCCAGGTTGCTAATGGGAACGGTCAGACCGAAACGATCCGGGTCGCTAAAGGGACCGGTCGGGTCGAAACAGTACGGGTCGCTATGGGACGGGTCAGGTTGAAACAGTCTGTGTCGTTACCGGGCCCGGCCGGGTTGAAACGGTCCATGTCGCTACCGAGCCCGGCCGGGTCGAAACGGTTCGGGTCGCTACGGGACAGTTCAGGTTGAAACCGTCTAGGTCGTTACCGAGCCCGGTCGGGTTGAAACGGTCTGGGTCGCTACGGGACGGGTCAGGTTGAAACGCTCTGGGTCGTTACCGGGCCGGTCGGGTCGAAACGGTCCGGGTCGCAAACGGGCCCGACCGGGTCGAAACAGTCCGGGTCGCTACGGGACGGGTCAGGTTGAAATGGTCTGGGTCGTTACCGGGCCGGTCGGGTCAAAACGGTCCGGGTCGCAAACGGGCCCGGCCGGGTTGAAATAGTCCGGGTCGCTACGGGACGGGTCTGGTTGAAGCGGTCTGGGTCGTTACCGGGCCCGGTTGGGTCAAAACGGTCCGGGTAGCAACCGGGCCCGGCCGGGTTTAAACGGTCTGGGTTGTTACTGGGCCCGGTCGGGTCGAAACGATTCAGGTCGCTATCGGGCCGGCCAGGTCGAAACGGTTCGGGTCAATATGAGACGGGTCAGGTTGAAACGGTCTGGGTCGTTACCAGGCCGGTCGGGTCGAAGCAGTCCGGGTCACAAATGTACCCGACCGGGTTGAAACGGTCTGGGTCGTTACCGGGCCCGGTCGGTCGAAACGGTCCGGGTCGCTACGGGACGGGTCAGGTTGAAACAGTCTGGGTCGTTACCGAGCCCGGTCGGGTCAAAAACGGTCCGAGTCGAAAGTGTCTGGGTCGTTACCAAACGGGTCAGGTTGAAACGGTCTGGGTCGTTACCGGGCCCGATCGGTCGAAACGCTCCTCGTCGCTACCGGCCCCGACCGGGTCGAAACTGTCCAGGTCGCTACCGGGCCCGTCCAGTTTGAAACAGTCCGGGTCACTATGGGACGGGTCAGGTTGAAATGGTCTGGGTCGTTACCTGGCCCGACCGGATCGAAACGTTCCAGGTCGCTACCGGGCCAGGCCGGGTCGCTACGGGACGGGTCAGGTTGAAACGGTCTGGGTCGTTACCGGGCTCGACCGGATCGAAACGTACCGGGTCGCTAACGGGCCAGGTCGGGTCAAAACAGTCTGGGTCTCTACGGGACGGGTCAGGTTGAAACGGTCTGGGTTGTTACCGAGCCCGGCCGGGTCGAAACTGTCTGGGTCGCTACCGGGCCCATCCGAGTCGAAACAGTCCGGGTCGCTACATGACGGGTCGGGTGAAACGGTCTATGTCGTTACCGGGCCCGGTCGGGTCGAAACTGTCCGGGTCGCTACCGGGACCGTCCGGTTCGAAACAGTCCGGGTCGCTACGGGACGGGTCAGGTTGAAACAGTCTGGTTCGTTACCGGGCCCGGCCAGGTCGAAACGGTCTGGGTCGTTACTGGGCCCGGCCGGGTCGAAACGGTCCGGGTCGCTACCGGGCCTGGCCGGGTCGTAACGGTCCGGGTTGATAACCAGCCCGATAGGGTCGAACCGGTTCGGTTCGAAATGAAATATTTTGGATCCCTTAAAATTTTATTTTTTAAGTTTATTTTTGTTTTGTTAATTTTAAATTTGTTTTTTTTTTACTTTTTTTTTATTTTATTTTTTTTTTACTTTTTAAATTTTTTATTGTTATTTTAATTTTTTTTTTAATTTTAATCTATTTTGATTTGACCTATCCAAATCAAACCATCCAGACCCAAACCATCCAGACCCAACCCATCTTAACCCATTTTTTTAATCTACCCATCTTGACCCATACCCATCCTAACCCAAACCCATCCTGACTCAACAACCAAACCCACCTAACCTACCCATTTTACCACCCATAGTTTTATATATGTAATCTACTCCATCGATTAAATCTATTGCTAGAGAATATGGAAAAAAATATCATTTTACACGTGTTTCATTACGATTTCACGTTATATTATTTTGTACATAATTCATTTGACATCTCATATTTGTTTGGCAACTAAGTTTCTTCTAGAACTTCGTTATCCCATTCCATGTTGGGATTTTATTAATAACCTTTTTAAGGTTTTGTATGCAACCACTTCTTAAGATTTTGTATTTAACCACTTCTTAGGTTCCATATGCAACTTCTTCTAGGTTACTCCAACTACGTTACTCTACTCTTTTCGTGTTTGTAAGTTTTACCTTTTGAAACCGATATTTCTCACATTTTCTTAATATGATAATCATTGTTGTGAGTACTTCAATTCGAGCAGATGAATTTCGATGCTGGTATACATGACTTTGTCATTTAATTTGTGTTTGTGAATGCATCTAGTATTTCATTTGCTATTTTGCAAATTCATGCTTTTTTGGACTTCAGGTTTATATCGATCACTTCCGAGGAAATTTAATTATAACGCATTTCATTCTCGTTCCTAGGTAAATGGGTTGGAATTACCACTTCTACTTATCAAGACATAGTTTATATATTAGCTTGAGGAAATATTGAGGGTAAATGGGATATACAAATGTTTTACATGCAAGAGTCAAACGTTTTGAAAGGGGGAAGGAAGGATTGTGGGACTGAATGAAGTGCCTGATAGAAAAAAATGTCCTCGCTACAACTTTTTATATGTCACAACCCATGGTGCTCTATAATGGGTTGGACCTTTTGTAAGGTGCAAAATGGGTGATCAAGTGGTGGTGTATTTAGTACATGGCGAATTCATTTAACTACTAACTTTTTTATTTATTTTATGTTTAGACTTCTGATTGTATACATTTAATTGTTCAGACTGTGTAAAACAATAAACTTTTTAAATGTTTGTTAATTATTTGATTTATTAGTTCCATCCATGCAGTGCATGGGTTCTAACCTAGTTAATTTACATAATTAAGTTTGCCTTTACAATTTCAAGTTGTTGCTACAACAAATAACTGCCTAACGTTGGTTCTGAGTCACAGGAAGGGTTCAGGGGTTCAAGGGTTCCGATCTGCCTAACGCAGGTCGTGGTGTCCTTCTACGTTGCAAACGTAGAAGGAGGTTCAAGATAATTTTATTGTTGTTAATGCTTTTGATTTCTGGTTTGAGATGTACTCGAAACCAGAGAAGGCTGTTCTAAAGATCTGAATGAAGAGAAATATTCTCTCCACGTGAGAGGACCAAAAGAATAAGAAGTTTAGAGTGTAAGTGATGTGAGATGATGTCTTCAGATCTGTGAAGACAGGTCTGATTTATAGAGGAAAGGACTCTCTATTAGAGGAAAGCATATTATCTTGGACCTTGTTGCAACAAAAGGACAATCCACTAATAGCCGGCGGTGGCTATTGACCTGCGGTCTGTTTGGTGCTGTTACTCCATCAACAGCTGGTTGTGTTACTCGATGAAAAGGTGATAGGACAAATCATCTTTTTGACTTAGGATACTCCTGCCTTTTGAACCGTTGAAGCTTTCAACCCTTTAAGCATTGTTCTGTAATATTGTTTATTATTTTTGCTTTGGGCTACCCACGTCATCAGCCCCCCAAGTCAGGAGGTTTGGTGGCGTAGCTAGAAAGCTTCTGACTGTTTGCTTAGTCTGGCTTTTGCTTGAAGGGTTCAATGCTTCGCTGTGTTTTGGGCGGTTATTACTTAGCAGTTTTAATTGTGATTAGACTGCTGATGTGACATGTGGCAGTCGCACAGCTGTTTTTTACTGCATGTCATAATTGCAGTTTTTTGAATTAAATAACCGTTTGTTTTTTCTTCTTTTTAACCCTCTGAATTCACTATTTTTTACTTTACTCGTTCTCTTTCTTCAATATTTCCTCTCTATCATTCATCCATCTGATTAGGGTTTCGTTCCTCCGATCAAAGCAGGTTTGTCTTCTTCCTTTATTTTTGTTTTCCGATCATCCTTTGAAGCACTATGGGCGCTAAAAAGGACATGGCCATCACTGTTTCCTCCCTTTCTCAAAAGGAGGTGGAAGCGTTTTCTGATGAATGGGACATAGATTTGTCGTTTAGTCCCGTTGCTCCGGGTAAGAAACTTGCTGTATCTGACTGTCCGTCTGGGTCTATTGCTCTGTATTGTCGACATTTTGAGTTCTCAAACCTTCGTCATCCATTCTCCATATTTTTATTGAATGTTCTCGAGTATTATAGGGTTTCTCTTGGTCAGATTCATCCCATGGCGTTGGCCGTATTATGCATTTTGAATGCCTGTGTAGAGCGTTAGGATATGATCCTACTCTGTTAATGTTCAGGCGATTCTTCCGTCTTGCTAAGAATGGTGACTGGTTCACCTTCGAGGGATCGTCAGTAGAAACTAACTTTCTTTCTTCCCATGTGACAACCGTTGGTCAATGGAAAACTAGATTCTTTTGGGTTTCTGACTCTATTTTTCCTTATAAACCTGTGTGGAGACATCCTAATGCCATTCTCAATGAAGGGGAGCCTTCAGAATCTGAGTTAGATCATAGCTTTTTAATAACTCTTAGAGTATGTCCTTTAAGGCTTCGTCCATTTGGTGAGCCTTTCTTAGTGTTGTGTGGTATTAGCACCTGTTGGGACAAACCGGGTAGAGATCCTGTAGTGATGAAGGGTGATCGGGATATGAACCTTTTGCTTATTGTTTGTTATTTCTTTTTTGTCTCCTTTGCTTATATGTTCTGTTTTCTTTTATTGTAGTTATGTCGGCTCTTGACTTTATCAAACAAGATGATGCTTCGGGGGTTATCTTCAAAGATGCTGAAGCAGCGGAGGGTGAGGATGCCCTGACAAAGTATGAGAAGGGAAGGTATGATGGGACTAACTATGTTGCTGTCCCTAATGTCAAAGGTTTTTCTAAGGCCAGTTCGTCAAAGGCTTCAATTAGGATATCTAGCAGGCGTCTGTTGAAGGCTGCTAAGTCTGTTGATGCACCTGAAGCGTTGACTGTTAGTGATGACATTGAAGATTTAGAGGAGGAGAAAGATCAGACTGTAGATGATACTGTTGTTGATGTGGTTGGGGAGAAGAGCAAGGGTAATAAGGCTAAGGTTACCATGGTGAAGGGTAATGAGGGCTCAACGAGCTTTGATGAGGAAGGGTTGTATGTCTCGGGTTGGAATGTTAAACCCAGTGATAGTTTTAAGTCTTCAGCGGTTTGTTAGGAGATATTGGCACATTTTGCTACCCCTGGTGCCAAGGCTTGCTTGGAGGGGTTGGATGATGATGCCCTTTTGACGAAGATGATGGTTGGTACCTGTAATCTGGCTGCTATGTTACCGGAGGGGATTAGCAGGTTTAGGAAGAAGATGGGTGAATATAGTGAGTTTGCTAAAAAGAAGAGGGAGATGAAGCAGTCTATTGCAGCCCTGAAGAAAGATGCCAAAGAGTATGCCCAGAAGGAGGTCACTCTGATTGCTTTGATCGATGAGTTGAAGAAGGGGCATGAGGCTGAAACTGCCAAGCATGAGGCTGCTAGACTTCAGGTTGAAGCGGATCGGTTGTCTTTGGAAGCAGAGAAGAAAGCGTTTGAAAATGAGAAGAAAGGGTTAGAAGGTTCCCTTGCTGCTGCCCTGGATGATAACAAGTGGCTGATAGAGGAAGGCTTTCAGCAAGTTGTTACATATCTTCTTCACTCTGTTGAGTTCAACTCTGCTCTTGGCGAGGTATACACCAAACTTCTGATCCATGGTAAGTATGCTGGTTTCGTTGCAGGGTTCAAGGCTCATGAGTCTGGCCAAGTCTTGGAAGAGGCTCCTTTCTACCATCCTGATTCCTTGGATGTGTTTAAAGAGACAGTCCTCAAGATGGAACATTCAACTTATCCTTACATTTCCCAAGTGTCTTCCCTCTATGGGAAACCTTTGAAGGAGTTGAAAGAGCTGAAGCCTGCTGGTTTGAATGAGGTGGTCTCTGCTAAGGTGCTTCAGTCTGTTTCAAGGAAAAGGACGCATTCTGGTGATAGCGATGAAACTTTGGATGCTGGTGAAGTGCCTTCCAAAGATACTAGTGTTGAAGCTTCTGAAGTTGGTGGTCTTGTGGAGAAGCTACCGACGAAAGGGAAGAAGTCGAAGAAGGCAAAGGTGGTGAAGGTTGTAAATGAGGATGAAGCCTCCAAGCCTTCAGGATCTGGTAATGATGCTTAAACTTCCCTATTCGTAGCTTTCTTAGCAGCTGGGTTGTAAACAATTAACTTTGTGGTTGTGTTCTAAACACTTTATCTTTTGTGGGGACCCTTAGGGGTTTTCTTGTGGTTGTGGGCTTTATGTTGCCCTTTAAACAATGATCTTCTATTTGGCTTGTTAAAAGCCTTGAAATATTAAGCCCTTAAGGCTGTTGTTAGGTATGTATGGTTGTTCATCTTTTGTTTGTTTGTTTTTCTTATGTGTGTTTGTCTTTGTTATTGTTTGGGAATGTTTATCCGGTAGCACCTTCAAAGGTTGAATGCTGCAGTCATTCATCCTTAAAGTAGTCTAGGCAAACATATCACCACCTATCCTATATACACTTACATAAGTGTTTTAATATGTTTTCGTAAGTTTGTTTTCTAAACTCAAGGAACGATTGGTGTAGGTTGTTCAAACCTGTCAATGAGATTTATAAAAGTATTTTTTTGTTTATCTCATGGAGTTGGATTGATTTAGGAACTCACCCCTTATATAGGTCCGTTTTATCCTTCGAACCTATTGAGCGAAATGGCCTGGGAGCTCATCCCCTTACATGGTCCCTACCATGGAGTTTCTTGCAAGGTTCTCAACCCGAACATAGGATAGAAAGACAAAGTTTCCAAAAGAGGATCTAGTGATCCTTTCATTCATTCGATACGTTAACATTACATTGCTTGAAAGAGAACAACATTTCCTTACAACTTAAACAAAGAACCTTTTAAGGTTCTTGCCATTCCAGTGACGAGGGAGCTTTTTGCCTTCCATGCTGGCAAGCTTGTAGGACCCTCCTTTGTGGGATTCAAGGATGGTGTAGGGGCCTTCCCATTTAGGCCCTAGTTTCCCTTGACTTTCCTTCTTGCTTGCTTCATTGTTTCTTAAAACCAGATCACCTGGCTTGAAGCGTTCATGTTTAACTCTGGCGTTGTAGTAGGACTCCATCTTTTGTTTGTATTGAGCTTCTCGAATTTCTGCTGAGTCCCTGGCTTCTTCTAAGAGATCGAGATTGAGCAATGTTTCTTGTTCATTTGCCTGGATGTCAACATGAAGGGTTCGAGGTGTGGTGACTCCGATTTCAGCAGATATAACTGCTTCAGACCCAAAAGTAAGGCTATAAGGAGTTTTCTTGTTGCTTGTTTTTTCTGTGGTTCGAATTGCCCAAATAACACTTGGCAATTCTTCCAACTAGTTTCCTCCTTGTCGGCCTAATCTAGCCTTGATTCCTTCAACCACACTTCTATTCATTCTTTCCACTTCGCCATTTGATTGGGGGTATGCTACAGAGCTAAAGACTTGTGTTATTCGATACTCCTTGCACCAAACACTGAATGGTTTCTCTGCAAATTGTTTGCCGTTATCGGTAACGAGCACCCCAGGCAGGCCGTACCGGCAAATGATATTCTCCCAAACGAATTCGATTATCTTTTTTCCTGATATTTTTCCAAGGGCTTCACTTCTGGGCATTTTGTGAAGTAATCAACCGCCACTAATAAGAATTTGACCCCTCCCTTTGCTGGTGGGAAGGGTCCAACGATATCCATCCCCCATTTGTAAAATGGCCAGGCTGAATTAATAGGCACTAAGTCATGCTTGGGGCTTTTGGGGACAGGGGCATGAATTTGGCAGGCTTCACATCTCTTCAGCTGCTCGGATGCATCACGATGCATGGAAGGCCAGAAGTAGCCCAGGTTCATGAGTTTTGCCACGACTGACCTTGGACCACAATGAGCTCCACAGATTCCTTCATGAACTTCCTTAATCAGGTACCTGCTCTGTTCGGGACCAACACATCGAAGTAGTGGGGCCAAGTACCCTTTTTTATAGAGTATTTCGTCTTGGATGGTATACTGCTTGGACTTGATTCGGACCCTTTCAGCTTCAACAGGGTCTTGTGGTAGTTCACCTCTTTTTAGGAACCTTATAAACGGAGTCATCCAACTTGGTTCGTTTTCAGTAATGACATCTTGAACTTCTAGTTCTGATATGGCAGGATGCTTGATCACCTCAACCAATACCTTCTTAGTGAGGTGGGCAAAATTCAACGAAGCAAGCTTGCTAAGGGCGTCAGCTTTCTTGTTGTGGGACCTTGGAACCTGTTTGATCTTGCAACACTGGAAAGTGTTCATGATTTCCTTGGCCTTTTCTCTGTATCTTTTCATGTTAGGTTCTTTGGCAATGTAGCTATCGTTCACTTGATTGGAGACCAGTAGTGAATCAGTGAACACTTGAAGCTTGTGAACCATCATCTTTTTTGCAAGCTTGAGTCCTGCAATCAGGGCTTCATATTCTGCTTCGTTGTTTGTTGTCTGAAATTCCAAACGAAGGGCATATGTGAATTCTAACCCTTCAGGGTTGCTTAGTACAAGACCAGCCCCTGAGCCTTCAACGCTGGAAGCTCCATCTGTGTAAAGCTTCCAGGCTTCGGGATCAATGGGTTCGTCTGTGGTCATGTTAACCTCGGCAGTCTCCGCCCTTGGAATTTCAGCAATGAAATCATCAAGTATTTGTGCCTTTATTGCTTTTCTCGGGACGTAGGTGATTTTATGTTCACCTAGCTCAACAGCCCATTTGGCCAGTCGTCCCGAGGTTTCAGGCCTTTCAAGCACATTCTTGATGGGTTGGTCAGTGATTACTTGTATGGGATGTGCTTGAAAGCACCTTCGAAGCCTTCTGGTTGTTTGTACCAGGGCTAAGGCCAACTTTTCCAAAGGAGGGTACTTGACCTCTGCTAACTTTAAGGTTTTACTGAAGAAATAAACAGGTACCTGAGCTTTGTCTCTTTCGATAGTGAGAACAGCGCTGAAGGCTTCATCAGTAACTGAAAGATAGACAGAGATCATTTCCCCTGCTTCAGGTGCTGCAATGGTGGGAAGGGAAGCCAGATAATGTTTCATGCTATTGAAGTCTTCTTCTGCTTCTTCTGACCACCTGAAGTCTTTCTTGTCAGTGCAACCTTTGAGGGTCTTGAAGAAAGGTAGGGATTTCTCAGCTAGTTTTGACACGAAACGTTTCAAGGCAGCAAGTTTGCCGTTCAGGCTTTCTACCTCCTTCTTGGTTTGCGGTGACTTCATGTTGAGGATGGCTCGAACCTTATTCGGGTTAGCCTTTATGCTTTGTTTCCCTACAACATGACCCAGGAATTTTCCTTCTTCGAAACCGAAGGAACACTTGACAGGGTTTAGTTTCATGTTGATTTCCTTGAGGTTGTTGAAGGTTTCTTGTATGTCGGTGAGCATTTGGTCTTCAGTCTTGCTTTTGATGACTAAGTCATCTACATACGCTTCCATGTTTCTGCCAATTTGCTTGGCAAAGGCTTTGTCAACCAACCTTTGGTAAGTGGCACCTGCATTTTTTAAACCAAAGGGCATCTTTTTATAACAAAAGATACCCTTGTCAGTATGGAAGGCAGTCTTTATCTCATCTTCCTCCTTCATCTGTATTTGGTGATAACCTTTGTAGGCATCCAAAAAGCACTTGAAGGGGAAACCTGTTGAAGGGTTAACTTGTAAGCATGCATTATGTGAAAGATAACAATTTTGGAGGCGTTGGGATAGCTTAAAAGTTGTTCTTAGGTACAAGGGTAACCTGTTAACGAGTCAACTTTCAAGTCCACCTCTGGTAAAGGATAACAATCCTTTGGACAAGCTTTATTGAGGTCTTTGAAGTCTATGCACATCCTCCATGAATCATCAGGCTTCTTAACCATTACTGGGTTTGCAACCCAGGACTGGTATTTGACTTCTCGGAGGATTCCTGCTTCGACCAATTTGTCAACCTCCTGGCAAGCTGCTTTGCTTCGTTCTGGAGCAAGGCTTCTTTTCTTTTGCATTATTGGTTTGATGTTTTTGGGAACCTTGAGTTCATGCTCAGCAACCTCACGGGGGATCCCCATCATGTCACTTGGACACCAAGCGAAAACATCGACATTGTCTTTTAGTAATGCTTCAAGCTTTGAAAGGATTTCCCTGGGAAGAGCCGTGTTGACCCGTATCCTTTGATCAGGGTATTTGGGGTTGATGCTAAGACCGAGTTTGCTCTGTTCTTCGACAACCGTTAACACAGAGGTTGATGGTTGGAGGGTTCCTACTCCTTCTTTGGTGAGGAACTTGGCACTCTTTCGGCTGATGGAAACGGTCATATCGAAGGCTACCACACCTGGTCTGCCAATGATGACATCATAACCGGATGGTAGGTCCAGGACAACGAAAGTTAATGGTTCAGTCCTCTGCATTCGTCCATCTATAAGGTTACATCGAGCACTATTTCGCCCAAGGGCTTGATGGGTATGTCAGCTATGCCTTTGATGGCGGCTTCAGCTGGCTGGAGCATGGAGCGTTCTTCGGAGCTTAGAAGGTTGAAATATCTTGCAAACATGATTTCAGTAGCAACTCCGGTATCTATGTAGGCTTTTTGTGTTTTGCGTGAACCCACGAAGGCTTCAAGGACTAGTGGATCACAATGTTTTTCTTCGTTGGTACAAGGGAAGTAGATGCCTTGATGTTCCCAATCCTCCAACCTCTGTCTCTTACTTGGTGTTTCACTTTCGACAAATGTCACACCCTCAAATTCCCACTGCGCGGTTTATACCGCGAGGCGCATGACATACCAGGATCCCATAGCCATAAGTCATATGAACGAACTCTAAATGCCCAACCCATTTAGTTCGTTTTCAAAAACCAAGTTTAGTTAAGCTGCGGAAGCGTAAACCAAATTTAAACCTTTTAAAACCATGCGCAAAACAACGCGCCCAAATTAAATCATATGAAAGAAAATGTAAAAGCATAATATGAAATTTAGGTGTATGCCCAAGACCCCAAATGCAGTGAAGTGTGCAGTGCTTTCTAATCCTGGCACCGGAAGCTAACTACCTGCAAAAGCATGTAAATCGTGGGTCAACAAACAATGTTGGTGAGTTCACTAAGTAAGAAGGTGAGTAAGTAAATGCGCTGGTTTCCAAAACCACGTAACCAAGTAAAAGCGTAGGTCCTCCAGACCAAAATGTTCAAGAGTTATCAGTTTAAGCGTGTCAGGGGTAGCTAGCCCACTCAATGTAACTAAACAGGATTATTGGGACACCTTCAATAAAATAGTAATTTGCCTCAATAACTGGTGTCTATCAACACCAGTTCTCAATTGTGGTCAGAAGTTCATGCCCGTGCCTCAAGCACCTCAGACATGAGGTTGCTGCACAACCTAATAGCGCTATCAACTAATACCCCGCTCGCCTCCAGCGATTAACCCAATAATATGCAAGGACTTTCCAAATGATAGAGTGTTTAGTTCACAAAGGACCAATAAGTTTTAAACTGATCAAAAACCCGATCCACACAAGGAATCGTAAACCCGACCCACACAAGGAGTCAAAAACCTGAGTAGTCCCAAACTGGACTAGAAAAGTTAAGTAAGTTGTCTCAACCCGAGACGCATGCTTTTGAGAAAAGAGTAGTGAAACTCACCTTAGAATGCAAGCAAATAAATCCAACTCCAAAGTAGGGTGTGCTACCGACTCCCTAGTACATGTGTCACTAAGTGAGTATATGTGTAATACCATTACACCATATAACCCGTTTGTCCAAGACGTTTAAACGTTCAAAAGCGTGTAAGTGATACCTAGTGATTCTACATGCATAAGTAAATCCTACGGACCCGTTGGTGAATGTGTTGGTTATAATTAGTTTTTAATTCCATATGTGTCCCATACAAGTGTCCGTTCAGTTACACATCAATTACATACCACCTAAGACCTCTATTAATCACATAAACACATAATACACAATCTGTGTTTTTAGGACAGATTGTGCGTCATCAAAACCAATTTATTTAAAATAGTTAATCAGTGAGTTAAACTCCCAAATTTTTACTGAATATTATTTGGGATTCATTTGATAACCCATATTTTTGTTTTGTCTCAAAACCAAACACAAAAATCATGAAAAATCGTACATCACAGATATGTCTAGAAAGTTTCTACAGCAGGTCAGGTTAGTAGAAAAATTTCCAAAAATCGTGTATTCATCCAAACGGGATTAAAGATTATACCCCTAGCTCTTAGATACAATCAACCGAACGCTTTTGGAGCTTCCCAATCGATGTTCTTGCGCCCTAGCAGGTTGTTTGGGGTTAATATTTCGTAAGTGAGGCAGTAGGGACGATTAGGGTTTGAGTTTAGGTGATACAAGAGGCTTAAGGTTGCTTAAATAGGTGTTTAAGGCGGTTTAGAAACGTCAGGTACCGGCGAGCGGGCGCTCGCTCCCTGTGAGCGGCCGCTCACAGGGCCTTGGCCCACGTGGGTGGCCCGTTTTGTCACCCGACGTATTTTCCTTTGACGTTTTCGCTATTTCGGACCGTAATAAGTGTAACCCCAGGTGTTAAGACCCCAATCATCCTAATGGTCCATCCATTATGGTTTTTATTAACGTATTCGGTTTATGTTCACGTAATCACATACAGTTTTCACATGGTTTCACAGAGTATCATAGAAGCACGTAATTGCAATCAATCTCAAACAATTACTTCACAATCATTTTGTTTAACAATTCACCAACGTCCGGGGTTCACTACTCATGTAAATAGTTTGGTAATTCCTCAAATTACCACCTCATGCAGTTATTAACCTATAACCGTGCAATGTGTAACTTATATAGCTAACTCTAGTTAACTATAATTCCTAGAATGTAACCAGAGTTTAGTTTAAGTGAGAACCTGAAATTGCGGGGTATCACATCATCCCCAAGTTGAAAAGAATTTCGTCCCGAAATTCAGTAAGTAAACAGTAAAGCCAGCGTAAAAATGCGCGCTTGGTTCCCGGATATCACATCATCCCCAAGTTGAAAGGAATTTCGCCCCGAAATTCACTTTGAAAAAGCTGCTTTATGTTTAGTGTTTGGTTTATGCATAGTTCTAGGTTCAGTAAAGAGATGTGGGTATTTAAGCCGCATTTGATCATTGCGTCCCCACGCGTATTCCGGTCCTAGACGGGAATTCCATCATACCATAACAATGGGTATAGTGTTCTGTTTAAGTTTCTTGACGCCCCGCTCAAGAATCTCCATTGGTTCTTCCATGAACCATAGCCGTTGGTCCACCTGGATCTCCTCCAGTGGCACCATCAGTGTTGTATCCAACAGGCATTTCTTTATATTTGATATGTGGAGTACATCGTGTACCCCATTAAGTTCATTAGGCAGGTTCAACCTGTAAGTTACTGGACCAATCCTTTCGACAATCTCGAATGGTCCAACGTATCGCGGGTTCAACTCTCCTCGTTTTCCAAAGCGTATCACCCCCTCCAAGGTGACACCTTCAATAGGACCTTGTCCTCAACCTGGAACTCCAAAGGTATCCTACGCTTATCAGCGTAACTTTTCTGTCGATCACGAGCAGCAGCCATCCGATTTCTGATTTGCACTATCTTCTCAGAAGTTTCGTGCACGAGTTCGAGACCTGTTAGCTGGCTATCCCCAACCTCAGTCCAGCAGATGGGAGACCTACACTTGCGTCCATAAAGTGCCTCAAAAGGCGCACACTGTATCGAAGCGTGGTAGCTGTTGTTATAAGAGAATTCAATCAAAGGCAAGTGCTTATCCCAACTGTTGCCAAAATCCACCACGCACGCTCGTGGCAGATCTTCCAATGTTTGGATGGTGCGTTCACTCTGTCCATCCGTCTGTGGGTGATAGGCTGTGCTCATATCTAGGCGAGTTCCCAAAGCGTCTTGGAGAGTAGTCCAGAAATGAGAAGTGAATCGCGCATCGCGATCAGATATAATAGAAGTAGGCACCCTATGCCTAGAGACTACCTCCTTGATGTATAGATTTGCTAGTTTCTCCAGCGATTCCGTTTCCTTTATTGCCAGAAAGTGTGCCGATTTGGTTAAACGATCCACGATAACCCAAATCATGTTATGGCCCGTTGGCGTTCTAGAAGCTTTGTAATAAAATCCATGGAAATCCCATCCCATTCCACATAGGGATTTCTGGTTGCTGGAGTAGGCCTGAAGGTTTCTGATATTCAATCTTAACCTTCGCACAAGTCAAGCACTTACTAAGATAAGTGGCTATTTCAGCTTTCATGTTTGGCCACCAGTAAAGAGTTTTAAGATCTTGGTACATCTTGTCCGAACCAGGATGTACCGAGTATCGAGAGGTGTGAGCTTCACCGAGCACCAGTTGTCTGAGATCCCCAAAACGTGGTATCCAGACTCGATCCATAAAGTATTGAAGACCATCAGTCTTTAGTTCCAAGTGCTTATCAGCACCCCGTAATGTTTCTAGCTCGATGTTTTCTCCTTTCAAGGCCTCGCCCTAAGCTTCACGTATCTTATCAGGAAAATTAGAATGAATGGTAAGTTGTAAGGCTCGCACCCGTTTAGGTTTCGTTTCCTTTCGACTGAGGGAATCGGCTACTACGTTAGCTTTCCCTGGATGATACTTGATGGCACATTCATAATCATTCAGAAGCTCGACCCATCGACGATGTCGCATGTTCAGCTCCTTTTGATCGAATATGTGTTGGAGGCTCTTGTGGTCAGTGAAGATCGTACACTTCGTTCCATAGAGATAATGCCTCCAGATCTTTAGAGCAAAAACCACTGCTCCTAGTTCCAAGTCATGAGTGGGGTAATTCTTCTCATGGACCTTTAATTGCCGTGATGCATACGCGATTACCTTATCACGTTGCATCAGCCCACACCCTAAGCCTTGGATAGATGCATCACAGTACACTACAAAGTCCTCTGTACCCTCAGGTAATGATAGTATTGGTGCACTGCAAAGTTTTGACTTTAGTAGCTGAAAGGCAAATTCTTGGGCATCTCCCCACTTATAAGTAATACCTTTCTGTGTTAGGGCGGTGAGAGGTTGAGCGATCTTAGAGAATCCCTCAATAAATCTGCGATAGTACCCCGCGAGACCAAGGAATTGGCGCACCTCAGTAGGGGTCCTAGGAGTATCCCACTTTTTGATAGCGTCAATCTTGGCGGGGTCAACATGTATTCCTGCCTCGTTGACCACATGCCCAAGAAATTGGAGTTCTCGAATCCAAAAATCACACTTAAAGAATTTTGCATACAACTGCTCATTTCTCAATAGTTCCAAGATTAACCGCAGGTGTTGCTCGTGCTCTTCCCTGCTCTTGGAATAAATCAATATGTCATCTATGAGCACTATTGTAACACCCCAACCGATGGCGGAATCATCGAGGTGTCACGTAGTGACGATTGTTCAAAAGCACATGGTACTAAAATGTAAATATATTATTGAATAATTTAAATTGTCTTACATAGATGAAATGGGAAAAAAATACAAAAGTCTGAACGAAACATGAAATTTGAAATAACTTATTAAAAGCAAGCACTAAAATCCAATGCTATAGTACTAAGATCAAACTGCACCTGAAACATGTACAAAATAAGTTTTGTCAACATATGAAATGTTGGTGAGCATTCCTAGATTTAATACATATAGTAAGTTGGAAAATGTTATACAATTCAAGTACAAAGCTACAGTGCAGTTATGTAAACTATGTAACATACAAATGAGCGAAATCAATCATGTGACTGTATAATGTACTAGATGAACGGCGGTGTACTTATCCAATAAATGGATAATAACTTAACAATGACCACGGATTCTCCGATGAAAAAGGGGGAGAATCAACCTAGGCGGGTTGTCAATCCAATAGCGCTATCCAATGTTAAGGTCGGCTTGTACAAGGCTAATGATTTCACTAAGTACAAATGTATTCTACATGTAATGTCTAAGCATAAAGCACGTTTGTAAGCAAATGCACATAGTACTAGAATTGTATTGTAAAAATGTGAACTTGTATTTGTAATTTGTATAAGTGTACATGTAACACCCCAAAAATGAATAAAGACAAAAAGGGGATAGGAAATACTCACTTTCGCCAAATGACTAGATGACTAAACGAGCGTGAAAATGCGAGCAATCCAAAGATTCAACAACGAAACTAGTCCAATTTAGAAGAAAAGAAACCGAATAGGAAAAATATCAAGCTTCCAATTTGCCAATTACAAGAGCTTATAATCAAAGCTTCAAATGTAGAAGTAATATACTCTAGAAGAAAGGTATGAGGGAGAGTTTAATCGAATTGAAACAATCGATTTAGAGGTGCAAAGTGTAATGGGTCATAGGTGGGTTTTTATACTAGTTTTGGATTCAATTAAGCTTTAAAATTGGTCAACACAATAAAGTAAGGTTTTAAGATGAATTGACTATTTGACTAGGATTTTGACTAGGATTTTGACTGAGACTAGGACTTTTGACTAGGACTTTGACTGGAACTTTGACTGTTTGACTGTCTTAGTGGACTGTGAGGGCTAAAAAAATAATTTTTCTAATTTAATCAATTTTAAGTTATAGACTTGTTTCCTTCTGTTTCTAAGTTGTTTTAGGACCGAAAATTAAGGGCTTTGAGTATCAAGGTCTGAAACATACGTGCTCGGGTGTAGATGTGAGTATAAAAACGTGCATACTTTTACTTATAAAAATTATAAGTTTTATTAAATTGTGAATTTTGGTCCTATTAAAATATGAGGGTTAAAAATGAAAATTTCGAAATAGTTGAGGAACCAATTATGCACATTTATGAAAAGTGAAGGATGCAGGTTGTCATAGTCTCCCCTACTTTAGAAAATTTCGTCCCGAAATTACTTTCAAGTGAAGGTTTCCATGAAATAAAAGACATTTGTAAAAAGGCAAGTAGATTTTAAGAAATGCATCAGCCATGATTTGACAAAGTTTGAAGTAGTTGTTTAATACCCAAAATAAGAGTTTGAAAATCCTTAAAGCTTGAGCCAAGGTTAGAGAATTAAGAGTTTATAATGAGCAAGGTTTGGGAAAAGTACGTAACTGGTTAGGGCAGGGAAGTGTTATAGTAGCTTCCCTTACTTTAGAGAAGTTTCTGACCGAACTTTATTAAGGACGTGCAACAGGATTTCGACTAACAGAGAGTCTAAGAGTATACAAAGTTTGTGTTTTCTGTGTGGATGGTCCAGAGAAAGACTCTAGGAAGTCGAATTGAAGCTCGTGTAAGAACATTCTTATCGTAAATGCTAGCTATTAGTCAACGATCTAATAAAGAGATAGTAATGGGTAGGTTCTTGGTCAGACTCCTAGTCCACTCCCGCAGTATCGCTCGTGCTTATATATAGGGTGTACCGCAGCTAACCCACCACACTACTGATACTTTGGACTCGTACTGATTGTCTACCAATAGCCTAAGTAGAATCACACACCACCCCCATGTACCTGTAAATCCATGATTGCGTTCCGGATCGTAATCATCGATTTACCTTACACTAGGGTGCTATGCTTTTCCATAACACTAACATAAGTAATACAAGAAACAATGCGTGCAACCAAAATGTGTTAAGTAGTAGATACTGCTCAAGTATAAGATGCGGTTAGAGGTTTTTCCCCTTTCAGGTTCACCTTTTAACCGTAATGAGATTAATGTGTAAGTATAAGACATGATTAGGGGTTCTTCCCCTTTCGGGTTCACCCTTAACCGGTAAATTTTTGTTCACATCATTGGGCTCTAAACAACCATATTGATAAACTCTGAGGATTACACCGTTCCCCTTGAGTTAAAGGAATACTCTGAACCGAGTCGTACATGGGAACTGGCTTAGATCTCATACGAGCTATCAATTAGTATGTTCGTTGGTCATGATGATGAACAAAATAATGTAAAGTATAACAGGGTTTTGCTCACAAAAAAAAATATGCATACCAAATATGCGTTCGTGTAAGTATATAAGTATAGCATAAAATTTCGATTGAAAGAATAGCATAACATAAATCGAGTAAATCACACAATTTGCACAAAATGAAAGTAAACGAGTTAAATTAATGCTCAAAACTAGTGTTGTAAGAATAACTACTAATAACTAGTGCGAGAATAGTTGTGAATAACGCGTGAAAATAACTACCAACAAAAGAATAATACAAAAATAATAAGATAATGTACGAACGTAACTATAAATAGAATGGTGTAAAAAAATAATGAATTTACTGTAAATGAAAGTGCGCAGAACAGACGTATAGTCTACTGGTATGAGGATAACTTTTTGGAAACCGAAGAATGTTTTAAGTTCAAAACAGGTTCACTTGAAAAGATTTTGTAGGTACACATTTTCATGTGTTTACGAGAAGTCGAGTTTGAAAAGTGTTATAAGGTATATTATTAGTTGCAAATTCCTCCTGAAAACATATATTGGATACGTTATATGAGAACATGCAGATTTACATTTGATTTGTAAAATATGCAATGCAAGTTTATAAAATGCAAGATGAAACCATTTCATGAAGTGTGTGTAAATCTAATGTGTTTCGAAAGACCAAGATTTAAAATGATGTGAAGGTTGTGAATGATCCCAGATGCCTTGACGAATTTTGGAAAATAAAATTGTCTGTATTTAAACATTTCTTTAACTTGTGGGTTGAAAAGTTGGAAATTTTTAATTGTTATGAAATGTTGAGAAAATCGAAGTGTTACCCGTTAAGACTGGGTAAACTTGAAACCTTTTAAATTTTCAAACTTTTACGAAATTTATACATTGAAAGATCATTTATTTGCAGGATCGTTAAGGCATCTCTTTGGGCTCATAGCGGGCTATTTGTTTCAAGGCACAAGGTGTATGAAAAGTGTGTTCTAATTTGGCGAATAGGCTTTGTGAAAAGACTTTATAGAATAAGTTGTCAAATTAATCGTTTTAGAGAGTAGTGTACTAGTGCGTATCGTGTAGGTAGGCATTTATGTATGAGTGTAGTCTGACTAAGAAGTTCTAACTAATGGTAGTTGGCTATGGCTTAGGAGACTGGGTGCAGCAATATTAGTATTAGGTATATGAGGATATACTGTGACTTCGATCAAGTAAGTTTGTAAACATGAAGGTATAAAACAGGTTGAAATAATAAGTTTGAAAAAAAAACCATGTTCATTTTTAATTGTATGATGACGCAACATTCCTAAAATCAGGATGTGATCAAAGTTAAACACAGAGTTTAAAACTTAAGTCGTGGGTAGAAATGTTTTAACGCAAAACGAGTAATACCTTATAGTGTAAAAATCATGAGCATAAGTGAAATAGTGTAAGCTTTAATGCGATAATATATCGAACAAAAGTTTTACTAATGATGATAAGGGATTCAAAAGCGAATGATCAATGAATAATTGCATATGAAACATCAAGTGATTAAATGGAATCTTCAAATGATAAACAAACATAAATATCAATGATATAAAACATTGGAATTGTTTCCATAGGAAACTTTGACCTAACCCAAGTATTTGAAATTTCCTAGTGACTTGTGAGGGCGTACTTTAGCCTATAAGTGAATGCTCATCCCAAGAGTTCCCAGGTAGGTATATGGGTCCCGCGTCTGATTAGGATTTATACGAAATACCAGGCCTAGACAGAAAACTCAGGATACAGGCGCTCACCCTTCCAGATTGCACGTGCCCCATCACTAGTGAATTCCAAAACTTTAGCGAGATTAAAAACGAGATGCAAAAATAGATCCTTGAGATTTGGATTTCACTCCTAACTCAAAGATGTATTTCAAAATTGAAAACGATTGTGGAATGAAACCAATCACTAAGTTAAGGATATCACTCCCAGCTTAGTGGTTAAGTTCCTTTTTGAAAGAAATACTCTTTGAGGTGTGGATGTCACTCCTATCTCAAAGATATATTCCTAAGATAAATAACATATAGAGGAGTGAAACTAATCACTAAGGTATGGATGTCACTCCTAACTTGGTGATATCGTTTCGTTTGTTAAATACGAGTATCTTCTTCTTTAAACAACACACCGAAAGAATAACTAGAAAGAATCATAGCGAAAATATCTTGAACGAAAATAATAAGATAAAGAGAAATAAACACGAGAGGACTCGTGAATGTAAGCTTGGTTATAGACTAAGCTAAAAGGCATTCTAATAACCTAATTCCCTATAACCATGGCTCTGATACCAATCTGTAACACCCCAACCGATGGCGGAATCATCGAGGTGTCACGTAGTGACGATTGTTCAAAAGCACATGGTACTAAAATGTAAATATATTATTGAATAATTTAAATTGTCTTACATAGATGAAATGGGAAAAAATACAAAAGTCTGAACGAAACATGAAATTTGAAATAACTTATTAAAAGCAAGCACTAAAATCCAATGCTATAGTACTAAGATCAAACTGCACCTGAAACATGTACAAAATAAGTTTTGTCAACATATGAAATGTTGGTGAGCATTCCTAGATTTAATACATATAGTAAGTTGGAAAATGTTATACAATTCAAGTGCAAAGCTACAGTGCAGTTATGTAAACTATGTAACATACAAATGAGCGAAATCAATCATGTGACTGTATAATGTACTAGATGAACGGCGGTGTACTTATCCAATAAATGGATAATAACTTAACAATGACCACGGATTCTCCGATGAAAAAGGGGGAGAATCAACCTAGGCGGGTTGTCAATCCAATAGCGCTATCCAATGTTAAGGTCGGCTTGTACAAGGCTAATGATTTCACTAAGTACAAATGTATTCTACATGTAATGTCTAAGCATAAAGCACGTTTGTAAGCAAATGCACATAATACTAGAATTGTATTGTAAAAATGTGAACTTGTATTTGTAATTTGTATAAGTGTACATGTAACACCCCAAAAATGAATAAAGACAAAAAGGGGATAGGAAATACTCACTTTCGCCAAATGACTAGATGACTAAACGAGCGTGAAAATGCGAGCAATCCAAAGATTCAACAACGAAACTAGTCCAATTTAGAAGAAAAGAAACCGAATAGGAAAAATATCAAGCTTCCAATTTGCCAATTACAAGAGCTTATAATCAAAGCTTCAAATGTAGAAGTAATATACTCTAGAAGAAAGGTATGAGGGAGAGTTTAATCGAATTGAAACAATCGATTTTGAGGTGCAAAGTGTAATGGGTCATAGGTGGGTTTTTATACTAGTTTTGGATTCAATTAAGCTTTAAAATTAGTCAACACAATAAAGTAAGGTTTTAAGATGAATTGACTATTTGACTAGGATTTTGACTGAGACTTTGACTAGGACTTTTGACTAAGACTTTGACTGGAACTTTGACTGTTTGACTGTCTTAGTGGACTGTGAGGGCTAAAAAATTAATTTTTCTAATTTAATCAATTTTAAGTTATAGACTTGTTTCCTTCTGTTTCTAAGTTGTTTTAGGACCGAAAATTAAGGGCTTTGAGTATCAAGGTCTGAAACATACGTGCTCGGGTGTAGATGTGAGTATAAAACGTGCATACTTTTACTTATAAAAATTATAAGTTTTATTAAATTGTGAATTTTGGTCCTATTAAAATACGAGGGTTAAAAATGAAAATTTCGAAATAGTTGAGGAACCAATTATGCACATTTATGAAAAGTGAAGGATGCAGGTTGTCACAACTATGACGAATTTGTCCAAATAAGGCTTGCACACACGGTTCATTAGGTCCATGAACACAGCCGGTGCATTAGTTAGCCTAAATGGCATTACTAAAAACTCATAATGTCCATAACGAGTTCGAAACGCCGTCTTTGCCACATCCTCCTCTCGGACTCTCAGCTGATGGTATCCTGAACTCAAGTCAATCTTAGAGTAGAAACTCGACCCTTGCAGTTGGTCAAACAAGTCATCAATACGAGGCAAAGGGTAACGGTTCTTAATCGTCACTTTGTTCAACTCCCGATAATCTATGCACATGCGAAAGCTCCCGTCTTTCTTCTTAACAAACAGAACTGGAGTTCCCCATGGCGAAGAACTAGGTTTAATGAAACCCCTATCCAATAGCTCTTGGAGTTGGGTAGATAGTTCTTGAAGTTCGCCTGGTGCTAAGCGGTATGGTGCGCGTGCAACTGGAGCTGCTCCAGGTACAAGATCAATTTGAAACTCCTCTTGACAAACAGGTGGAAGTCCAGGTAGTTCCTCTGGGAAAACATTTGGGAAATCTCGGACTACTGGGATGTCCTCAATCTTGGTTTCAGTTTCAGCTCGAGTGTCAGATATGTTAGCCAAAATGGCTGGACAGCCCTTACGAATACACTTCTGGGCCTTCAGATAGGAGATGATGCCCACCATGGCACCACCTCGATCACCCTGTATAGATAAAAGTTCTCCACTTGGGAGGGGAATACGAACGATCTTCTCCTAACACAGAATTTCAGCATGCTGCTTGGACAACCAGTCCATGCCAACCACGAGGTCAAAGCTACCTAGGGTGATAGGTAAGAGGTTGATGGCAAACAATTGCCCACTCAACTCGAGCTTACAGTCACGATGCATATGGGTTACCTCGGCAGGCTTCCCATCAGCCAATTCAATAGAGTACGGGGTATCAAGAAGAGTGGGAACCATCCCTAATTATTTACTAAGTTTTGACGACACAAAACTATAGTCCGCACCTGTATCATATAAAATAGAAGCAAGAGTGTCGTACCCGTCACGACATTGTTATCAGTCCTAGCTTCCCCAGAGCCAATCACAATTGCTATTCCACGAGCCCCATTGTTGTTGTTACCGTTGTGGTAGTTGTTGTTGAAGGACTTATACCTCACATTATCCCATGTTCTCTTGCTATCACCAAAAGTAGAAGATGAAGCTCGATGCTGCGGAAAAGTACCATGCTCAACAGCCTAATCCGTGTGTTTACGAGCCAGAATGAACGATTTGTTAGATTCTGGGTAGGTGAGCTGCAGTGGCCAAGCCACGAATCTAAGGGACCCACCCTTTTGGTCTGAAATTCGATCCGCTGGCAAAGTTGGTTAATTATATTCGAGCACAAAGTATCCAACTCCTGTAGCTTGGTAGTGTAGGCGTTGATCTCAGACCCATCCGTCAAATTTCTAGATTTCATCATAGGGTGCTACGTTCTCCATCCAAGTATTTGTAACTCATCGAGTGTGCATGTAGCATACATTATCCCATCCTGCCTGGGGCAAATGCAAATGGAAATGACTTATACTATCGAAGCAATCAGACGGCCTCTTTCAGTTATGCTGGAGTTATAGAGGTTTACGACCAATAAAAAGGCTTGAAAATATGATGGCAGGTTGTTATTGTGGCATGTGCGTTCAAGGTATAAGAAAGTTCAAATGTGGAAGTCAGGGGAAAAGTGTGATTTAGCAAATAGATCTTTAATAGATTGGAAAGAGGTGAGGGCTTCAACCACCCTATCGTTGATCATAAAAACTCAGTCTTATCTAAGTTAACAAGGAAAAGAAAAGAAAATACAGGTAAGAAAAGGTAAGAGCCAATCGTCGCCACGCTCTGTCTGGATAGTAGAGCCTTCATCATCACTTTCCATGTGCTCGTCCTGCTCAGGTTCCCCTTCCATCCCCTCTTCTTCCTCTTCCTCGGTGTCAGTGTTATATGGTTCTCATCACGTACAGTTTCCTTCTCTAGTCCTATGCAAGCCGGTTTAGTGGTAAGTTGTACCACTCGTTCCTCCAATCGTGGCTATCAGCCATTAGTAGGTTTCATCTTCCCTTGTAATGTTGCACTACGTCGCAGGCTTTACATAACTCCCCAAGAGTGTGTGTAAAAAGCCCCGATCTAATGTGTTCCCATGAATCTACCATATACTTATGAGGAACAAGGATATGCAGTCATACGTTCGCCCGCTCGCACTAGGCGTAAGGTACTAAAGTAAGAAATGAATTCTATATGTGTAACCCAGTCTCGTCTGAGTTTCAAAATGAGAGTAAGGAATATCAAGCGACAAGGAACAGGAACTAATTGTCTCCTTGCTCAAAGAAAAAGTATAAGCATCATGCAACTTCCTGTGTACGTGCACCACAACGCTCGCAAGGGCTCCCTCCCTTGTACTATTGTTGTTTCCTCATCCATGAGGTTTGTTAGGATACCAATCCCAGTATTGCGCCACCTGGTGTAACCCTGCGTTCCCACCAGTGACGTGTTCAGAATTAGGTCTAGAACTAGAAGATTTCATATCTCCCGAAACCATGTGTTGTAGATATATGTAGCTAAAAGCTAGTTGTGCACTTAAGTTGTGAGTGTACTTATGCTATGATGATTATAGACTAGACTCAACATGCAGTCCTAGTTCACTATAACCTGGCTCTGATACTAATCTGTCACACCCTCAAATTTCCACTGCGGGGTTTATACCGCGAGGCGCATGACATACCAGGATCCCATAGCCATAAGTCATATGAACGAACTTTAAATGCCCAACCCATTTAGTTCGTTTTCAAAAACCAAGTTTAGTTAAGCTGCGGAAGCGTAAACCAAATTTAAACCTTTTAAAACCATGCGCAAAACAACGCGCCCAAATTAAATCATATGAAAGAAAATGTAAAAGCATAATATGAAATTTAGGTGTATGCCCAAGACCCCAAATGCAGTGAAGTGTGCAGTGCTTTCTAATCCTGGCACCGGAAGCTAACTACCTGCAAAAGCATGTAAATCGTGGGTCAACAAACAATGTTGGTGAGTTCACTAAGTAAGAAGGTGAGTAAGTAAATGCGCTGGTTTCCAAAACCACGTAACCAAGTAAAAGCGTAGGTCCTCCAGACCAAAATGTTCAAGAGTTATCAGTTTAAGCGTGTCAGGGGTAGCTAGCCCACTCAATGTAACTAAACAGGATTATTGGGACACCTTCAGTAAAATAGTAATTTGCCTCAATAACTGGTGTCTATCAACACCAGTTCTCAATTGTGGTCAGAAGTTCATGCCCGTGCCTCAAGCACCTCAGACATGAGGTTGCTGCACAACCTAATAGCGCTATCAACTAATACCCCGCTCGCCTCCAGCGATTAACCCAATAATATGCAAGGACTTTCCAAATGATAGAGTGTTTAGTTCACAAAGGACCAATAAGTTTTAAACTGATCAAAAACCCGATCCACACAAGGAATCGTAAACCCGACTCACACAAGGAGTCAAAAACCTGAGTAGTCCCAAACTGGACTAGAAAAGTTAAGTAAGTTGTCTCAACCCGAGACGCATGCTTTTGAGAAAAGAGTAGTGAAACTCACCTTAGAATGCAAGCAAATAAATCCAACTCCAAAGTAGGGTGTGCTACCGACTCCCTAGTACATGTGTCACTAAGTGAGTATATGTGTAATACCATTACACCATATAATCCGTTTGTCCAAGACGTTTAAACGTTCAAAAGCGTGTAAGTGACACCTAGTGATTCTACATGCATAAGTAAATCCTACGGACCCGTTGGTGAATGTGTTGGTTATAATTAGTTTTTACATTCCATATGCGTCCCATACAAGTGTCCGTTCAGTTACACATCAATTACATACCACCTAAGACCTCAATTAATCACATAAACACATAATACACAATCTGTGTTTTTAGGACAGATTGTGCGTCATCAAAACCAATTTATTTAAAATAGTTAATCAGTGAGTTAAACTCCCAAATTTTTACTGAATATTATTTGGGATTCATTTGATAACCCATATTTTTGTTTTGTCTCAAAACCAAACACAAAAATCATGAAAAATCGTACATCACAGATATGTCCAGAAAGTTTCTACAGCAGGTCAGGTTAGTAGAAAAATTCCCAAAATCGTGTATTCATCCAAACGGGATTAAAGATTATACCCCTAGCTCTTCGATACAATCAACCGAACGCCTTTGGAGCTTCCCAATCGATGTTCTTGCGCCTTAGCAGGTTGTTTGGGGTTAATATATCGTAAGTGAGGCAGTAGGGACGATTAGGGTTTGAGTTTAGGTGATACAAGAGGCTTAAGGTTGCTTAAATAGGTGTTTAAGGCGGTTTAGAAATGTCAGGTACCGGCGAGCGGGCGCTCGCTCCCTGTGAGCGGCCGCTCATAGGGCCTTGGCCCACGTGGGTGGCCCGTTTCGTCACCCGACGTATTTTCCTTCGACGTTTTCGCTATTTCGGACCGTAATAAGTGTAACCCCAGGTGTTAAGACCCCAATCATCCTAATGGTCCATCCATTATGGTTTTTATTAACGTATTCGGTTTATGTTCACGTAATCACATACAGTTTTCACATGGTTTTATAGAGTATCATAGAAGCACATAATTGCAATCAATCTCAAACAATTACTTCACAATCATTTTGTTTAACAATTCACCAACGTCCGGGGTTCACTACTCATGTAAATAGTTTGGTAATTCCTCGAATTACCACCTCATGCAGTTATTAACCTATAACCGTGCAATGTGTAACTTATATAGCTAACTCTAGTTAACTATAATTCCTAGAATGTAACCAGAGTTTAGTTAAAGTGAGAACCTGAAATTGCGGGGTATCACAACAAACACCATGGCGACGTCTTTCTTTTTACCATCAGCTATGTTTCCTTTGACACCTTTGACCAAGTGGGCTAGTTCCCCAGATCTAACGGCTTCTTCAAGCCTATTCTTAAGTTGGAAGCAGTCATTGGTGTGGTGTCCCTTCTCTTCGTGAAACTCACAATACTGGTTGGAGCTTTCGTTTCTTTTGCTCTTTGGTAAGGGACGAGGGGTCTAAAGGTGTGTTTGACTTCTTCTGTTGCCAGAATTTCCTGAGGAGTTTTAGAGAGGGCTGTAAAGTTTACATTTCTATCCTTGCTTGGAGGATTCCTGCCTTCGGGCCTTCGAGACTCAGACCTTCTGGTCTGTTGTCATAGGTACCGTAGTTGCTTCTTTTTCGAGTAGGCTGTTGCTTCTCCAGCTGGAAGCCCTTTTTCTTTGTTCTTTTATGTCTACAGCCTCTTCTCCTCTGATATGGGCTTCGGCTCTTTCTAAGGCCTCTTCAAGGGTTTTGGGGAGACTTTTGTTAAACTCCCTGGTAAGGTATTTTGAGTTGATGGCGTTCATGAACCCTGCAACCTTCATTTTTTCGTCTGCACCGACATAGGTAAGGCCTTCTTTCTTGTATCTTTCAATAAAGCTTTTCAAGCTTTCATCGTCCTTCTGTTTTATTTGAAAGATAACGGTGGCATCCTTGACGCAACGTCTCTGTTGTGAGAAGTTGGCCAGAAATCCTTTACCCAGCTCGTTAAAGGTATGGATGCTTCCTGCTGGCAAGCCATTGAACCAAATTCGTGCAGATCCAACAAGGGTTTGCATGAACATGAGACAGCACTCGGGATCACCCCATTTTTCGATTCGAGCTGCCCCCGAGAAGATCTGAAAGTGATCTTCCGGATCATCAGTGCCGTCATATGTTTTTATATGAGCTGGCATCTTCAGCTTGTTGGGGAAATCATAGTCTGCTATCTCCGTGAGAAACAGGACAAGCTGTTTGGCTTGTAGGGTTGGTTGACAGGTGCTCCACCCTATTGCTGGTTACCCCACCCGGATTTCCTTGTTAAGCAGCGATGGCCTGACTGATGAGTTGCTGCCAAGGGAAGTTAGCCATCATTTGTGATATCATGTAGGGCATGAGGTTGAAACCTTGGAGATTTTCGGTTACTGCTACATTGCTAGTTACCATGGGATGCTCATAGAAGCGTTTCTAGCCATGGGAAGTGAAGCCATGGCTTGTTCCCATGAAGTGGCTGCCGGTGGTGGGATACTGGTTATTGGTGATTGTAAAAGTTGATCCAAGGTGACTTCATGCTCAAGTGGTGCACCGGTGGTGGCAGCTTGGGTGGTAAACAGTGGGAAGGCAGTAGGACTGGACCTTGCTTCGTACCGAGATGTAGGGAATGTGTTGCTGGGGCCAGCATTACTGTTCCCGAGTAATGATCTGTGACCGTAGGTGGCAGTGAGAGGAGGAGGAGATCCAGGAGAGAGTGACACCTCTTCTTCCTCGCCATAATCTAGCCGAAGGCGGACTCCTTTGTCCCTTTCCCTCATGACGTATTGGTTTAAAAGGGATCTGAGCTGCAGGAAGTTTCTTTTCACTCCTTCAGGGTGAGATCTATGCGTTGGGGAGTCTGTGCAAGATCAGGGAGAGGAGAAAACACCCCTGAACGAGTGGGGGGTGGAGTCTGCAAGTTTGTCGACCCAGGACGTGTAGGTAGGGACTGAGTTCTAGCTGGAGTGCCTCCTGGAGTGGAGAAAGACACAGATCTGGCTGGAGAGGTCTGATCCGTGCCTGGAGAGATCTGATTGACCTCTTCTTGAGACTCAGGGTCAGACATGGAGAGAGTCGGAGCCACACAACTGATTTTTTGTAAAGACAATGGCGCAGCCCCACGGTGGGCGCCAACTTGTTGCTACAACAAATAACTGCCTAACGTTGGTTCTGAGTCACAGGAAGGGTTCAGGGTTCAAGGGTTCCGACCTGCCTAACGCAGGTCGTGGTGTCCTTCTACGTTGCAAACGTAGAAGGAGGTTCAAGAGAATTTTATTGTTGTTAATGCTTTTGATTTCTGGTTTGAGATGTACTCGAAACCAGAGAAGGCTGTTCTAAAGATCCGAATGAAGAGAAATATTCTCTCCACGTGAGAGGACCAAAAGAATAAGAAGTTTAGAGTGTAAGTGATGTGAGATGGTGTCTTCAGATCTGTGAAGACAGGTCTGATTTATAGAGGAAAGGACTCTCTATTAGAGGAAAGCATATTATCTTGGACCTTATTGCAACAAAAGGACAATCCACTAATAGCCGGCGGTGGCTATTGACCTGCGGTCTGTTTGGTGCTGTTACTCCATCAGTAGCTAGTTGTGTTACTCGATGAAAAGGTGATAGGACAAGTCATCTTTTTGACTTAGGATACTCCTGCCTTTTGAACCGTTGAAGCTTTCAACCCTTTAAGCATTGTTCTGTAATATTGTTTATTATTTTTGCTTTGGGCTACCCACGTCATCACAAGTCTATAATTGTTTGTTTATCTAATATTTAAACTGTACATTTGTATAGGGTAACAATATCTAAACAGGAAAAAAAATCGGAAAAAACAAAAAATACGGCCCTCAGATTAGTAGTTTACATACATTTTACAAAAGGGCCCTTTTTCTTCATACAAATCACACTTTCCTTTCCTCTTGGGTTTTAAACCAGAAGCTTGTCTACTAGTGTATCATAACTTGGAGTGTTCCAAGTTCAAACCTTTCTCTTTATCATCTCTAAGTCCATCATTACGGCCACTAGACTCTGTTACTCCGATCTCTAGGGTTGACAATTGGTAACTTGTGTAAGACACGATTAGACCTGTTAGCTGAAAATTTCACTATGCCATTTTTTACTTTTTTTTATATAATTGGAATTAAGAGGCAAAGATACATTATTTCTCCTTTTAAGTATATAAAACGTATAACTGTGTTATAAATACGGGATATAAAGTAGTTAAACGAGTCTGTTGATGTTTAGAACTTTTCGTGTTCGCGTCGTCAGAGACCTGTTAAACCTCTTAAGACACGATTTGCCACCCTAAGGATCTCTGTGTTCTTTTATGTTTTTGAGTTTTGTGATCAACCCAAAACATCTAAAACCTAGTTATACTAACTTGTGGTGACAAAATGGTGAATTTGGAAGCTTATAGCGGCTCTATAACGGCTAGTATAGCTTCCAATGGTTGAAAAAACATTTTTAAAGGCTTTACGGTTCGAACCGGTTTTTGCCAAACCGTTTTGTTAAAATCGGTTCGGTTCAATTTTTTTGGTGGTGATGGGGAACAGACGGTTTGAAAAAGGAATCGAAATCGGTATGGGAAAAACCGCCGGTTCCTAGAGGAACTGGTTCGGTTCGGTTTTTGTGGTTACGGTTCGAGAACCGGTTTTTTTGAACACCTCTGCTCCCAAATCACAATGCTAAGTAATTAGTTCACTGGGCTTCTTATAGTTCTTGATTTGTCATCAAAGAATCAAGCCCACCAAAAAGAGGATATGGGCCTTCAATACACACTATAGATTTTTGCCTGCTTTCATGCCACTTATCATTTTAACAAAGTTTGATGTACCTACTCACTTGTCGTCTTGTTATTTGTGCTAAATGCATCTCTTGTGCCTAATACCCTCACTTGGTTTTTGTAAACTTTTGTAGATCCACAAACAACACAATACAACCACAATACAGAAATATAAACAAAGAAGGAACACGAGATATAGCGACAAAACAGGTGACAAAATATTATTTATCCAACCCAAATCTTTACCCCCCAATACCCAAGAGTTCTACAATTGTAGAACTCAGATGATCAATCAAAATGATCAGAAATGAATACAAAGTCTGTGGAATCTAACTGATTACAGATCAGAAGATTCCACGAGAGAATACAAACAATACAAACACTTACAGACTGAATAAGAGTACAAAGATCTGTGTGAAAACCCTAATTGAATACTTAGACAAAGAGAAAATAAAGTGTGTGAGAGACGAGAGAGAAAGACGAGTGAAAAAGTGATCGTCACAGTAAACAAGACAAGCTTTTATATCCAGCTCCAGAAGGTTCACTTCGATCCATGTGAGATTGATCTGAGCCGTTCACCAATAACAACCTGGATAAACTGAGACCACACGATCACAATAATATCTATCATATATACAAGTGCATACGTATAAATGTACTTTCATCCAAGTGCATACGTACAGACGTACACGCTTACATAACCCGGGCTAACATACAATAGCCCAACATAACAACTGAAGCCCAATAACATAAGCCCAATATAACCAGAGCCTTTAACAGATTAGGCCCATACCACAATGATTAACATATGAATTATACTATTATTATTATTTTTAACATTCCCCCTTAATTCATATGTTAAACACATCAACCATGCCTAACTTATTGCAAAGATAACCATGCTGAACACTTCCCAAACCTTTGGTAAAAATATCAGCAACTTGTTCATTTGACCCAACCTTTTTTGTACATATGATTCCATCAGAGATCTTCTCTCTTAGGAAGTGTAAATCTATCTCAAAGTGTTTGGTTCGTTCATGAAACACAGGGTTGGCTGCTATAGATATAGCAGCCTTACTATCACAATACAATGATATAGGTAAGCTGCACTTAACCCCTAATTCTCCAAGAAGGTTTTTTAACCAAATAACCTCACAAGAAGCTGCACACATCGCTCGATACTCAGCCTCGGCTGTGGATCGAGAAATGGTACCCTGCTTCTTGCTTTTCCAGGAGATTAGGTTTCCACCAAGAAAAACACAGAAGCCTGTTATAGATTTCCTAGAAATAATGCACTTAGCCCAGTCAGAGTCAACATAAGACTCTAACTCAAACTTATCATTTTTCTTAAAAATATTCCCCTTTCCAGGAGACAGTTTCAAGTATCTGAGTAATCTTAAAGCCACTTTCAAATGACCAACCGTAGTTGATGCATGAACTGACTCAGATACTGAACTGTATAACTAATATCAGGTCTACTTAAAGACAAGTAAATAAGCTTGCCAATAAGCTTTTGAAAACCACTAATATTTTCAAGAGCCTTATTGGCCTTCTCATTCTTAACAGTTACAGAATAGTTCTGCTCAATAGGGTAGATACTGGCTTACACCCCAAGTATCCGAACTCATTGAGCAATTCCAAACAATACTTCCTTTGACTAAGACATACACCAGATTGTTCATACAAAACTTCTAAACCAAGAAAATACTTAAGTTTTCCAAGATCTTTGATCTGAAAATTATTACTTAACATTTTCTTTATCTCATTAATTTCACTCATATTGTTTCCAGTTAAAACAATATCATCTACATACACTAGTAAGACAATAAACACATCTCCTTTAGACTTGACAAACATTGAATAGTCACATATACTCTGCACAAAACCTATATCTAACAATACATTGGTCAGTTTTTCATTCCATTTTCTGGGCGCTTGTTTCAGCCCATATAAGGACTTGACCAATTTACAAACCTGAGTATCATTCTTTGAATGATAACCCTCAGGAAGACTCATATACACATCCTCATCAATAGACCCATATAAAAAAGCATTGTTAATGTCTAATTGATAAAGAGGCCAGTCATTTTTTAACAGCAAGACTAATGATCACTCTAACAGTGACCATCTTTACAACTGGTGAAAATGTTTCACCAAAGTCCAAGCCTTCTCTTTGGTTGTATCCCTTGGCAACCAATCTGGCTTTGAACCTTTCAACCTCCCCATTTGCTTTGTACTTGACTTTGTAGACCCATTTACAACCAATGGGCTTTCTACCCTTTGGGAGGTCACACAAAGTCCAGGTTTGATTCCTGTACAAAGCTTCCATTTCAGTATTCATTGCTTCAACCCATCTAGGATCAGTTGAAGCTTGAGAATAACTGATGGGTTCAACAATTTTGTTTAGACTAGACACAAAACACTTACTTTCAAAAGACAAATTTGAGTAGTTAACAACTCTCTCAACCACATACTTCACCTTGCCCTCTACAACAAACTCATCAAACCTTTTGGGCAAGGCATACTCTCTAGAAGACCTCCTAACAGTTTGTAGGTTATTTCCCTCAGGAGAATGACTCTCATCATGTAAAACACCCTCAACTGGTAATGACTCATTCCCCTACATCCTGTACTACCATTTTGCTGATCACCATTGTGATCTACCCTCCTGGCAGCCCTGGATGGGTCATATGAATCAATGCCAGGAGTGTGTCCATGAGTAGTACTGGTTCCCCCTTCATCATTGGGAATATTATCATTATTATTATTATTAACACCTATAGAAACTTCAGAATTGTGCTGATCAGTGTTATCAAAGAAGTTTAAGTGATTAAGATCAGTGTTTTCAGACAAATGTTTAATAGTAGTTTTAAAAGGATATATTTCTTCATAGAATTTGACATCTCTTGAAAAATCAATTTCTTTAGTTTCTAAACTTAACAACTTGTATCCCTTTTTAAAACTTGAATATCCTAATAAAATACACTTATCAGCACGACTAAAAAGTTTATCCTTTTCATCAACATTAGTTTTAAAACACAAACAACCAAAGTTTCTAAGATGCTCTAACTTGGGGGGGAACCCATGCATCATTTCATAGGGACTCTTACCATTTAATACAGACGAGGGAATCCTGTTAATCAGGTAACCAGCAGTTAGGATACAATCAGACCAGTAAGATAATGGAACACCACTTTGAAAAAGCAATGCCCTAGCTGTGTTAAGGAGATGTCTATGTTTCCGTTCAACAACACCATTTTGTTGTGGTGTGTGAACACAAGAAGTTTGGTGAATAATACCATTTTTAGTACAGAAAGAAGACATTTGTTTGTTAACAAATTCTGTTCCATTATCACTCCTAAATACTTTAACATTCTTAGTAAATTGAGTTTTTAATAAGTTCAAAAAAACTTTGAATGTTTTCAAACACTTCACCTTTATTTTTCAACAAGTAACACCAGACAGACCTTGTGTAATCATCGACAACAGTTAAGAAGTACCTAAATCCTTCTTTGCTGGTGACCCTATAAGGTCCCCAAACATCTAGATGAACCACATCTCCTAGATTTTTGGTCTTATGTTCACTTAAAGGAAATGGTACTCTTACCTGTTTAGACTTATGACAGATTTCACAAGGTTCAGACTCTCCAAAATTAAGTCCTAAGTTCTCCTTTAACACAGCTAACACCTGCTCAGAAGGGTGTCCTAACCTACTGTGCCACAGACTTCTATCAACTATACTATTAAAACACATATTAGACATACTCACATCTTTTCCAACAAAGTAAAGACCATCACATTCTCTACCAGTCACCAGGACTTTCTTGTCCTTGGAATCCTGGACATAACAAGCATTTTCATCAAACAATACACTAAGCTTATTATCTTTGGCTAACCTCTGAACAGACACCAGATTGACACAATAATCTGGTATGAAAAAGACATCATGTAAAATAACACCATTGGCTAATTTAATATCACCAATTTTAGATACTTTGGCACTTGTGCCATTAGGATGTTTGACTAACAAATTATACTGTGAGACATCTACATAATTTATCATGTTTTCATCACTTCCTACCATATGTTGATTTGCCCCAGAGTCCATTATCCAACCCATTAATAAAGCAAATTTGACCATATTAGAACAACTAGAGTAGTTTCTAAAAACTTTAGACAGTTTGTTTAAAACAGTATGACTAGAAAAACCAGACACACAACAACTCTCACCTCCTACATTTGAGTTTTGACCTTCACTTGAAGACTTTTCACTAATCAGATTCATCAACTTGGTTATCTGTTCAGAAGTAAAAGGCAAGACAGTAGAAGAAGACACATTTGCACTAGAAGCATTAACTCTTTTTGATGAAGAGTTACCAGAATTATTATTATTCTTATTAAATTGACCCACCCCTTTTTTCTTTAACCCTTGAAACCCTTGGGGATACCCAACAAGTTCATAACACCTATCTACAGTGTGTCCCAACATGTTGCAGTGAGTACACTTTAGATTAGGGTTGGGTCCCCTATTCACCTTCTTTGAAAACTGATTCGAACTAGAAACAAAAGATACATTTGTACCTTTTGCTCCACTAGAGGAACCTCTATGTGACTCTTCTCTAGACACAATAGAGAAAGCAGTTTTCACAGAAGGTAAAGGGTCTCTAGTTAACAAACTTGTCCTAACAGGTTGATAAATGTCATCAAGCCCCATCAAGAACTGCATCAACTTAATCAATGCACTGAATTCATTGAATTCTTTAGAGGCTTGACAACTACAGGCAGGTAATTGCACAATGGAATCAAACTGTTTCCACATTGTGTTAAGTTTGTGATAGTACTCAGAAACAGTGCTACCACTTTGAGTCAATGAGTTAATCTTCTGATAAAGATTAAACACAATTGACCCATCTACCTTGTCATAAGTTTCTCTCAAATCCAACCAAACATCTCTGGCAAGTTGAGAGAAGACTTGACCTAGATATAATTCCTCACTAACAGAATTTAATAACCAAGACATAACAACCGAGTTACATCTATCCCACTGTTTTCCTAATACATCATCATCAACAGACCTAACACAACTTCCATCAATAAAACCATACTTGTTTTTTGCTTCTAATGCAATTTTCATTGACTTAGACCAGACAGAGTAATTCTCAGTACCTTTTAACTTGATACTGATTATAGACAGACTACTGGTGTCACTAGGATGAAGGAATAATGGATCACTAACATCAATTTGCTAATCAGGGTTCCAGCTGGAGGAGCATCACCTCCTCCAGTCCCTTGATTAACAATAGCATCACCCATATTCACCTAAACACCAAGAGAATACACACAAACAAGAGATAACCCAAACAAATAACCCTAGAAGAACGAAGCTAAGTCAGTGTCCAGATAGTGGGTTCGTCACTCAAAAGGTGCCCACCCAGGTCTTAACTTAGGAGTTCTTTTATTAACTAAGTATATACGTATATACCAAAACAGACAGACAAAATAAGACCACACACAGAAAGACAAGACAAGACCACACACAGAGAAGACAAACAAGACAAACAATACTTCAACAATGCCGGTCCACCCTAACCCGGCCAAAAGACCTAGACAACAACAGACGAAATGAAAATACGAGAGAGGAACAATCTCACCGAGGGGGGGAACCCAAGTTAGGGTTTCTCCAATCCCACTACCTATACCTTCACTTAGGGTATAGAGCAGTGGGGGCAATTGTAGCAATATTCCAATCCAAACACAGCTGCTTCCAGCTATCCACAGATCCAATCCAAGAACCCAAGAACAAGCCAACAATGGTTGACAATATACCAGATCTAGACAATATCAAGACACCAAGTAATGGCCAAGATCTAGACAGATCAGATCTATTACTTTACAATATAGTCAAGATCTATTATGAAGATCAAGACCCTTTATAAGACCAATACAACAAAAAACAAAGACGATCAGCGGAAGACGAAAGAATACCAGAATCAAGAGCCTAAGGCTCTGATACCATGTAAACTTTTGTAGATCCACAAACAACACAATACAACCACAATACAGAAATATAAACAAAGAAGGAACACGAGATATAGCGACAAAACAGGTGACAAAATATTATTTATCCAACCCAAATCTTTACCCCCCAATACCCAAGAGTTCTACAATTGTAGAACTCAGATGATCAATCAAAATGATCAGAAATGAATACAAAGTCTGTGGAATCTAACTGATTACAGATCAGAAGATTCCACGAGAGAATACAACAATACAAACACTTACAGACTGAATAAGAGTACAAAGATCTGTGTGAAAACCCTAATTGAATACTTAGACAAAGAGAAAATAAAGTGTGTGAGAGACGAGAGAGAAAGACGAGTGAAAAAGTGATCGTCACAGTAAACAAGACAAGCTTTTATATCCAGCTCCAGAAGGTTCACTTCGATCCATGTGAGATTGATCTGAGCCGTTCACCAATAACAACCTGGATAAACTGAGACCACACGATCACAATAATATCTATCATATATACAAGTGCATACGTATAAATGTACTTTCATCCAAGTGCATACGTACAGACGTACACGCTTACATAACCCGGGCTAACATATAATAGCCCAACATAACAACTGAAGCCCAATAACATAAGCCCAATATAACCAGAGCCTTTAACAGATTAGGCCCATACCACAATGATTAACATATGAATTATACTATTATTATTATTTTTAACAGTTTTACACCCACATCAAGACTTATTTATCTTTATATACTTTTATAGTCCAAGGTACTGACGAAGCTTGATTCTTGAATCGGTAGGGGCCGGACTTAATTTTTTTTTCCATCAGTAGTGGCTGGAAGATCAAATCGGTAGGGGCCGGACTCAACCCGACTCAATTTACCTACAAAATCACAAAATTCCGCCACGCGCCAAAAATCAGTGGGGGCGGGGGGCCCTCAGAGCCTAAAGAAACTACGCCATTGCAAAGCTTGAAATATTTTTTTGGGGGGCCCAACTAAGCTTTGCCCATGGTCCAAGGTGGATCCATAGATCCATAACAAAGTTCATGAAGTACCATGACTCAAATAGAGATCAAATTCAACCATATGAATATTGTTTATGTATATTGTTTTAGTCTTCGTTTCTAGAGTATCAGGTTTCGGATTACATTCCTATATGTACATGTATTATGTTACCCAATTCAGCCCCTTGAATGTGACAATCACGCCAGACTTCTATAAAACATTTCGTTTAACATCTCATTATTCCACCCATAGTTTTTTAGTTTGATCATTTGGCCTATGCTTTACGGATTCACCTCTAGATACTTGCAATCATAACATGTAACTAAATTTGTAGATGGTTACAAATGACCTTAAATTCCATGTGATTTGATGTCCTTTTCCACTACATTCTTGGGGGCCAATATTTGTTTGGCCTTTTCTTTTAGTCTAAAAGAAGTGGTAACAAAACAAAGCAAAATGAGGCCATATTTCCTAGGCCAAAATTGTGTTAACATTAAACAGACATGAAAGGCACCATCAATTCATTTACCCTACCAACCAACCACTTTTTATATGATGTATATTGAGTTCAATGCTTCAAAATATAATTTCTTTCTTTCCTTTTGTTTCTGGCCCTATAGCTAGATGGGTCCTAGGAATTTAGGTACTTTGCTTTCCCTTGGTTATGTGTCCTATTATATTTAAAATCTAGCATCTAATTGTCTGGATTTTCAAGATGCCACATTGTTTTATGTAAGTTTCTTTGTATTTGAAGGTTATATATAGGAGCTAGTAAACATTGTATTTTCTTGGAGTTTTTCTCTGTTTGTGCTAAGATACATTGTGGGGTCTCTCTCTCTCTCTCTCTCCATATATTAATATTATATTATATATATTGCATCTAATTATTATTTTTTTTTAATGGCCAACGAATCAATTCCGAGCACTATTGGGCACCCTTTTGGCGAATCAGGTACTCGAGAGTACCCGGGCCACCAATTGACACAAATTCCCGGGAAAACCCGACCACTCACCCGCCCGAAGGCACGACGGTGAAATAGTCGTAAAACCGGTCGGGATCAGGACTCGAACCCAAGCCAATGGCCGGGTCATCCCTCATTTCCATCCACCAATGTCCTCCAAATGTAGCTAGTGAGAATTGAACCCAAGCATCCATAGGAAACTTTAAGCCCTCAACCAACTAGGCTTCGAATGTTTGAGTATATATTGCATCTAATATTCTTGTGAAATGTGATACATAGACCTTGAGGTATAGTGATGTCATGTTCATTTTGAAATGAGATTCTCTCTGCCCATCATCTCATCTGCCATTAGAGAGTTGCAGAATTTAGCTTAGCAGAGACTTAAATGAAACCCATGAGGATAAGTTTCCTCCCCCATGCCCATTGGGTATTATTTTTGGATTTTTTTGTTACATTAGATTTTGTTTGGATTTTTGTGCAAATCCACCTGAATTTACACTTACATGAACTCACCATCAAAATTAGTCCCAATGGGTCCTTTAATTAACTCACAACACATTCTTAGGGAAGGAGTCCTTAACTGATTTGTTTTTCACTTCACTGATTTCTACAATTCTGCACTGCCACATCACTTCATTGATTTCTTTCACTGAAACTCTTTTTTGGAGGCAGCACTCCACTGATTCTTTACCCAACTATCAATTACTTTCACACATAATAATAATAATAATAATAATAATAATAATAATAATAATAATAATAATAATAATAATAATTAGTTAAACGGTTGGTTCTACTCATCGATTAGTTTTCAGTTATCTGAGTACTTGATTTTTGTTTAGTAAATATATTATAAATAGATGATGAGAAATATTACACATAATGTCTAGGTTATGAAATATTACAGGCACTATACTCTAGATTACTACTACAAAGTATTGAGAAGTAGTTCATTGGTTCTATATTTATATGGTGTAAATATATAAGTAAATGTGAGTTTGGTTTATTCTAAATTGGTGGGGAGATGAAAAATGAATAAGTTTATAATGTGAAACCAAATTGAAGAGATTAAATTGTTTGTGTTACATTATACTCTGGCACCTACCCGCGCGCGCAGGGGGGGGGGGCTGCAAAAATGGGTTCTGATTCGAGAAAAAATCTTGAACCAACGCGAATGCGGAAAGTTTGTGCCATAGTCCGTACCAATTTTTTCACTTGGTCCATCTTGCGGTATGCGCATATAATGTATATATGTGTGGACATTCCGAGGGCAAAAGTAAAATTGCACTAATCATAAAGTTATTTTAACAATTTCGTGAGAATAACATTAAAAGCAGTGGACGGTTAATCATACATCATGTGATGATATAGATAGCCAAAAGACAAAGGGATACATATGTCTTATGTCCAAGGCTTGATGCAAAACTACTATCGAGCGGGGAGGTCTCAATGGAAGCAACATCTCTATTTCTACAGGTAGAGTTAAGGCTATCTACATCTTACCCTTCTCAAACCATACCTTGGTTTTGCTATTGGTAGAATTTATTAAGCATTATGATGATGATTTTAACTGTTCAACTAAATTTTTCAATTTTTTCAAACCAAGGGGTTTCATGAGAACCTAGAAACAATATTTCTTAACTTCTAACACTTGCAACGATTAATAAAGTTGTCACATTTGTTACACGACTAGTCAAATAATACAAAACGGACCACATCAACTAGTTTTACGGCCTGCAATCTTGAATTAATCAAAGCATATTCTTTATAAATTCCAAGATTAAACAATTCCCTAAAAACGGAGATAACAAGACTCTTCCTATAAATAGTTTATGATGCATAAAGATTGAACTACTCAATCATGAGTGACCGGAAGGTTGTTTTGGTAACGGGTTGTGCTAAAGGTGGCATTGGCTATGAATATTGCAAGGCGTTTGCAGAGCAAAATTGTCATGTGATCGCGTCTGATATATCGCAACGGATGGATGACTTATCTGAGCTACAAGAAGACCAAATCGAGACATTAGAGCTTGATGTTTTATCGGATGAAAGTGTTTCATCGGCCGTGAAGGAAGTGATATCCAAGCATGGCCGGATCGATGTGTTGATCAATAATGCCGGGATAGGAAGCACTGGCCCACTAGCCGAGCTCTCATTGGATGAGATAAAAAAGGCCTATGAAATTAACACACTGGGACAACTTAGAATGGTGCAACAAGTTGTCCCGTCAATGGCTTCGCGAAAAAGCGGGGTCATAGTCAATGTTGGGAGCGTGGTTGGAAAAGCTCCCACGCCTTGGGCCGGATCATATTGTTCTACCAAAGCGGCGGTTCATGCAATATCCCACACGCTTCGGTTAGAACTAAAACCCTTTGGAATTAATGTAGTTTTAGTAATCCCCGGAGCTATAAGATCAAATTTAGGGAGCCCACAACACGGGGCGGATATCAAATTATAATTGGGAACTTTATAAAGATTTTAGCAAAGAGATAGCTGAGCGCGCTAGAGCTTCACAAGTTGGTAAATCCACTGATGCAACATTGTTTGCGCGACATATTGCCAAGAAAGTTTTGAGTCCTAAACCGCCAAAGCAAATAGTGTTTGGTCATATGACATCTCTATTTGCCTTCCTTTCCGTCACCCCGCTTTGGGTTAGAGATCGTTTTTTCACAAAACGGTTCAATCTAGACAAGAAGATTAACGTATGATCATTTTGATGTTAATGTTGTTTTTCATGGTTTATGGGTGTTTAATGTTATAACATAAATGAGTGCTTTTGCCTTGTGTCTAGCGTACCATCTTGTTAAACAACAATAGTGTTCCTTGCAGTATTCATCAATTCATGTACTTAATTTGAATCATCTTGTTAAACAACAATAGCGTTCCTTGCAGTATTTATAAATTCTTGTACCTTAAATCAGAAGTTAGGACACACAAATTTAAAGTATGGTAGTTGAGTGTGTTAGGCTATATGGTGTGAGAGCAACCTCCCCCAACTCCCTCAATTGTCACATCAGCGCCACCTCATTTTCCCTCTTTACTCCCCCAAAGTTTGGAAATGGTTTCCTCCAATTCCCTCATTCCTATTTCCTTTTTTTATTATATAAAGTTTGATTAAAAAAAATGGACCAATGACAAGACTCGGCACCATCGGTGCTTTGCCACCAAATTCACCGAAAAAATAAGGGAGGGTTCGGTGTTCCCGATCGGGGCACTAGCCACCTCATACCACCGAGTTCAATCCCCGAAACCACACCAAAAGTCCTTATAGTTAGATTTCAGCAATGTCTAGACAATGTCAAATAAACCATGAAAAAATGTTCATAGTTGTTTATCTATATTTTAAGGTGCTGGTTTGGTAAGAAGAGTCTAAAAGACTTTATGAACATTATTACAAGGGTGTGATAATTGAGGGTGATATGAGAGTAGAGGTCAAGTGATGGAGGCAGAATGGCCCTTGTATGGTAAAAAGAAACAAATAGGGATTGAATAATTGAGGAGGGAACAATGAGATGACTCATTTAAAGCACACAAAGGATTGAGAAAAAGAATAAAAATCATAATCTTGAATTGTCTATTTTATAAAGCATATGGCAAAGAAACATACTATATTTATTGCTCTATAGGGGAAATTGCATTTTTTTTAAAAAAAAAATGTATGTACACAAAGCTATAGCTTTATACTATCATTGTAATTACTCTAGTTATTTATACTCTAAATACCATTAGATTAATACAACAAAATGAAGTATAGTAATTATTATTACACTACTTCAAAACTCTAGTGTTATAATAACACATTATACGTATTTGTGCGCGCGCGCACGCGCGCACACACACATATATATATATATATATATATGTATAAGGTTGATTTACTTTCATCATTATTACAATTTTTAAATAGGCATGGGTGGAGGGTTTTTGGCATAACTTTCTGTTTCATTGACCAACCTTTGTTTTGTGAACCGTAAAACTCGACTGATTATACAACAATTTTTTTCTTTGGTCACATTTTACTCATCACAATACACTAATTAATTTCATATTTTTGTTGGCTAGTGTAGATCTTGAATCACTCCCATTTATAACATTAGATACGCAACTATAGGTTTTTTTTTTAAACGGCAGATACGCAACTATAGTATATAACCCAAACATACACATTCATGTTATGCCAATTTAACATGTTTATTTATTATCTTAGCAAGTAAAACGGTTGTAAAGTTGTAAACCTGTTATTAACATGTTGGTTGAACACAATGCATTTAAGGAACCCATTCAATTTTATTAAAGCCAAAAACACTATTTATTAAATAACTTACATTACCAACCTCTTACCTTTTGATCATAAAACATACAAAATGATGGACTAGTCACGATTTATTGAATGAAAAACGGATATCTCAACGATCGTTAGATCGAAGTATGATAGAACAGCTACAAAGTATTTGATTGTATACCATAAAAAAGGATAACTATTTATTATTTCTCTTTTTATATATGAATTTCATTAGGCCATGTGTAATGGGGCTTGATCTTCAAGACCCTTCCACAAATCAAAAGCATTCTTCACCTGGAAAGTGCAATCTTTAAGCCCCTCCTAGGCGTGTTTACTGGGGCGATCTAGTGCTTAAGCAGGGGTAACGCCAGTTACCCCTCAACTTTTTTGGCGTAGTGTATTTTTAAATTTTTTTACGTGTTTTGTATTACGTTACCGTGAAAATTATGTAACGTTACCCCTGAAATCTTGGTCTAGATCCGCCACTGTTTATAATCACGCCTCAACCTATTTTTGAAGGAAAACACCCCGGGGGCGGCATGCGGGCACTATGTAGCGTTTTGGCGGAAGAAAACGTCCACAACAATTACCATTACACATGGTCATTAAAAAAAATTTTAAACATACAAAGGAAATATAGACTGAGGGGTATGTATGCGACTGCAAAATTGTATTGATTTGTCAGTTGTTTAACCAGAATCCAAAAGAATGGAGCAAAGTAGTAAACACTTTACCCTGTTGAGTATATCTTTCCTGGCAACACTGATACGGCGTCGTATAGCTGATTGTCAAGGCACTTCTCATCAGACCAGCTAAGCTAGCAACTCTATATATCAAAAGATACCTCCTAAACATATACACACAAGCATTAGCATATGCAGTCAACAGACACAGTATTACTTCAGTAGTGTACCATCTCAAATCAATGGTTAAACCAACAACTGGACTCTTTTGTCTTTTTGCCTCTTCTTAAGAACTCTTGCAGTTTACTTACCATCTTCCATAAATTTCATTGCCAGCTTGTTGGATTTCCTTGCCTTTCTTATCTTTCAATCCTTATCAATTGACTTTTTTTTTTTTTTTTTAATATTTACCATGAGCTCATTTATTTATTTGAAAAGCACATATAATGTTTATAATAATTATAATTAAAGAAAACCATGTAGTAAGGAAAATAACAAGGAAAATGTTATGCTGGTTGTTGTGGAGTGGCGCCCATCATCCGAGTCAGCAACACTTTTGCAGGTGGAGGGGTGCGGAACACCATGTGGGATGGGAGGGGCGTGAAGAGCATGGGCATTAGCCATGTAGCTCTTAAAGGGGGCGACACAAGGGGCGAAGTTTCAACTTTTATATTGAGAGGGGGGGGGGGGGGGTCACGAGACCTAGAAGAAAAAAAATCTAAAATAAATCAATCAAACTACCCTTTTTTTCGCATAATAAACAAATTCTTTAAACAAACAAAGACAAGTTTCATCCACAATTACATCAAGACAAGGGGCGAAATTTCAACATTTATATTGGGGGGGGGGGGGGGTCACGAGACCTAGAATTTTTTTTTCCTACTGCTACGTTTCAGATCAAACAATAAAAACTCAAAAATAAATCATTCAAACTACCCTTTTTTTCGCATAATAAACCAATTCCTTAAACAAACAAAGACAAGTTTCATCCACAATTACATCAAGACAAGACCAAGTATTACTTTATGAGCTAGAGTTTTAAGTTAAAGATTTTGCTTAGAAAGCTTTCTTTCTTCAACTATCCTAAGAGTGGAGGGAGTGGGGCGGAAGAGGAGGGCGGGAGGCTGAGGTGGCGGCGGGAACACCGCCCTAGGTGGCGTGGTGGAGTGCGGGCGGGAAGGAGTGGCGGGGAGGGAAGGATGAGCGTGGGGGGAGAGGTGGAGGTGACGTGGCAGCTTTTGGTTGGGTGGAGGAATTGACCGTTGATAAAAATAATAATTCAAAAATTAACTTTATACCGTTGGAAACTAACGGTCAAAAAAAAAAAAAAAATTTAACTTTATATATTTAACCCCATTTTATTAAAAACACCCACTACACTTCACCACAACCTCTCATCTCCTTAAATTTTATACCCTCCTCACCAAATTTTATACATTTCTTCATATAATTTTTAAAAACATGAACCCATACAACAGAGGTTTTGACCCGAACCACCCATTCAACTACGTCCCGAACCTGAATACGCCACCGGTTCGTCCCGTACCAACCCGTCCACCATTTCCATCACCTTGTCCCGACTACGCGGGTTACGCGGGTTATCTTAGTGGACAGGTTTTTCCAAATTTTCCATTTAACGATTCCCCCGTTTCTAATTTTTCTTCACAACAACTCGTACCTTTAACGCCACCGGATAGCATACCCGAAACGCAAGAAGAGAATGTTATGGGTTCATCGTCCGGTAAAAAAACAACCCGTTAAAAGAACTCACAAAAAGATGACGCCGGAGGAGAAGGCGTTGGCTGCCGCCAACCTCAAAAGTGGACAACCGCCGAAGAGGTTGCCATTACGCAAGCGTGGATAAGTGAGTCGGAAAACGCGATTCAAGGTATTTGTAATTTTTTTAGACATTATATTTTTTTAGACAATATATTTCTTTTAAACATTATATACTTTTTAAATATTATATATATTTTTTAAACATTATATATGACTAACGGTTTATTTATTTTCTTTTTGTGTAGGAAATAATCGCCACAAAGTCGACTTTTGGGACGACATAAACAACGCATTCCATAAGTTGATGGATTGAGAGATATATCGATTTAACGACAGTCTCTCGTCCAAGTGGACGGAGATAAGCAGGGCGATGAACGCCTTCAAGGGTCATTATTATCACGCTGGAAATAATCCAAGAAGCGGTGAAACGGACGGCGACTGCCTAGCTAATGCGCTAAAAGCTTTTCACGATGAGATGGGCTTGGACTTCAAGTTTTTGCACTGTTGGGAGATCGTGAAAAAACCATTCAAAATGGGCGGACGTACCCTCTGCTTCCAATTCGTCCAAAAGGACAAAAACAAATTATCTCATAACCGTCCGGGTGAACGTGAAGTCGAGGACGCAGTCAACTTGGATGATGATGACGACTTCGAGGAGGAGTTGAGTCGTCACCCGGTCGAGACAAGTATAAAAAGAGGGCGCATAGGTCCTCTGCTTCGGGTTCGGGATCAGGATCGGGCAAAGGTACATATAGCAATGACTTGTCCGACATACATGACACACTCGTCCAATTCAACACGATTCAACTACAGAAGCTCGAGGAGAAAAAAAAAACCATTCGCGAAGCCTTTCAAAAAAAGTTGATTATAAAAGAACAGCGCGAAAAGCGCGAAGATATGAAATTCATCGCAATGAACACCGATCATCTCAGCGGTCAAGAGTTAGAGATGACCCTAAAACTGAAGCGCGAGCTCATGGAAAAATATAATATGTAGTTTTTTTTATTATTTTCTAGGTTTTTATTTTATTTTTTGGTTTTTTTATGTTTAATTTTTATGTTTTATTTATTTTCTAGGTTTTTATTTAATTATATTATTAATATTTACGAATTTTAATTTTGTTTTTTTTAATTAAGTGATTTAAATTTAAATAAGATAAATAAAATGCCAGTGTCACTTCCCTCCTCCCTCCACCCCCACAATTCCCCCCCCCCCACATGGGTCCCACTAGTGCCACATGGCGTTTCACCCCCTCTTCCCCCCCCCCCCACTCCCTATAGTCTAAATTCCTAAAATTAAGACATAAACCTAATACAATTCAATAATTAGATGAAGTAATTGTTACACCCTCAAATTTTCACTGCGGTGTTTTAACGCGAGACGCGTGACATTAACAGGATCCGGTCAACGGTCGATATGAACGACCTCTATATGTTTTCAAAATCATACGTAAACAAACCCGATAGTTTGAGTTTTAAAAGTTTAGCGGAAGCAAAATTTAAAACCACTCGCAATACAGCCGCGAGTTTACCAAAACCAATTTAGCAGTTGAAAGTTTGAAAACCAGTGGATGGTGTTTGTATGCATGCAAGGGTGACTCCACGTGCATCCTAGCTGCTGCTATCATAGATACCTGAGAAAACATGCTAAAATGTGTCAATAATTAAGTTGGTGAGTTCACAGGTTTTAATGTAACAAAATCCGGTTGTCTGCATAGACTCACATCCGTTTACTAATTATATCCCAATGCTAGCTAGACATTAAGAAGTTACTAATCGCGCATAAACCATTTCTGACTGTTGGTAGTTGTTTGCCTCCGCCACTGCCCATTACACAGTGACGAATGTTTAGGACAATATGCACGTGCTCAACCTCCAGCTGACACAGATGGGGCTTGTCAGACCCAATAGATCTATTCACATCTCCTCGCTATGCTTCACATACTATGGTTTATATGTGAGGACTTAAGAATGGGTGTTACGCTACAGTACATGTGATCTACATTGTTTGTGTGTTTGTGTGGCATGTTTCTCCCCCAACACGAAAACTAGTAAAACGGGGTTATGAAACTCACCTTAGCTTTGCGTGATAAAGTAAAACAAGCGTTTTGTAAAATAGATATCCCACTACGGAAACCTATCATACAACAACCTATAAGTGTTTGTCCAATGTTTGTGTTTGTCCAGTTAACCCATTGAATTCGTGATGTGTGAAATGTGTAGTAAATAAATCGTTCAAGTTTTAAAAATGGAAAAACCTACAAAACCACACACTAACGGCAAGTGTACCGGTCGCAGTGTAGCAGAGCAAGTAAGTCCGGAATATCGAACCGTGGACACAAATCTAGCGACTCTCGATACTAAACCTCTGTCGACTCCTAGCCTATTAATTTGGTTTTGAGAAAATTATTTTTAAACTAAATGCAAATAAATAAAAACAATTAAAATAAATAACACAGAGACGAAAATAGAAAGCTAAGAACACTAGATCGAACTCAGATAATATGGAAGGCAACTACCTAGGTCTAGAATCCTACCCGCAGACTCACAACTCTCGGAATCGAATAATGGATTGGCTACCAGGTTTCCTAAAGATACGCCCGACCCAGGAAACCCCTAGAGCATGCTAGATCACCTCCCGGTCTCACTAACACCTCTCAGAAAATCCTAAGGGACGTGTAAATCACTGGTTACTAGTTCGGATCACCTCCCGGTCTCACCTTACTAGGAATGCTAAGGTACTCGAAAGACTCGCTCACCTCCCGGTCTCGCTTGTCACAACACACCCAAAAATGTGAAGGAGTAATCTAATTGGCTTGGAAATAATTCGGAATTACAAGAATCTAAAGACACACTAGGCAAGGATCACCTCCCGGTCTCACCTCTACCCGATACCTAAAGATCTAGACAACCCGACACCCTATCACCTCCCGGTCTCAAGGAATGGCAAAATACCTAAGTCTCTAAACTCTCAAATCAAGTTCCTATGGAATTAGACGTCAAAAACCATAAACTAGTTGCAAGCACAAAGCAGGTAACCTAACACGCATCTATAACTGAAAGACATTCAACAAGACACATGTGGAACTATCAAAGATCATAAATTAGACTTAAATATGCATACGCATCATAACCAAACACAGTTAAATCGTTACCAAAACATAAGCCAACTATATAATTAAACGAATCCGAAAGTCATAAAAATGCTAAGTATTCATCAACACGACCTAGGTAGCCTAAAAAGTTTAGCTATTCATAACAACGGAAAAAGATAAAAACATTGGTTCAAAATATATATAGTCATGGCACTAATATTTATAAACACGAAATAAATAAATATAAAGCCAAAAATTATTATAGTCGAACCCGTGCCTTCAACCTTGACCCGTGCCTTTCTGGCCTTCAATTAAGCTCTAAATAATTAGGATGCTTCTGTTGTGTCGATCTCGATTTTTGCTTTGACGCTGTTAGTAAGCTTCGATGATTTTATGTTCACCTCATAATATGGATGCTCCCCTAATTCACGTTTTTTTTATACTGCTGCTCATTATCCCCTTTAAATAATATGCTTGTAGGGTTTTTGCTTTGACCTTTTGTGGGCTACGTTAAAGTCCATGGACTTCATTAATAGTATTATTATTATTATTATTATTATTATTATTATTATTATTATTATTATTATTATTATTATTATAAAGATAATATTATACTCGGTGCTCTAGACTCGGGTGTTTTTGACTTGACCAAAGTTTCTCGTCTACGCTCCAACGTCTATGAACACTGGCTCTCAAGTGTTGGTGTCTTGATTAAAATTCATTCGTTTTGAGCTCATTTTCTCCAAACACTATAAAATAATAAAATAAATAAATAAATAATAAAACTGACACGAAACGAATACAAACTTGACCAACTAATATACAAAATACATAGGAAATTAGATGTGTTTTACAACACATCAATTCGATCAATGCCTTAGTTTGTGTTTTACAAAAGTGTTTGACTATGTTTCATGTTTCATGTTTCATGTTTCATTAATCCACATAGACCTAGAATCACATTCTCTACACCAATCATGCAATTCCTAGCATCTATCATGTTAGTTAACACATAACATGTTACTTGTAACATGCGTTCAGAAATTCATGTTTGCACATACGCCCTACTTCTAAATTGCTATGAATCATCACAAGTCATATAGCATATTCATGAATCCTACAACTTGTATCTAATGTAACTTTCCCAATTTAGTAAGTTATGAACACCAAAGACTTATAACATGCATAAAGTTTCCACTTTTAGTAAGTACATGAATCGAGTTTGTTCTTTACCAAAACAATGTTCTAATAACCTTAGATAATCATTAACAATCATCTCATAACATCCTTTACATCATATCATGTAGCAATCATCAACATCAAATTCTAAAATCAATAAAGTTTCCTATAATGGCAGGTTATGAACATTGAATCAAACTCTGACACCAGTCAACGATCCAGGTCAACATCCATACACATTCTACTTATTGTTGTCATTTCATGTGCATAATTAGACATTTTGCACACACTATACCCCCCCAGTCTGGCAAGCATGAATTATCAAGGAAACTTGGTATATTATCCATTTATGCATACAACACCCGGACTATACAAACACAATTGGCGTTGAACAGTTAAGCCAATCACACGCTCAATAGAGAGCAACCGGATACCCGACTACCACACTTGAACAAAACAACAATACACGTGACAATGCCTAAGTGGAATGTTACACAATCCACCCAAGCCCGAATAATCACAAAGTGTTTTATGAGGTTACCACTAACTAACACATGGTAACTCCTCACTAACACATGTATATGGATCACAAATATTAGCATGTGTTAACTGTAACATTTCGTATTTTTAAACTATGTATGTTCGATTATCCTATCAATAAAACGTCGCATTTTATCATTCTTGTACGTTTTAAAAAGAATGTTTGTGACACTTTTGGACTCGTATAACTATACTATAAACATAAATTAATATTATAGTGGTGAAATAATTGTCAAAAATTAAAAGGCATGGACCGGGACTCGAACCCGCGTCCATGGTCGGCCCTTTTCATACAAACGTCTTAACCAGCTAGGCTGCATCATGTTTGGTGACAATTATCAAACACAAACATACTTAAACTATTTCCTTATAAACACAATTGACTTTGAAAAGTCAACCTGCGGGCATACCTTCCACATACAACATCCAATCCGCGTTTTAATTTCAATTCTTTTTATGGAAATATGTTAACCGACCTTCTCTACTTCATTCCCACACCAATCACAGTTATAACTTTCCAAATCATGTCCAATATACGCGTATATGTTTAATGATGGGTCAAAAAATTACCAAATTTACAAGAACGCACGATTAGTATAAATTGAGGCCTCCTTTGCAAGCTAATCTCGTCGACAAACAAACCCCAATACTCAATTTATCCTTTGACACCTTCAATTCTGCAAAAATTCATCTCTGTTGACTTTTTTGTTGACCCGTTTGTTCGTAGCCATTAACACATTGTAAGTCTCGATTTTTTTCTTGGCTTTGTTGTTTGGCACAGTACAAACAATAGCCCAAAGATTCAGGGGCTATTGGTTGTTAATTTACAAGATTAGATAGCTAGGGTTTATGCTTAATCGATTTGGGGATATTATCAAACGCAGACATTACTTAAGTTTTAAACAGATTGAGTTCTATCAGCAACTGATCCTGTAGATCAGTTGGTAAAACCCTTTGTTCTAAAAACGTGGGAACGGGTCTGAGCATAAGTTCGAGCCCCGTCCCCTTCCTTTAAAAAAAAAAAATTCATGAACTTTAACAAGTAACCTTTATAATTATTTGCAATCCATAATAATCGTTCTCAGGGTCCAGCCAACTGGTCTGGGCTTGTGATTTAAGACTTTGACTCGGACAAGGACTCGGGTTCGAGTCCGGCACAGACAACTATTTTTTTCTTATACTTTCCATATTATTTTAAAAATATTTTTTAAATACTAAAAGTGTCTTAAAATTCTATAAAAATTATTTTATGTTAATCTAATGGCAAACTTTGTTATACAATTTTTAATTTTCAAAAATCATTTATTTAATATATATTATAAATATTACAAGTTTATTCAATTATAATTTGAAAATTCAATAAAAATATCTAAACGACTTTATAAAATCCCAGAAAAATTATTTTAAACTTGTAGATCAATAAGTATTTCAGAAATAAATTTTATTCCAGAAAAACCGTTTGTTTAATATTTTTATACCAAAATTTTACATAAATTACTTCTGTTCATTTGGAACAGAAATATAAATTTTAATTTGAAATTTCATTTGTTTTAATATTTTTAGATATTAAAACCATATTTTGACAAATAGAAATAAATATATTAAAATATTCAATTTTTGAGAAAATAATTTTATAAAAATTATTTTCATATTTAAAATCTTATAATATGACCATCCTTAATAAAAAATCTACAAATATCCTTTTATTTAATTATTTTCCAAGTTTTCTTTTATATATTAACTATTTATCTAATTAACGATTAATCAATTATCAATCCCCAAATTAGGAACCCTAGAACTACTTGTAGACTAGAAAACTTAGATTTTTAAGTTTTCCCCATTACTCAATTATTGCCTTATAAATAGGGTGATATTTGGACACAAGAGCCATAATTATACTATATCAAGGGACTCAATTCTAGCATTAAAGTGAATTTACATAGTCCCTTTTTCCTTTTCACTATTTTGGGGTGAAACATGTTACAACATCAATTTACAATTCTATCATAAGTGTCTATGTGTTATTCTATGTTGCATTATGTCTTAAACATTACTAGGGTAAACACAATTATTCTAGCAAAATCATTAACATTGATCAGCCGACGATATACAATGATACATCTATTGGACTGACAACCCCACCGGATATGTGTACCTCCTACATAGGTAGCGTTGGTGATTGTTATCGAACATATAACAAAATCGAGTGAACCATATGCATATGGGATGGACTACAATATTCTAGTCACAAGGTTTGATTATGCACTCGATTTACCTAATAGTTTTGTTTTCACATATGGACTAGACTTGCCATGACACTCGAATTGTACAAATTTTATTCAATATTCAAACCTATGTAATTCTCACCAACTTTTGTTGACCCAAAATATTTTCAAACTTAACATGTTTCAGGTTATAGCTTGTTTGAAGATTAGAGTTAATGCTTGAAGATGTGTAGCTAGTATTTTTCATTTTGATGTACAAATTCTTAGAGCAATTGTATTTAATTTATTTAAATCATTTAATGAAATTTATTATTTACCATGAGCTACTGAACAATCATTCATACGTGACACCTCGATGTTTCCGCCATCGGTTGGGGTGTTACAGATTGGTATCAAAGCCATGGTTATATGGAATTAGGTGATTAGAAAAATAATCTAGTCTATAACCATAAGGTTTATAACCAGTATTTGCTTCTTTTACTTACAACCCTACTTGTTTCTATTCTCTATCTCCCTCCTACTTCTTATCCCTACTTTAGTCCCTAGAAGAAGATTGTTCTCCATCACTGGATCTACCCTTAGACTAATAGGACAAATTCTCAGGTTCTAATCTGAACTACCTTGATAATCTCGTCGAAGTCCTATATTCTAATAACGAACACGTGCAATCTGGAAGGGTGAACGCTTGTATTCTGAGTTTTCTGTCTAGGACTGGAATTGCGCATAAATTCCAATCAGACGAGGGACCTGGATGCCTACCTAGGAATTCTCGGGATGAGTGTTCACTTATAGGCTAAAGCATGTCTTCACTATGTTATTAGAACCTAGAAGCTTTGATAAGTCAACGTTTTCATTTATTCCTTTTAATTATGAATAAATGATTACACTCACTTCCCTTAAAACTAAGCTCTAAAATCTCAAAATTTTACAGCTCAAATCAATCCCATTTCATAATCATAAATGGTTTTCACAATCCATCTTAGCCACTTGTTTAAATACTTTCAACACCCTACCCAAATCATATTATTTCCTTTCTCAACATATTTTGTCAAAAGATGTCCTCAAACTTAATTTCTAAATTCAAATATTCATTCATTAGCATAACAAAGGATTTTCGATATAATGTCACCTTGATCTATAAATCCTAATGTCATGTTTGAAATCTCCACCTAACTGGAATATGTTAATCAAAGCTCACTTAGTTTGTACTATTTAACGACTTTTGCTTTATATACAAAACCAATTTTGAAATTAAAAGCTTCCCATCCATAGAAACAATATTTAGCCTCCAAATACCCCATTGCCAACTACTTATTTTTAACTTAATCGAACCTTTACAGCTTTTTGGTACTTACCACAATCATGTTTTCTCATACACTTGATTCTAACCTTTGATTTAAACCTCATGATTTACACTGTTACATAATCTCCTCACTTGTGCCACTTCGAGAACCTATAAAATAAACCCTTTATCAACTATCTTCACATTCACCATCTTTCACACCTTGATTTTTCCTTGAGTTTCCTTATATCCTACACTTTCTCAAAACATAAACTTGATCCCTACAATAACCAAACTATCGAAAACTTGATTGTTTGTTGCATACAACTTGATTCTTAGTTATACATGAATATCTGATTATCTACTGAACATTTGGTTATTCATGATACCATTACAACTCACATGCTATACTTGTTATACTTATAAAGTTGCTTACATAAACATATTATAAATTTGCAATAATTATTACACTCAATCAACAAGTGGTAGGGGATTAAGTACTTGTTCAACAGTTAGTAGGGTACCAAATAACCTACTTAACGATTGGTAGAGGCCCTAACAACCTGCTCAACAATCGGTAGAGGTTCTTACTCACTAACTGGTGGGAGTCTTTTTCCTGCTCAATAGTTGGACTCATTGATACAAAGATTCAATCACAGGATTATTTTTGCATTACTTACATGTGTGTTTAGAGTCATAGAAGGACACAAAACCCTAATGTAAGGTAAATTGGTGATTGCGGTCCGGAACGTAATCATGAATTTACAGGTACGTTAAGGTAGTGTGAAATTCTATCAAGGTTTTGGTAGATACTTTATTATAAACCCTAGTAAATTAAGGGTCCATTTTAACTTTGATGGTCATCTTGTGCATTCTTGGAACTTACAGTTTAGTGTTCCATAGGACCCTTATCTCAGACCTATATTACTCAAAACCTTGATCACGTCGCTCTTAAACTTTTACCACAGACACCTTAGCTAGTACCAGATACCCACACCTCTTCCCAGCAGACTCTCCAACTCCAACTTCGGGACGAACTTCCTAAAAGCAGGAGAGACTGTAACATTTCGTAATTTTAAACTATGTATGTTCGATTATCCTATCAATAAAACGTCGCATTTTATCATTCTTGTACGTTTTTAAAAAAATGTTTTGTGACACTTTTGGACTCGTATAACCATACTATAAACATAAATTAATATTATAGTGATGAAATAATTGTCAAAAAATAAAAGGCATGGACCGGGACTCGAACCCGCGTACATGACCGACCCTTTTCATACAAACGTCTTAACCAGCTGGGCTGCATCATGTTTGGTGATAGGGATGGCAAAAAAAACCCGAGCCCGACGGGTATACCTGAAACCCGAAGCATTTGGGACGGGTATACCCGATACCCGACGGGTATGGGACGGGTTTGCTATTGGAAAAAAAATATTTCGCGGGTATGGGACGGGTATGGTATTAGGTGATACCCGACCCGATTACCTGAAACTAAATACCCGTTTACCCGAAATATATACCCGAATACTTTTAAGTTATATATATATATATATATATATATATATATTTATTCTTAACTTTTTTTTAATAATGTTTTATTATAATAGATTCATTATTGAAGAATAAACTGTCTAAAATATATATTCTAGTAACATTATTATTTATATTTATATGCTATGAAATATATAAATAGTTTTCAAAATTCATACTATAATATATATTTACATATTAAATGTTTCAAAAATTATTTTGGTGATGATAATATATATGATACTTATTACAATTTCATATGCTCTAGATTTCTTAAAACATAAGACTATAAAAGAAAATAAAAATATATATATACATGCAAATACCAACGGGTATACCCGATACCCGCGAGTATGCTCTATACCCGACGGGTAATACCCGATAAAAACCCGACGAGTAATGGGACGGGTATGGTATGAGATTTTATAACCGGGTATGGGTATGGTATTAGTCAAACCCGACCCATACCCGACCCGTTGCCATCCTATTTGGTGACAATTACCAAACATAAACATACTTAAACTATTTCCTTATAAACACAATTGACTTTGAAAAGTCAACCTGCAGGCATACCTTCCACATACAACATCCAATCCGCGTTTTAATTTCAATTCGTTTATGGAAATATGTTAACCGACCTTCTCTGCTTCATTCCCACGCCAATCACAGTTATAACTTTCCAAATCATGTCCAATATACGCGTATATGTTTAATGATGGGTCAAAAAATTACCAAATTTACAAGAACGCACAATTAGTATAAATTGAGGCCTCCTTTGCAAGCTAAACTCGCTGACAAACAAACCCCAATACTCAATTTATCCTTTAACACCTTCAATTCTGCAAAAAATCATCTCTGCTGACTTTTTCGTTGACCCCTTTGTTCGTAGCCATTAACACATTGTAAGTCTCGATTCTTTTCTTGGTTTTTTTTTGTTCGGCACTGTACAAACAATAGCCTCAAAGATTCAGGGGCTATTGGTTGTTAATTTACAAGATTAGATAGCTAGGGTTTCTGCTTAATCGATTTGGGGATATTATTAAACGCAGACATTACTTAAGTTTTAAACAGATTGAGTTCTATCACCAACTGATCTTGTAAATAAGTTGGTAAAATCCTTTGTTCTAAAAACGTGGGAACCGGGTCTGAGCACAAGTTTGAGCCCCGTCCCCTTCCTTTTTTTTTTTTTTTTTTAAAACAATTCATGAACTTTAACAAGTAACCTTTATAATTATTTGCAATACATAATAATCGTTCTCAGGGTCCAGACCAACTGGTCTGGGCTTGTGATTTAAGACTTTGACTTGGCCAAGGACCGGGTTCGAGTCCCGGCACAGACAACTATTTTTTTTCTTATACTTTCCATAATATTTTAAAATAGTTTTTAAATAATAAAAGTGTCTTAAAAATTCTATAGATATTATTTTATGTTAATCTAATGACAAAGTTTGTTATACAATTTTTCTAATATAATAATATGCCCAAAAAAAAAAAATTAAGACTATATATATTATAAATATTACAAATTTATTCAATTATAATTTTGAAATTCTATAAAAAATATCTAAACGACTTTATAAAATCCCACAAAAATTAATTTAAACTTGTATATCAATAAGTATTTTAGAAATAAATTTTATTCCAGAAAAACCTTTTGTTTAATATTTTTAATTGATTTTTGTTATTTTAAATCATAAATAAATCATAATAAATTTATTTTTCAATATTTTACATAAATTATTTCTTTTCATTTAGAACAGAAATATAAATTTTAATTTGAAATTTCATTAATTTTAATATTTTTAGATATTAAAACCATATTTTGACAAATAGAAATAAATATATTAAATATTCAATTTTTGAGAAAATAATTTTATAAAAATTATTTTCATATTTAAAATCTTATAATATAACCATCCTTAATAAAAAATCTACAAATAGCCTTTTATTTAATTATTTTCCAAATTTTCCTTTATTTATTAACTATTTATCTAATTAACGATTAATCAATTATCAATCCCCAAATTAGGACCCTAGAACTGCTTGTAGACTAGAAAACTTAGACTTTTAAGTTTTCCCCATTACTCAATTATTGCCTTATAAATAGGGTGATATTAGGACACAAGAGCCATAATTATACTATATCAAGGGACTCAATTCTAACACTAAGGTGAGTTTACATAGCCCCTTTTCCTTTTCACTATTTTGGGGTGAAACATGTTACAACATCAATTTATAATTCAATCATAAGTGTCTATGTGTTATTCTATGTTGCATTATGTCTTAAACATTACTAGGGTAAACACAATTATTCTAGCATAATCATTAACATTGACCAGCCGACGATATACATTGATAAATCTATTGGACTGACAACCCTACTCGGATATGTGTACCTCCTATGTAGGTAGTGTGGGTGATTGTTATCGAACATATAACAAAATCGAGTGAACTATATGCGTATGGGATGGACCACAATATTCTAGTCACAAGGTTTGATTATGCACTCGATTTACCTAATAATTTTGTTTTCACATATGGACTAGACTTTCCATGACACTCGAATTGTACAAATTTTATTCAATATTCAAACCTATGTAATTCTCACCAACTTTTGTTGACCCAAAATATTTTCAAACTTAACATGTTTCACGTTATAGCTTGCTTGAAGATTAGAGTTAATGCTTGAAGATGTGTAGCTAGTATTTTTCATTTTGATGTACAAATTCTTAGAGCAATTGTATGTAATTTATTTAAATCATTTAATGAAATTTATTATTTACCATGAGCTACTGAACAATCATTCATACGTGACACCTCGATGTTTCCGCCATCGGTTAGGGTGTTACATTAACACCTAATAACATGTGTTCACAACTATTGGAAACCAATACATGTTAATATCGTCGTCAAAACAAAGTTACATTTTGGCCTCAATGACCGATTACACCTCATGACATAAGTTGATATTATCCAACAACACATATGTATTCAATATTAACATGTGTAAGGCTAACATAGTTTATATTATTGTCCAATAACACGGATTATTATATTGGAATCGACCAAATATATGTGGATTAACACTCCAAATCTATTCCTAAAGCCTAGATAACCAATGGTTTCAACAACACATGAGCATACCCATGACTAATGTATATACCCATAGGTATATATATATATACATATACACACACACACACACTCACGGATCACACACAAGGAAAACACAAGAAAGATCCATCTTCACCTATCACTATCATCTAGATTATGTACAAGGACCATGACAACTATGCTTATTCCCTTGTTCTTTCCTTTCGGCCGATGACACAACACCACAACAAGACAAATATCCAACTCAAATGATAGACCACCTTATACAAAAATAGTTAATGCCTTGACAAACCTCCTTCCCATGTGAGATTACATTCCAAATAAGCCCTTGATTTCCCCTTGTCCCTACCTGTTGTGGGTGAAAATCCTCAGGATGATTTTACCTCGCATCCCTAATATGCCATCCCCAGGATGCTGAAGGACTTGACTAACGTTAGGATATGGCAGTATGTGCATATCCTGAAAATGAACTATCTTATTGTTATGCAGGATGATTTTACCTCATACTCTCTGAGTAACATCCTCAGGATGGTGAAGGACTAAACAGGGTTCAGGATGTGATAGTGTTCTGACATCTGTGCATCCTGAGGATGGACTAACGAATTATCTTGTACTTATGTTATTGCAGGTGTGATTAATGAGTGAATAAGACTTGTAACCCCCTTTTAACGGCTACAAAGTCTTACTAATTCAGTGATATCAAGGATGCATGAGCTGTACGCGTGTGGACTTGGAGAATGAGTCAAGGATGTAACCGATATACATTTATTATCGGCGATAAAAAAGGAAACAGCTGGATCATTTATTAACTAAGGAAAAACCGTTAAACAACGGCCACTTTCTGTTGAAGAACTCCAACGTTCACCTGAAGAAGCTGTTATCTAACATTGAAGACCTTAACTACTTAGCATATTTTCGTGGGGTTGTTTTGTAAACTTCATGTACTATATAAAGGGAGTATTGGACGAGTATAGGACACCTACTTGCACACTGCTTACACTATAGACTATACAGATACACTTAGCTAATCACAAACACTTGCACAATCATTGTAACCATAGCATACTCGTCCATATACTCATCCAAAGTTGTATCTTTTTACCATATTAATATTAACAAACAAGGCAGGGGCCTAGACTCCTCCCGAGGTTTTATGCCGGCGATCTACAATTGATCAAGGGCTTTCCTCGTAGATCGTGTGTTGTTCTTCTTGTTTATTGCTTTATTTGTTCATTTCTAGCGGTTTCATCCTGAGGATATAAACTATCCATCCTGAGGATACAACTGCCCATCCCGGAACTAACCTAAGCCATCCCGGTCATAGTTGCCATATTTTTACTTGTTAAACATCCTGATTCACCATCTCAAGAATATTATTTATCTACAAACATATTTCTATACATTTAGCACTCTACCTCACATAAACTAATTTGGAATACAAAGTTACTTTTATTGGATAATTTTTGACTAAAACACTACCATTCGGCCGAGTCCGCATAATCCTCCACCAATGTGTTGTCTAAACTTTATACAAAAAGGGAAACAATGCAAGAAACATGAAGCTTCCAAGGCATGACAACATCCTCCCCTTTGGGCTTTGGCTACCAAACAATCGGCCACATGAGGAAGTACAAAACCGGTCGCTATCATAAATGAGTTGGTGAAAGACTAGAGACAAAAACTTGTTCCAAGAATGGTCACTATTAAAACTTGTCACCTCCCAAATTCGGCTAGCAAACATTCCTACATAAACAATCCTCTTTGGTTGACTTCCAATATAGTATAACACCTTGAGATACAATCGGCCGCATGGATGAAGGAACAAGAACAAGACGGTGATCATCAACTTACACAAGAATACACACAATCCAAACCGTGAACAAACTCCCAAATCAAGTCAACACCACCCTCATTGTCTTGTCTCGGCCCATGTCTCACAAGTAATGCTTGACACCACCTCTTATCCATCTCTTACACCATGCCTTGCACTAAAGGATGATTAAAACCATTAAACACAACACTAACCTATGCAATATCACTTACCCCTTATGTTTTTGTCACCACTCAATCGGCCACTACATAAAGAGATGCCAAGGAAAGGGTTGATCACCCATTAACCTCCCACAAGCTTCTTTCTTCATCATTTATCTACCCAAGGAGCCACAATAGTCATAAGGTTTCATTATCCAAATCGAGGCCCAAAGGAAGCTAGAGATCTTTGAAACCTTGCATCATCATTCCACTTTCTTGGTATGTTATAGACCCACTTTAATCTTTGAACTCCTTATTTGAATTAACCTATAACTAGAGGACCCGACCCATGACCCGTGTCTCACGAGAATCGGCCTATAAATAAGTTAAAACTAGTGTTTGTAATTGAGAATCATTTATATGATGACTTAATTAACATATCATCTTAATGCACACAATTTTATCACTACATTGTGTTAGACCTCAACTATAGTAGTTGATCATATAAGCCCGAAGCTTGATCATGTAGTAAGAGTCGACTCGACCCAAAAGCTTCGACCTTTCTAGATCAAAATATAACATTTGTATAAGCTGAACCTACATTGATTTTATTAATGTTTATGAACAATTTTGAAGGAGCCACGCCCACATACACACACGATCACTCTTTTATACATAGAATTACACAAGAAGGCCGATCATGTTGTGTACAATAATCGGATTTAAACCAATATGTCCTATTAAACTTTCGGCCATTTGTACAACATATGTTAAGATGACTATAACATGTGTTAACCATACCTTTAACATTTTAATGTAGAAACATATGTTAAAAAGCTTGTAATTTCCTAGAGTCAACCACACAATTGATACGGTTTCATATAATATGACGCCTGGGATTCACGAAACCGTATACATTACAAAGTACACATGAAACGGTAATAATTGTCACATACACGAAACCTGGCCCACATTTAACTGACACAAGGGTCCACAAGTTGGGTGAATAGCTTGTATGATAAACGACAAAAGCGTACAACTTACCATACTCTTGACAATCATAGGGAAATCCTTGTCAGGACGATAGTTACCTCACATCCCAGCTTTACCAGACCACACGTACTGTCATCAGGTGAGTTTCACGGCCCCGTTTTACTATTTTCTATTTTTTTTGGGGGGGGGGGGGATAAACATGCTATATTACTAGTACATTTCACTTTGTGTGTTATTCTATCGTGACTACCATGTGGAACATGAGACATCCAGTTCATGAGCTCATCAATCCTCGTACTTAGATTTACACTATAACCATTCGCTATCAAAAGTCATGGAACACTTTAATAGATCTATTGGGTTGACACCCCCACTCTTGGTTAGTCACTCTAACCGGTTACATACAAAAGAGTGTTAGTATTCTACTATACATACGTTGTCTTTATTGTACAATGCGCGAGGCACAACAGTCAAGAGTTTTGGTTATGGGACTCATGGTTTGCGCAGTATGTTAGAAAACTTACTGAATGAAGCAGAAGAAGTAGTAAAAGGATGACTGAAAACCGGGCTTGTGTTTGACACAATTCTCTTAAACAGATTCTTGGTCTGTTCCCAGGGTACACCCGTTCGTAACAGTGATGGTGCACTGCCGGACTCGAACACTTGCCTGAAAAGAAGTCGGTAGTTAAGTTATTTATGAAATGTGTTTGTTGCTTTGTTGTATATTTCATTTGTACACAATCGTTGGTTTATATAGATGATCAAATAATAACTGATGCAATAATGCATATTCTTTATTGTAGTAATCAGTGTATGAGGTGAGAAAGTGGAAAGCCATGAGACACAGAAGCTAAACCATCTATTCTAGAATCCTAGCAGTGGTAAAATCCTCAGCTCTGATCAGTGGTAACCTTCTCTGGTTAGTAGTGGATAGAATCCTCTGCTCTGATCCTCTGGTCAGTAGAAACATCCTCTGCTTTGATCCTCTGGTCATTAGCCACATCCTCTGGTCTGCCCTGATCCTCTGGTCAGTAGCAACATCCTCTGCTCTGATCCTCTAGTCACTGGTGGATCCTGATCATCTATTCCAAGATCTTTTCCCACTTATAAACCAACCAATATTTCATCCCCTCACCAAAGTGGGATAAGCAACATTGTGTACATTTATTCCAATACTAGTTTGACTCTCATTTACACATAAATTCCAACACAGTAATCATTCGCTTAGCAAGCCTATGATTGGTCATACACGAATTACACGAGCACTTTATATAGTACATTAAAACCTGTGAACTCACCGACATTATGTTGACAAATCTTTTATGCATGTTTTTCAGCTAACTAATCATGCCGAGCGGGGACTTGAGGGCTAGGTTTGAGCTTGCACGGGGTGGTACCGTCATGGATGTGGTTGTGTCAGTCGTACGTTATCATGGTGTTTAAAGTTATGCATCATCCATCCTTTGATGGTATCTATTTTAAATTAAATCTTGTGTGTTGATTGAACCTTGTGCTTGAAAACCTTTCGAATCACATCCCCGTGTTTCCGCCTTGGCGGGCTGTGACACAAAAAATGTTAATCAATCATCAAACACATGTTAATCATCCTACATTATCATAATATCATCATATAAATCATCATAATCATATTTAACATCATAATCCTCAACCTAGGGTTTGTCAAGTTTCATCAAAATAGGTGTTTATAATTAAACATGAACCTTATGTTATAACATAATCGAATCATCATTAACATGCATCACATAAACATGTTAATCATATATAAATCATTAGTTATTGACAAAACTATTTTTGATCAGATCTGGACATTGGGGTTTATGGATAAAAACATGATTAATATAATAAAAAAGGATTAAAATAAGTAAAGGATTGATAACGGACCTCAAGCTCTTCGTTCGGGTGATTAAAACACATCTAAAGCTTCAAGAATCAATTGATTATGGATATGGCCGAGGTTATGGAGTATTATTTTCGTATGGGGGCTGCTAAGGATGATTAGGGTTGTGTTTTTTCGATAATGGAGTTTGAAATCGTTTTTAAAACCAACAAAATTTGTTTTCCACGACTGGGACTCTTCCACGGGCCTTGGAGGAATTGAGTATGTCGGCCGCGGGCCGCGACGACCTCCATATCCAGTTTGGCTTGTTTTGGGCTTGGATTTGGGCCTAGTTTGGTTTAAATATAATTATTGTTATTATTTATATGTTGTGGGCCTTGTACAATGTATCTAACCCAATAACTAACCAACCCAATAATTCATGACCCGAATTACCTTCCCGGTTCGTCGGGTGTCGGTTACGGACTCAGTATCACGTTTCGCTTAAATACACGGAATCGCCCATAAGTTCACAACTAAATTCACGTAGGCACATAATTGCAAATAATACACGACAAGTTATTCTACAATTATTCCTTTTGTCTTATCACTAACGTTCGGGGTCAGTTATTCGTATGTATGACTCGATAATCTACCGGATTATCTGTCCGTGTTGTTTCCCATATATTTAACTAATTTAATTCCTACGAATTAAACTAAATACATATTTTAACTAAAGTAAATAGTAAATGTTTGTAAATTGTTAACATGAATTTGCCAGGTGTCACATAATCGAACACCCACATTTCAACAACCGATTCAAGTCGAAATCCCCAAACCAATAGGCACAAAATTCCCTGTCAATCGAAATCAATTAGTGCAACAAGTTGGTTCGCTTGTTTTGCTTGAAATCTAGGCCCCAAATCGGCATATCGAGTGATTGAGTGAAACACAACAAGTAAGCAACAATGGACGATTGTGTTCTGTGTTCAGGTGGTCGACTAGGTCATATGAGTGGGCTGGTTAATTTTTCAGAAAAAAATGGGCTTATTGTTGCCTTGTTGGTCTTGTAGGGGTTTAGTGGGATTTAGGTTTATATTAAGTGAATTGTTGTAGGTTATTAGGCTTAGAGAGTTTAAACTAAATTTTTAATTTAAAAAATCAGGGTGGGTCAGACTCAAAAAATCCGGTGGAGGGGTTAGTCCCACACTCCCACCCTAGCCCTAATTATCCTTCGCCAATGGACGACACTAACACTATGTTCCAGAGTTTTATTAAAGAATGGAAGAGAAAGGATTGGGAAGGAAGTGGGGAAAAAATGTGTTCCAGAGTTTTTTGTAAGAGGGAAAGGGAGGGAATGGAAGGGATAATAAAAGAGGATTTTAGTGTGATTTTCAATCTTTCCAATTTGAAAGGATTTGGAGAGAAAGGAAGAGGAGGGAGATCATTTCTCTTCCATCCTTTAATGAAACTCGGGAACACAGTGTAAAGGGATGTGGCGGGCTTGTTAATGTGGCTCCAAAGTAGACGGTGGTGGCACCTCCAAAATTAATCCACCACAACCGGTCTAAAAAGGGTGAGTTTATAACTTGTTGAGTGAAAAACAAAGTGCAAGTATTAACTTTAATATAATCCAAGTCAAAAATCTTTAAAGTTGATTTTTTTTGTCCCATTCTCCGGACAAGCACAAGTGCATAGCTCTAGTATATTTTAGATTGCAATCTAGTCAAGGTTTATTGCTTTATAACCTTTTTTTTTTTTTTTTTTTTCTGAATAAGTGGGATCCATAATCTTATTTGGTGGCAACGGAATACGATCTTGACATTTTTAAGCTCCTTTCGGTATATAAGCTTACGTTTAATAAACATGTGGTTAAAGTAGGGTTAAGATCAAATACACCGTGAAAGAAAAATAGGAAGTCGTAGGAAGGGTATCAAACAGACTCCAATTGAACTCATTCAAGCGGCATTGGAATCGTCTTATTGAACCATACGACGTTAGTTTTTAGGTCTTCATTTTTTGGGATTTTTTACCTTGTAATTTTTAGAATATGCATTATATCATTGTGTCTTTTTCTTATTTTCATCATTGTGTCATTTTTCCAATTCGTTGTGTCTTTTTTCTTCAGCATTTTATTATATTTTTTGGCACTGTGTTATAATTTGTGGCTCATTGTGTCATGTTCTATTGTGTTTTTTGTATCATTCTCACATTTTTCATTTTTTGTAGCCTTTATAGAATAACTCAACCGATTAAAGCAAACACTTCAATATACACCAGAGTTTAAAACAATGTCCCATAAAGTATATAGATGCACATTATGCATTTTACATGTATATGAGGATAATTCAGATATTATGTACTAGTGTACTACAACAATACGTGGAAAAAAAAATAAACATTTTATTTTCGAGTTGTAAAAAAATTACTAATATAAAAGAAAATAGTATTTACGTAATGGCTATTGTTTTTCACTCTCCTCTCCTGAAAATAAAAATAATATATGAACAAATTAGGTTGATAGCTTATATTGCAGATAATTTGTACACGAGTAGTTACACAGGTTACGGGTTGGGTCCAATTGACAAAGTAATTGGAATTAATGTGTTGCTCTCTTGAGTAGGGCTGTCTAAAAAGCTCGTGGCTCGGAGCCCGTTCGAAGCTCGCTTGGATTTAGCTCGAAAAAGCTTGCTCGATATGGTTCGGTTTGAAACTGAGCCGAGCCGGCTCGGATCAGTTAGAAAGTGAGCCTAGCTCGGCTCGGATAGTTCTGATTTTTAATATATTTTGTTATATACATACATACATACATACATACATACATACATACATACATACATACATACATACATACATACATACATACATACATACATACATACTACATACATACATACATACACACACACACACATATATATATATATATTTTAAGGATATGGTGTATGTAACCTCTCATTCAATCCAGGACAAAGAAAATTACATCAAGATAACGGGTAGGCGGGCAACAAGCTGCGATAATAATAGCATGGAGATTGTGTGCTTGGGATTGAAGTTACAACTAATCAAGTTATTTAAATAAACCATAACATAATGATAATTGTCCAAGTAGTCAAGACGTCAAGTTATCAAACTCAATACTGCTTTTGATTTCAAATATGTCAGTATCTAGGAGTTCAATCAGACATCTGTTGCATATATAGGGGGTTAATTCGTATGCTGATGAACTTATACTGGATCCCGTTGAAATTTTAGACTTGTTTTGTATTTTTTTAAACTTGATTATAGCTTGAAATGTATTAGGTTGAACTTATTTTAAATGTGTTATTTTTAACTATTAAATAATATTTTAGATTATTGAATTTTGAAAGCCAATTTTTCTTTTTCTTTTCTTTTTAAATTCAAGCCAAACAAAGCCGAGCCGAGCCGGCTCGGTTTAAAACCAAGCAAAGCTTGAGCTTTGATTTTCAGTTTGGTTTCAAATCTGAGCCGAGCCGGCTTGGTTCGGCTCATGAACAGCCCTACTCTTGAGAACCATTAAAAAATAATGTAAGGTATAATATGCAGGCAATGTTACATAAATATAAAAAAAACATGTGAAGATATTAGAGTGAGGAAAAGCAAAAGAAGTGGTCTTTCGCACACACGGATCCCAACGTTATGTAGGAACGATGACAACATTATTGTTTTACTGTAAACTCATTCTTTTTGTGTAAGTTTAAAGGAACTTGCTTTGGTCTCCTTTGGAAATCTTTTCAGACAGACCACAAGGGAATTTTGATAAAGATTAACCATTTTATTTAACAAATACATATTAATTATTATTAAATATAATGTGTACATATATGTTTGTATATGTATTTATATAAGTTTCAAAAATGGAGGGAAAGCAAAATATGATTAGTATACCATCTTCCCAATGATTGATTAAGCTTTGCATCAACTCATATATTCTTCTTTAGATTCACACTCCTTTTTCTTTATTCCAAGTGTGAAAGTGAGTTACATTCATACAAAAATGAAGTCCATGAACATCAATAACAACAATGACAACACAGACAACAATGACAACAACAAAAGCATCACCAACAACAACAATAACAACAACTGGTTGGGTTTCTCTCTTTCTCCTCACATAAACACAACCTCAACCATGCAACCTTCATCTCCCAACCCCACAACTTATTTTAACCTTCCACCTCATTTCAACTACACAAACATGTATGAAGTTGGAACTGAAAATGCTAATAATATTTACTCTTCTTTTCCCATTATGCCCTTGAAGTCTGATGGCTCACTTTGCTTAATGGAAGCCATCACAAGATCACACTCCCAAGGTTTGTTTTTATTGTTTTTTTGTTACTATCAATCTTTTTTTTTTAAATCTTTTTTTGTTGTATGAATTATTATTATTAAGTTTTTTAAAACTTTATACAAATAATATTGTTTTTTTAGGAATGGTTAGTTCAACTACACCAAAACTTGAGAACTTCTTTGGAGGTGTAACAATGGGGACCTCTGATAACAACAACAACAGTACAATGTACTACAACCAAAATCTTGATCTTGATCATCACTACCAAGATTACTCTGGGTTAAGGCCATTGTACCAAGCTGTACAACAAGAGCAAGTCAATGATGACATAAACAGCATGAAGAACTGGATTGCAAGAAACTATAGTTCAGGAGTTGATGGTGGTGATTTGCAGTCACTTAGTTTGTCAATGGGCTTTGGTTGTGAACAAGCAGCAGCCACATGTGTGAGTGGAGATTCACAACAGCAGATCATGCAGCCTGTTGCTAATGTTACTGAGTGTGTGGTTGTGGATAATAAGAAAAGATCATGTGAGAAGGTTGATCAGCAAAGACCAGTTGTTCATAGGAAGTCTTTGGATACATTTGGTCAAAGAACTTCTCAGTATAGAGGTGTTACAAGGTTGGTGTGATCTACATTTTTGTTTTAGTTTAAACTTTATTAATTTAAGTTACAATCTGACTATGACATTATTTAAAATAAAGCTATAATATATAGGAAGCATAAATTATGTACATTAATGATTTACACGTTTTAGGAAAAAAAATGAAATGATAAAAGATTACTCAAGTTAGGAAAAATCTTGTATGATGAAGGAATTCGGGTCTGACAGTCGTGCCAAACCGCGTATGGTGTTTGCTAGTTAATCCGGCTCTTTGAGACTTTTTTGTCTGTTGGTACTTGGTTATGGGCCTTGTAAATTCACTATTAGCCCAAGTCATGCTTGTTTAAAGTTTGGGTCCGTCATGTTCAGTGGCGAAGCTTTAGCGGAAATTTCGGGGGGTCGGCTGTGGGGGTCGAAACTCGAAACCGAATATACCAAAAAAATTCTATACGGATACTATATTATATAATTGGAACTTCTAAACGAAAATTTCGCCCCTCCCCGCCCCTATAAAGTTCCTTGGTCATGTTTCCTTTTGTCCAGCTGGTCAAAGCAAGAGTCCGTCAACTTTTGGATCAGTTTCTTATATGATATGCTTGTTTTTTAGGCATAGATGGACCGGACGATATGAAGCACATTTATGGGATAATAGTTGCAAGAAAGAAGGCCAAAGCAGGAAGGGAAGACAAGGTTTGAAATCAAAATTCAAAACACCATGATTAAAATTATAAAATTGTTGACTTTGATTTGTAATTTACAAATTCTTGCACAATTTTTATGTTATTTTTTTTTCTGCTGGATTATTAGTTTATCTAGGAGGTTATGATTTGGAAGAGAAAGCAGCTAGAGCCTATGATTTAGCAGCACTAAAGTATTGGGGTCCTTCAACTCACATCAATTTTCCGGTAATTAGTGTCTACTATTATTAAACATGTTACATATATGTATTCTTTTACCATGTTAGAGTTTATATTTAATATTTAACTATGTATATTTTAGTTGGAGAACTATGAACATGAAATCGTAGAGATGAAGAACATGTCTAGACAAGAATATGTAGCTCACTTGAGAAGGTAACTTTGAACTTAATCTCATTTCTAAACCGTAATATGATCTACATTATCGCGGTTGTATGTTATTTAGCCCATTAAAAAACCGATAATTCAATTTTTATATGTTTCTATTTTCAGGAGAAGCAGTGGTTTCTCTAGGGGAGCCTCAATCTACCGAGGCGTTACACGGTAGATCTATAGCATTTTTTATTCATAACTTTTATTATTATTTTTCAACAAGTTTTATTATTTTTTAGATACAATAAAATGATTTGGTTTCATGTTTGTAATGTTCAGACACCATCAACATGGCAGATGGCAAGCTCGGATTGGCCGCGTAGCCGGAAACAAGGATCTTTACTTGGGCACATTCAGTAAGTTAATTTAAATTAAAACCTTTGTGTCAATAACCAGTAGACAAATATGAATGCTTTTAAAACAAGCAGCCTCATGAGTCATGACAGACCCTAAAATCTCTGAAAATATTGACCTTTAAGATGATGATCAAAGCTGCTTTTGTCAACAAAAGAAGCCCATTTCAATTATCTTGTCATTTATGTCTTGCAGCATTCAGTTTTTGGTACAATTCACAAAAGCAATCTTTAGTGGGACCTAACTGTCTAACTCAATACATTTTTTTTTTTTTTTTATTTTTATAATTTTTTTACCAAATTAATTTACAAACTAAATAACAGGCACCCAAGAGGAAGCTGCTGAGGCTTATGATGTGGCTGCCATAAAATTTCGTGGCGTTAACGCGGTTACAAATTTTGACATATCGCGGTATAATGTCAAAAAGATCATTGAGAGTAATACCCTTTTAGCTGGCGAGCTAGCTAGGCGAACCAAAGAGGTGGACACCACCAACGAGATCTTGCCAGACCAACCAACGGCTGAAACTGGCGAACCCAAGACCATGTTAACCGAGTACAACACCAACAGGAGCATGTTGGACTGGAAAATGTCACTCTATGATCAAAACCAGACTGGACCAGGGGTCGATGTGAACGAGTCATCTAAACTTGGAGCACATGTATCAAATGACTCTTCTTTGGTGACTAGTTTGAGCAGCTCACGAGAAGATAGCCCTGAGCGAAATTCGTCTCGCGATACATGGATCCCGACAGCAGCAGCAGCACAAATGAGGGCTCAAATTCCAGTTTTTGATGCATGGACAGATGCATGATCTATTGAATATTGATATTTCATGGCACTGAAAAAAGAGAAAAAAAAAGCTATGGAGATCTCTTTCTTTATCTTGTTTTTTATTCTAGTTAAACATGTATTAGATTGGAGTGGGAAGGGGCAATTCATTTCTATATGGGATCTTATGAACCTTATGTCAAAGAAGGTTCTGAATTTTCTAACACTATGTATAAGTTCTTATTTATTTCGAGTTAGTTGGTTAATTTTTCGCGATCTGGTATCAAATGTGCTATAATATCTTGCGTTTCATGTACACATTACTTTTTTAGGGTTATGCTAAACATACTTCATTTATGTCGATAGTGGTTTTGTATCAACGCCACCACATGATGCATGATTAACCATCCGTCGTTTTAACGTTATTTTCACGAAATTAGTAAAATAACGTTAAAATTAGTGCAACTTTACTTTTGCCCCCGAATACCACACATATATACATTATATGCGCATAGCCGTAAGCGGGGCTATCGTCTCTCTACATTAATAGCGGGAATGTTTAACATGTAGGAGGTTACGTTAAACAATATTTTTTTTTTTTATTAGTGGAAAGTAGTTATAGGAAATGATGAACTGGTTTCATGACAGAATGATTCATTGACCATAACTCAAAGATTATGATTAGATTTGGCCCTCTTTTACTAATTGTCCAATTTTAAGTACAAGAATTGAACCCAGCTCAGTCTTTACAATTATGCATAAAGATTTTGTTTGCACTTTTGACTTATCACTCATTTTATATTCCAACTGCATGTCACCATGCAATATCTATGCTTTTCTATTTGTATAAAGCTTAGTTTCATCATTACATTCATTTATATATTGATTAAAATCGTCTAGTCCAATATAGAATAATATTTTATTCACTGTCATACATGGATTACTATAACCTTTCTAATATTTTATCAGTTTTTTTGCGACACTGGAATCATCATTTTATTAATAGGACACTGTAACAAATTACCGGAGATTAATAGTTAAATGGGCAATAAGTTGTCGTCGTTTGTTCATACATGTTCTTGTTTTGTAATGTTACATACACTTGTCACGTGTGTAAGTTGTAGTACTTGCACCCTTAGACTATCCGGAGTGGTGGGGGAAAGAGGGGGATGAAGCGCCATGTGGCACTTGTGGGACCCTTGAGGGGGGGGGGGGGGGGGGGGGGGGGAATTGTGAGGAGTGGAAGGGGGGGAAGAGGGGGGGGGGGGAGGAAATAATATTATATTGTGTTAAAGTTAAAAAAAAAAAACCTGACCAATCATGAAGCGCCACGTGTCCCAAAGGTTTGCCCCACGCCGGTGACTTGCCCCCCGCCCCCCTCCACGCCGGTATGACGGCGGTGTTCCCCCCTTCCCGCCCCCACTCCGGACAGCCTTAACATGTAACCTGCAAAGCTGCGAATGGGTAGGTTCTATGCATAAATGAACAACAATAATAATTTGTTTACACACACATATATATAAGACTACAGGGTGTAGAGGAGGCCCATCATCCATGATGGTCTTCCACCTTAGCTGCCATGTCATCGTGGGATAGGAGCATCATATGGATGATGGTCCAAGGGTGTGGTAAGAGGCCCATCATCCAGTTTTTTTTTTGTTTTTTTAATTAAATAGTATTATAATAATGTTATGATGGTCCCCAACGTTCGAAAATGGCTCGGCATGCCCGGCTTGCACATGCCTGCCATGCTGGCCCTCATGCCGGTGCCACACTGTATAGTCTAATATAGCAAATAATTTAATGTGAGAAGAGAAAGATGAAATGACATAATGGTAAAACACTTTAACTCTCTTACATTATTTATTCACTCTCTAGTTAATTAATCTTAAAGATTTTATTATATACGTATCAAAATTCATCATACACATATCGAAACTATCATACGTTTATTCTACATTTATCCTACACATTAGGGATGAGTATTTTTCCAGAATACCTAAACCCGTACCCATACCCATACCCATACGGTACTCGAATTCTATATACTAATGAATTTGATAATATGTTTTACTTAGTATTATGGTATTTATGGTATTCGTATCGATTTTACCTATTTTATACATATACGCCATATTGGTACTCGTACCAATTTTATCATGTTAGTACCCGTATAGTATTGATCATCGTAATGGTTTACCTACTTGGTACCCGTACGAGTGCTCAAATAATTGGATACCGTACCGATACGCATACCGTACTTATATATTCGGTACGGTACTTGGTACCCACTTTTGTTCAAATTCGGTACTAGTATTTTTGGTACGGGTACGAGTACGAGTACGATACCGATCTTATCCCTACTACACATTGAAATTCATCATTCAGTGTAAATCAGGTCTGCTTTGAAATGATATATTTTGAAAATGATTTATGAGTTTCATTTATTTAGCTAACCTACATGGTTTATAGTAAATTAATCATTTATTTAATATTAAGCACAATTATTAAATGAAGCATTTCTATTAGTTTAAAATTCTTCTCTTTCTTCTTACGAGAGATTTCTTTCTCATTTAAACTCTTAACTATATATATATATTGAATTTTAGGAGAGAAGTAGTTTTTTACCTGCCACACATTGCGGCGACGCGCAACAAGGCCAAAACGTAGACTAACTAACCGTATAATATGTGAACCAAGTCATATGTACGAAACATGCAAAATAAAGCATGAAAACGAACACCAAATTCATGTAGAAACATAGACAAACTAAAAGTTCTACGTAAAAGCATACCAAATTAACATCGAAATGTAGACGAACTTGAATTCACACCGATTATGCGGCGTGATAATTATTATTATTATAAACCCTTTACAGCAAAACGTAGACCAACTCAACTTTAATAGTTGAATCAAAACTTATTATATATGACCCGACTTGATTTCAAGCAAAATTAACTCGACTGTTTACCTACACATCCCGCTAAAATAAAAATGTAAAAGGTTATTTTGGATATTACGGAGAAGTTTGAGCGTAGAACGAGTTATATGTCAAAAGTTTGATGGTTAAAAAGAAAATTAGAAGGTAAAGAGGCTTTTTTTAGTCTGGGCTTATTTATATCGAGCTAAAAAGTTAATTTTTGTCAAATTAATTTTTTGAGGGGTGAATTTTGTCATATTGAAAAAGTTAAAGGGTAAAAAAAGCATGATCCACCGATCATACTCTTAAAGAGTATATACAATGTGAAACAATAACCTTATGGATATACCCCCTTTTTTTTTAAAATTATATAGTTGACAAAATGAATGATGGGTGTGTTTTTATTTCAAGTAGTGATTAGTGAGCATATCATGGACCATGGTGAAAAAGGAAAACCGGTGAAGAGAAAGGGAGGGAAAAAATAGCATGAAGAGTTGTAGATTTAGGTTTAGAGGGTGTATTAATGCAACATTGTTTCTCCTGATGTGCTAAACAGTTTTCATTTATCTGACTTACCGAACTATAAATTAGTATTGAAAGTGGGAGCTCCAGTGATGTTACTTAGAAATATTGACCAGACGAAAGGATTGTGTAGTGGAACACGCTTACAGGTTACGAAACTTAGAAAAGTTGTGATTGAAGCGAAAATTATCACAGGAAGTATTATTGGTTATACTACCTTGATTTCCAGATTGAAGATGATACCTGCTGATAAAAGAATACCTGTCAAAATTGCTAGTAGGCAGTTTTCAATTTCTCTCTGCTTTGCAATGACAATAAATAAAAGTCAAGGACAGTTGCTTGAACGTGTTGGTTTGTATCTTCCACGTCTTGTTTTCAGTCATGGCCAGCTCTATGTTGTTTTCAGGGTCAAAAGTAGGAAGGACTTGAAGATTTTGATTTGTGATAGGGAAAAAATGTTTGTATAATCACCACTAATGTGGTTTACAAAGAAGTCCTACAAAACCTTTAAATAACTAACTTTGTCATTTCTTTTTTATTTTGGAAATTTAATTGTTTATGTCACACCCCGAATTTCCTTGTGGGTTGATCTCTTTAATACTACGCAGCGGAATATATACTTCTAAGACTCTTTGAACTCCAAACGCCATTTCTAAGACTCTTGGGTTTCCAGTTCCAAGATGTTTGCCTATTCCAACCATGCCATTGCCAAAATCTAAACCTAAGACATACTTAAAGACGTCAACATAAAGTTGGTGAGTTCATGGTTTTATATTTGTACTTTGTAAACCCATATCCAATAACGTGATTTCTTCCCATTAATCACCCAACCTGAACCATCCTATTCAATAATGAGATTTCTTCCCATAGTATAAAATGTATTTAAAAGCGAAAGTAGTAAAACAAAAACGTTCGATGCCAACATGTTTTTATAAAATAAAAAGCGATTGTCGCATTTACAGGTTTTAAAGAAATTACTCATATTTCTTAGCTTTTAAAAACAAAAGGCGTATGATTTCTGTATTACTAGAATAGAATCAAGTAGGGTTGCAAATTCTACAAGCATGATGTATCCAAAGGCTTTTAATCAATCCATAACTTTATTCCCGGGGTGCCGTCTTATCCAAGAGGGACTTGTTGATGTTTATGTTCATTTTTCAATCAGATCCCATGACAATCAAATAAAATACCTTGATCATGAAAACGGGGGCGTCAACCCAATAGTACTACAACATAAACAACAGCCTTTTCTGAAGGCTAATGATTAAAATGTGCTGGGAGTGTGAGTGGCAACCTGTTGGTTGACACTGGTGTCATGAAAGAATCGTAGCCACCGGTGCACAAACCAGAGGGCATCAATTATTCTGTATTTTTAGTTTTATTCATCATACCCACATGTTAATCCCTGTATAACAAAATCTGTATAATCCAATACAATTTATCTCTTTTTAATACCAATTTGTATAATCCAATACAAATTATCCCTTTCTGTACCAATCTGTACAATCCATTACAAATTATCCCTTTTTATAACAATCTGTATAATTCAATGCAATTTATTCCCTTTTATACCAATCTGTATAATCAAATCTTTGTTATGTTTTATAGTAAATAGGTTTTCATAAAACAAGTATGTCTTCCACCCCGAAAACAGTTATAAAACAGTAAAAAGTGGGGGCATGAACTCACCTGGATATTCCTGCTAAGTTAGCTATCAATGCTTGAATCATTAATCACTCCTTTGTGTCCTCATTACCAGTAAAGACACCTTAAAATCTAACACGAAAAAGCCTATTATCCAACTATCTAGATTCGTATGTACGAATCCGAGTCTAGAAAGTGGTGTGACTCAACGAACCAATCACGACTTATTTTAGTTTAGGTGTCAACATACGTCGTAGTACTCAAGTTGCGCACTTGTTACCACTCGTGTGTAACTTACCTTGGACTAGTGCTACGAAATGTATAGCTCATTATTAATCATAGAATCGGATAAATATATTTGTTTTGTACATTTGTTTCTAGGAAAGTATATTGCACTCGTTGTGATCTTGATCTTATAAAATTCCGGCAGAGTTTCCTCTTTTTTTATACAATCCAGACAACACAAGTTGTCTATAGTTACCCAAAAATCATTTTACAAACGCATGATATTCAACATAATAATCCGTATTTCCAATGAACGAGACTTTATACATTTCGTCATTTTATATAAACTAGATATTTGCCCGCGTTGACACGCAGTTCAACAACGTACGATTATTTGGAGTAGTATAACGTATAAGAAAAATAAAGTAGAAACATTTTATTAAAATTTAAAAACAACGAATACACATTTATTCAAATATCGCTGAAAATTTCCTTATAAACCACATTTTTTGTTTTAGTCATCACTTTCCCACCAGCATCAAGTATAAGTAACTTCACGCCTGCCCTGCTTTTAACTCTTGACAATGCGACATAAAGCTGGCCATGTGAGAATACAGGGTTTCTTAAATACAATCCAACCTGAATAAGACGACTTAAATGGTATGTGTTAAAAATACACTTATGGCATATTCAACAATAAGAAAGTAATAAAAATGAAAATAAGAAACTAACTACCACCTAAATTTTAATTTGACACGTCTGAGAAGATGAGCATTACCCATATCGACCCGCTAAAAAAACTTCGAGCATATTTTATTCTATGTTTTTATAAAAGAATTTATTTTTTAAAAATCGAAAATCATTCATTAATGTTTCGGTCAACGTGTTTAATAACTTTCCTAAACAATATAATCCACATTTTTTGTTTTTTTAAAATAAAAAACATTTAATAATTATTCTATTTTTAAAATTCAAAAAAGAGTTATTAATGTTTTTATAAAAAAAATTATTTTTTAAAAATCGAAATCATTCATTAATGTTTGGGTCAACGTGTTTAATAACTTTCCTAAACACTGTAATCCATATTTTTAATTTTCTTAATATAAAAAACATTTAATGACTATTCTATTTTTAAAATTCAAAAAAGAGTCATTAATGTTTTTATAAAATTTTTTATTTTTTAATAATCGAAAATTATTCATTAATGTTTCGGTCAAAGTGTTTAATAACTTTCCTAAACACTATAATCCAGATTTTTAATTTTTTTTAAAATAAAAAACATTTAATGACTATTCTATTTTTAAAATTCAAAAAAGAGTCATGTTTTTATAAAAGAATTTATTTTTTAAAAATCGAAAATCATTCATTAATGTTTCGGTCAACGTGTTTAATAACTTTCCTAAACACTATAATCTAAATTTTTACTTTTTTTTAAAATAAAAAACATTTAATGACTATTCTATTTTTAAAAGTCAAAAAAGAGTCATTAATGTTTTTATAAAAATAAATATTTTTTAAAATCGAAAATCATTCATTAATGTTTCGGTCAAAGTGTTTAATAGGAAGGAACATTATCTAAAGTGACCCATGTATAAGTAAAAGGAGCATTACTCAATAATTTTAACCGACTATTACCTTATAGATGCTATTTATACGCTAAAAATAGTAATGTGACAAATTAAATAATTCAGCATTATTTTGTGTTTAAATGTCATTAATTTTAAAAACTGGATTTTTTTTTAAATTTTGATTTTGAATGTTTAAAAATAAATTTATAAATGTATTTATATATTATTAATAATTTTATCTTTAAATGTTATTAATTAAATGGTAATCATAATTATTAACATTAGATGTTTCCAATATTGAGTAACTCACGATAAATGCTAATTATACGCTCCATATTTGCGAAATCGTTGCTAACCCCACATTGTGTAAATCTTCTTCCACATTTTGCTTCCGGACTACTCCACAGCCGGGTGTTTAACAACTTTCCTAAACACTATAATCCATAATTTTTATTTTTTTTTAAAATAAAAACATTTAATAACTATTCTATTTTTAAAATTCAAAAAAAAGTCATTAATGTTTTTATAAATGTTTTTTATTTTTTAAAAATCGAAATCATTCATTAATGTTTGGGTCAACGTGTTTAATAACTTTCCTAAACACTGTAATCTAGATTTTTAATTTTCTTAAAATAAAAAAAATGTAATGACTATTCTATTTTTAAAATTAAAAAAAGAGTCATTAATGTTTTTATAAAATTTTTTATTTTACATCAACGAAAATTATTCATTAATGTTTCGGTCAAAGTGTTTAATAACTTTCCTAAACACTATAATCCAGATTTTTAATTTTTTTTAAATAAAAAACATTTAATGACTATTCTATTTCTAAAATTCAAAAAAGAGTCATGTTTTTATAAAAGAATTTATTTTTTAAAAATCGAAAATCATTCATTAATGTTTCGGTCAACGTGTTTAATAACTTTCCTAAACAATATAATCCACATTTTTTGTTTTTTTAAAATAAAAAACATTTAATAACTATTCTATTTTTAAAATTCAAAAAAGAGTTATTAATGTTTTTATAAAAAAATTTATTTTTTAAAAATCGAAATCATTCATTAATGTTTGGGTCAACGTGTTTAATAACTTTCCTAAACACTGTAATCCATATTTTTAATTTTCTTAAAATAAAAAACATTTAATGACTATTCTATTTTTAAAATTCAAAAAAGAGTCATTAATGTTTTTATAAAAAATTTTATTTTTTAATAATCGAAAATTATTCATTAATGTTTCGGTCAAAGTGTTTAATAACTTTCCTAAACACTATAATCCAGATTTTTAATTTTTTTTTTAAAATAAAAAAACATTTAATGACTATTCTATTTTTAAAATTCAAAAAAGAGTCATGTTTTTATAAAAGAATTTATTTTTTAAAAATCGAAAATCATTCATTAATGTTTCGGTCAACGTGTTTAATAACTTTCCTAAACACTATAATCTAAATTTTTACTTTTTTTTAAAATAAAAAACATTTAATGACTATTCTATTTTTAAAAGTCAAAAAAGAGTCATTAATGTTTTTATAAAAATAAATATTTTTTAAAATCGAAAATCATTCATTAATGTTTCGGTCAAAGTGTTTAATAACTTTCCTAAACACTATAATCCAGATTTTTAATTTTTTTAAAATAAAAAACATTTAATGACTATTCTATTTTTAAAATTCAAAAAATAGTCATTAATGTTTTTATAAAAAAAATATTTTTTAAGAGCACTCGAGAATTCATCCTAACTCAAGAACACATTTGTATAAGTAGAACATACCTATTGAAATTAACTCTTCGGTTTTTGTATATGAAGAAGATCGTTCAAGTGTAACCACTCAAACAAAATGGAGCCAAGTATTAAGGTTTGCGAATGAAAGGGGATGCCTAAATACTTGTCGAAGATTGACTAATATTATGAAAGAAGAAAGTTATTAATGTGATATAAAAATAATTTTGATTAAAATGAGACAATTTTTGTATTGTTACCTCGTATGATATGTTATCAATATCGAGCCACCTATCCATGCCATAGAACATTAACCTGAAAATCAAATGAAATTACGAAATCATACACACTCGAACTCAATGAGCATACTGTAAATTATACATACACATTCGAATTTACAAAAATAAAAATAAATTGGGAGATGAACGAACCAGTAGAATGACTCAAACTTATACATCCTTTTGTAGTTTATTTGATTGTGCCTGCACCATAACATATAATATTATAAAATACAAAGCTTAATTAATTAGAATAAACTCATAAAGGCATGGCTCTTAACCACCGCACCATGGTCACCACTGCTATTACCGTCACCTGTCACAGCCAAACGAAGTGAAACATTGGTTTGAAATTGAGAAGATGATGAACTCCAAACAGAAAGAATACACAATACCTTAGTTTCAAAATTATTACTATTAATTATTACAATTAAAAAATTCTATTAATTATATAATGGAAAAGAAAATATGTATGGTTCAAAATCAAAGCTTATGACCTTTCAGGAATGTGACACCCTGATCCGTGACCTTGCTACACGAAATTTGTAATTCTTTCAAGTTTGTAAGGTCTGAGACATAAAAATTATATATATTAGTAAAATATGCGAGATTATATATTCTTATCAAGTTCATTACATTACAAACTGTAATAAAATTATGTAATAAAATTCGAATTATTCTAAGAAAGCACTTTTTCTTGACCATATATGTTATAGGCTTATTGTATTAGAACATTGATTAGAGCTGATCATGTAGACAACAATGATGTAAACTATAAAGAACAATTACCTGAGAGAGGCTTCATATCCGCATCGGTAATGCAATTACAGCAGTTGATATTAAGTGATTCGAGTTTTTTCAAACCTGCCAGATATTAAGATGCAAGAAATCATGGTTGATCAGTGGGAAGGGGAAGTTCACGAATTAACCTAGTAATGGAGAAGATTGCTGCAGAAATGGGTTTAGAGAGAGAAAGTTATTAGAAAGATTGGTTTTAATTAACAAATAGGAAACTTATTAATGGCCGATTTTGACCAACTTATTAATAGGAAAATTAATATTAATTACCGATTTTGACCAACCAATAAATGATTTTTGATTTTTAGAAAAAAGAAAAATTTTATAAATTCTCACAATAGAGACACTTGGCATTAGTTGATTGGCTATGTAATTGGAGGATGAATGTGGGATTGCCAAGTGTCCTCATGGACTTTGTTTTATTAGATGTATAGATTATACTTATACAATTATGTACATCATAAATTATATATGTATATATATATATAAATATATATATTTATACAATATAGTCCAACGGTCCAGTCTAATATACAATATTATCAAATCCGTCTTTAATATACAATATTACTTAGTAAATAATCATTGTCGGTTCGTTTCGCGAGTCACCATAGTTTCGTATCGATAATATATATACACTTATATATATAATAATAATAACAACAAATCAAGAAAATATACCGTATAATATACGCATGCATGACCGATGTTGACCAGATCTGACCGAACTCGATCCGAATCAGATCTGACCCGAAACAACTTCTAACCGAGCTCCAGATCTGATCCATCTTCTAATCCTTTACACCCGGAACCCGAATCCGAGCACCAAACTGAACCTGAACATTATTCACGTCCGGATCTGACCCGAGCACCCACATGCAGCCACCATCTTCACAGATTACAACCACGAGCTAACACCCCTACAGCCACCATGCACCGCCGCCGCCATCCCTTCTGGATAAGCCAAACCACCACCTGAATCACAACCAAACAACAACCATAACCATAATCTGACCCGGACCGAGCCCCATCGGACCCGAGCCGGAGCCAAACTGTAACATCGCAAAATTTTCAAATTTAATACGTATTTTTTTTATCATAATGTGCCCAAATCTTTATTTTACTACCACACAACTTATATATATATATATATATATATATATATATATATATAAAGGTTTATAATAATAATAATAATAATAATAATAATAATAATCAGTTTTGTTTTTTTTAAAATGTTTTGCCAAAGTTTCTTAACTAAACCCAACCCAATAGCCACACCTAGCCCAATACCCAGCCCACAACAAACATCCGGCCCATTAGTTCCCCCCTCCCTTCCTTGCTGAAAAAAAAAAAAACGTTGTGGCCTAGACTCGAACCGGGGTCTAAGGCCGGGTTGGAACCAGCATGCGTCTGCACTACCACTAGGCTACATGTTAAGTTGTTGAAGAATCTAGGCATTAATAACATTTATAGTGACTATTGAATCTGAAATACTACTTCTTCTTCTTGCTGCACAACTGCCGAGTCACAACCACCATGGATTGTGCTTTGATTGAAACATAAACATAGAAATTACCATCTAATTGACTCGTATGATGGTATTGACATAATATTACGCGTATTAAACTTATTAACACGGTCAAAACATACCCGATTTAAGACCAATTACGCGTTTATGTTTTAAAGCTTGGTCAACTTTCCAATTCATTAAATCCGTAGGTGTTAGTATAAATTGAACCATCCTTGAGACCCTAAAGGAGCCGAACAACATACCCTCACCCTCAAATCTTCCTTTATTTCCCTCAAAAGCCACGATTTCGCAGCAGTTGACCTTTTGCTTTGACTCGTGATTAAGAAGCTTTGTTATAGGTACGAATTAAATCTTTTAATTCTTAGTGTTAATCGCCCCTTTTCTGACCGAAACCCCATGTTTAATCGGGTTCAATCACAGTGTATATTCGAATTGATGTTTTAGGGTTCATAGGGTATTATTTGGGGAAGAAGACTAGAGTTTCTATTTGTTTAAAATAAATTCAAAATCAAAGAAAACACCAACAGGCTTGCAGCCCAGTTGGTTGTGTACGTTGTCTGAATCATGCGAACCGGGTGAGGTATCGGGTTCGATTCCAGTCCCCCACCCCTTTTTTTCATCTCTTTTCTTTTAATAATATCCAAACATATTTATATGTTTATAAACTTTCAAAATTTCTTTTTAATTAGTAAACTAATTCTAAAATTTCTAAAAAATTTACATCTTATCCTTTCAAATCAGTAGATTATTACCCAAATTTTTATTTTTCAAAAATAAATTGTTTAATGTGTTTTACATTTATTTTAAATTTAATTAATAATAACATAAAAATTCAATAAAAATATCTTAACAATTATATAAAATTTCACAAAAATTATCCTAAACTTATAAAACAATAAATACTTCTAAAATGATTTTTAATTTCAGAAAAACGTTTATTTAATATTTTTAATTAATTTTTGTTATTTTAAATCATAAATAAATCATAATAAATTCATTTTTCAACATTTTGGTACCAAAATTTTACATAAATTATTCCTGTTCATTTAAAACAGAAATATAAATTTTAAATTAAAATTTCATTAATTTAATATTTTTTTGATATATTTTGACGAATGGAAATAAATATACTAAATGTTCAACTTTTGAGAAAATAATTTTATAAAAATTATTTTCATATTTAATATCTTATAATACAACAATCTTAACCAAGATTTTTCAAAAAGTTCTTTTATGTTATTTATTTTCCTAAATTCCGTTATTTATTTATTTAAAATCAACGATTAATCAATTATCAATCCCCAGATTATGAACCCTAGAATACCATTAGACTGGAAAAGTTAGACTTATTTTATTGTCTTGAACATAGGGCATACTTGGAATCGTTGTGCCACATTTATTCTATAACGAGGGATTTAATACTATCACTAAGGTGAGTTTACATAGCCCCTTTTCTCTATTTTCACTATTTTTGGGGTGAAACATGTTTAAACATTTTATACTATCATTTACTCATATTTACTTGTGATTCAATTACAACATCATTCTATCATTTGACTGTAACAAAAAGACACAGTACAATCATTAACAATGATCAAGCCGCTTGTTTAGATTATAGCGCTATAGGTCTGACAAACCCATCCCCCGCATAAATTCAGGGATGATCGATAACAGTAACAACATTTAACTAACTTGCGAGTTAGTCAACAGTGGACACAAGGTTTGGTTGTACAAAGACGCATTGTTACATGTTGGTATCATACTCTATCATCATACAACTGTGAATGTTGTACAAACTATTGTTATCAATTATTTTTAAAAACCTATGTATTCTCACCAACTTTTGTTGACCCAAAACATTTTCAACTTAACATGTTTCAGGTTCTACTTGCTTGAAGAATTGAGTTATTGCTTGAAGATGTGTGCATAGTATCATTTATTTTGATGTACAAATTCTTGTAGAACAATTGTATGTAACTTATTTAAATCATTTAATGAAATATATTATTCACCATGAGCTACTGAACAATCATCAATGCGTGACATCCCGATGTTTCCGCCATCGGTTGGGGTGTTACACAAACCAACCAAACCATCACCACCAAAGACCACTGCCACCGCCTCCTTGAACCACCACCTACTCGAAACCAACATGCAGACCCAAATCGGACCACCCACAATCACCACGCACCACCACTTCCATCCCCCGCCCCCTTTTCACCTTGAGAAGTGTGCGCCGCCCCTGTGTCTGCCTATTTCGGGCTCTGCCGGACCACCACGTCGCCGCCGCCACCCCTGGAGGTGGTCGGCCGGATGTTTAACAGAGGGAGACGAGGGAGAGACGAAAGAGAGGTAAAAGGATGGACTAGAGAGAGAGTGAGTGTAAAGAGAGAGAGAGAGAGATGGAGAGAGATTCTGAGAGATGAGAGGATTTGAGAGGTTTTAATCTTGTGTTTATGGGTGAGGAATGAAGAAGGAGAAGAAGGGTAAAGGCCCTTTATATAGATAGGTTTAAGATTAGGTAGATAGATACCGCGTATCGAACCCGTTATAACATAACGTCTCGGTTTATAGTTAGGTTCGATAGTTAATTATATAAATTAGTCGGTTTTGTTCGTAATCTTAAATAACGTTAGACCGAGCAATATATAATTAATATCGACATACTACACGTTCTTTCAGAGCGCCCGTTAGAAACGCGTTAACCTAACCGGTTACCGTTTTCTTCATCTAAACAACTCGATAGCTTTCGATACTTAATAATTAACATTATTTAAAATAAATAATTATTTCGAAAGCACAAATGCGGCTAAAACCACGCATTTCGATGTCTGGTTCTCATATCGGTTACTCTCCGCGTTCTCCAAACGCTACGTTTTCATCCGTTCTTCAAGCCGATTCTACATCCGATCGCTTCAAAAATAAATACGTGCCGTATTTATACGCAATAACTCTAAGTTTGGCCATTCTGACGAATTCTTACTGATGTCAGCTCGTTAACGTTAACATGCGCAGTCTTTGTTTAGAACATCTAGACGTCTACGAACTTCACGAAAGACATTTGTTGGACTTGTAACAACTCAACTTAACCAAAATCAACCTTAGTATATGCGAAGCATATAGGGATCGAGATCAAGATCCAGTCAAAGGTTGATCGAATTTTACCGGTTGTCACAGTGTATGTCGTTTAATGAATTTAAATTCCTTTTGCAATATTTGTTGTGTGATCATTGTCTATTTCTTTTCAATATTTGTTTTGTTTAACAGATCTTGAAATTCATCTGGTCACATGGTCTGTTCAGTTGCATTAGTAAGCTAACTATTTTTGAAAAAGATAATTGACTTTTCGATTTGGTGTTTGGTAAATAGACCCTTGTAAAGGCTGTTTATCTACTCTATGTCGAGTATCTGTTTGAAGGAAACTGTTGAAAGAACATACGTTTGTAGCAACAACTGTTTGTACTAACAACTCTTTTAGTAAGATCTCCTTAACTGAAGGTCGAATTCCAAAGTTAATGATTACGATTTTGAACTTAGTGTCTTTTGCAATTAGACGTAAGAGTAATAATTTAAACTCATAACAATATAATTTAAATTCAAACTTAATTTAAATTCAAATTAAGAGACGGTTAATAATTTTGGAGGGAATGGTTATTAGGTAACCATCACTAATCACAAAGTCTTTTTACCAAATGAGGTACACAATTATAATATAAAAAAACGTAAAACATTACATGTTATATTTGCACAAATATCGGCAAATAGTATTTGTGTTTCTCGGTAAACTTGAATGTAAAAAAAAAACAGAATCTGAAGAATTGCTTCAGTAGGAAAGTAGCCAAATTAATATGTATTCAACATTAATAAAAATGCATTGCAGCTAATAGATTCATTATAGTTAATACATTGTAGGTAATAGATTCATTATAGTTAATGCATTTTTTTACTATAAAATACGATTTTCACCTCTTCCAATAGCACACCATTTAAACATTAGCATCTACATCTGCGTAGCTTTAGCAATCTATAAGAATACTATTAAGATGGATTCCAGCAACAGCAAATGGTCACAAATGACAGAGGTTCAGAAACTTCTTTTGGAATGTTTTAAAGAGGACGAAGAGCAGGAGATTCTTGAAGTAATTGAAGGTGCTACACGACTGCTTAAACACCACATTTGGAAGACGAACCTGAAAATTAATCAGGTGATTGCTACCAAGGTATCAAGTGAGCGATGGATGGCATTTTCATTTCTTATGGAAAACAAAAGGTCAAACGAAAAGTTCAGTGAAGACATACAAAAAATCTGTAGGTCCTAGAAAAACCATGTTCAAGAGAAGAACAAAAGATTAAAAGAACTGTTGAAGACCACATACTAATTATTTAAATGTATTTGATATTATTACCCGTCTAAATATATTGAATTTTTGATTTTACATATTATGTCATTATTATATAATGATTTATCTTTATTGGATGAAAAATACTAATTTAAGTAAAATAATACCGAATAGTTATATCAATTTCTTGTATACTTAGTGTTGGAAAAATGAGTCAAAATTAATAGTCTACTGTTAAAGTCAACTGCTAAATATATATTAACAAAGGTGCTGAACATATATTTGAAGATTAACATATATTAGTAAAGAGAGTAAACAGAGTAACGAATTCGCAATTGAAGATTAAGATTGTTTGTTTCTTTTTAATATCTATTATCCCAACAAAGCTTTCATGCGTTTGTTGATTTATCTTTTCGTGGTTGTAACACCCTTCAGTATTAAAACATCTGATCAGTACTATCAACTGGTATCGTGTGGGAACAAATCTTACTAAACAGATCTTCCTTACAATAGACGATTGGCTTCTTAATCTGGTCTTTAGTAAAAAAAACCTTAAAATATGATATAGTCTTCCCGTGTTTTCACACGGGATTTCACCTAGTATTATTATCTTATAATACATTTCACAAGGACTATTTAAAATTTAAGTTTTACAAGCATAATTACTTAGAGTACAACACACAATGCATATGTTAATTACCTTTTTAGGGCAAATATGTCTTTTATACAATACTTACACATTTTTCCCCTCAACTTTACTCAACTTTTTTATTTAAATAACAATTACACTTTTCACCCTTATTTTAACCAACTACCCTCACGATTTTTAAAACGTCCATAATTTATTTACACGCTAATATTTTCCTAATATTATTACACCGTATAAACGAACATTTTTTCTCTTTAATTTGAGTATAGTATTGTTATAGTTTTTTTAATTTAAACATAATATGTTATGGTTAAGTAATAAGAGAAACGAAAACAAACAAAAATGAACCGAAATTATCCATACTATATTATAATACATTTCTTATTGACCTCTTAAATTTAATTTTACATTATAATTGCTTAAAGTACAACACACAATGCACATGTTAACTAAATGTTGTTTTCCTGCCGCAACGCGTGGGCACCTGACTAGTTTTTTTTTCTTTGAAAACTAACTTTCATTTAAACAAACGCGGCACCTCAAGACGAGGAGCGCAAAACAACAACATATACAAAGGGTAGTTAAACTATTCCTTCCAAAGAAGGTTCTTGTACATCTATCTACTTTTAAACCATAAAAAGGATAATGATTTAACACCGGTCACCACATCTATAGCCTTTAAACTTCGAGCATTGAATCTGTTATTGTTTCGAACCTTCCAAATCAACCAACAAGTCACTATGATTATTCCATGAACGATCTTCTTCCCCACCTTAGTGCAACTTATTGTTGTTTTGTATAGCAGCATCAAATCAGCAAACTGGAAAGCATACATAGGATCCAACCGACACCAATGACCGATCCTTCCCCAAACTTCAGCTGCAAACCAACAGCCCGTAAACAGGTGGTCTGTGCTGTCGACGCCAAATTTACAAAGACCACATTGATCATCCTCGATAAAGACTCCTCTCCTACCTAAAGCGGTGACCGTGGGAATTCTGTCCAACGTCGCTCTCCAAACAAAGATGCTGCATTTTGAGGGTATCCAGTTTAACCATTTGAACTTAACATTATCCACAGAACTTATCTCTCCCAATTCCAACGCTTTGACGGATTTTACTTAAAAGAAACGTTGATCGTCTGCTGTCCATTCCCACCCGTCCACTGAATCCAAAATCTGCTTAACAGCAAGAACAACATCGAGGGATTCCCATTTTGCTGCAGCAGCGTCTGAAAAAAAACCTGCACATTCCAGCTTAGTGCCCAACAACCCATCTGACCCATCACTGCCCAACAATCTGCAACTCTACTACCTTTTTGCGTCTCAATCTGAAACAGGTTTGGAAATTTATAACTAAGCGGTTCTTCAAATAACCAAGAATCAATCCAGAAGCGAATATTTTGACCATTGCCCAAGACTCCTCTGAAATAGTTACTAAGCCTTTGGCTTTTAACATCATTTTTTTGGTGTTTTTCACAATCGCACCCCAACATCCGCTCGCATATCTGTTCCACAAAACAGTGGACCAATTATTTTTACTACTATGACAAACTTTAATAATTTTAGCCCATAACTTGTCTTGCTCGGTACGAAATCTCCAAACCCACTTCGCTACAAGGGCTTCATTAGTAACATCCAATCTATTAATCGCCAAACCACCTTTATTTTTCGGTAACGCCACCCGCTCCCAAGCAACCCAATAGATTTTACTATTGTTTTGAGACCCATCCCACAAAAAATCGCTTCATACGTTGTTCCAAAATCTGGATGATAGCTTTGGGTACCTGACTAGTTATTTTAGAATGCTAATAGGTTTAAAAGAAAATAGGTTCTCTTGCTTTAGATATATCATGTGGAGAAGTGAAACCTTATTACTACCAATAAAAGGGCTCATGCATACATCTCATGATTTAGGACTCGATTGATGTTTAGAATTTTGGAAAATCATGAAAATAAGAATGTTGAGTAAGACTTTTATTAAAATAGGCATTCACTATGTGGATTTGTTAATTAGGAAACTAGTAAGGGAATCACCCTATGGCTTACACTCTAACTTTCGGACACCTTTTAAACTCACAAAAAAATAAACGTGAATCCACATCTCACCAAATGATTAATAAAAAAAAAATACAAGTGTAAAGTTCTTACACTATTCTAGCCTTCAGGACTGAAGGAACATGCACCTTTTTTCCCGGCACGGGGGGGGGGGGGGGTGTTCCACTTAAAAAAAACATTTACAAGTGTAAATATGCAGACACTATTTTAGCCTGTAGGCTAAAAGAGCATACACCATTTTTGCCGGCATAGAAAACTGCTCCGTCTTTTATACTACAAACAAAAATGATGATGTGTGCTTCTTGAGCCCACAAGCTAAAGAGAGCTAACACTTTATACTTGTATTTTTTTGGTTGATTATTGGTAAGACGGGTCTTATTTGTTTCCTTATTTTACAAATCTCAAAAATCATTGTCTATTTTCCTGAAAATGATGATCATCATACATATTTTTATGATTTTCCCTTAAAATTTGGATGTTTTATAAAGACACTTATATAACCATGTTTATATAAGAAAACAAACTAGCTTATCAAAACAAGTGACATATGTAGATTTGTGTAGTAGTGATTCTAGAGAAAACTGGAAAAATAAAAACATTACACGTGAAATATATTTATTTTCTTCCTGTTTATAGTAAACCATAGGAAGAAAACTACCGAAAGTTTGGTTGGTCAGAAAATATAGACTTTTGGTGGTGGTTTATCTTTAAGATTGATGTAAAACTTTTGGTGGAAACTAATGATGGTTTTGAACATTAAAGGAGTTAATGTGGGCTTTCATTTTATTTTTTTTCCATAAACCACATCATTACATATTCATATAATCATTCCCTTAAAGTAAATTTGCTTCAATCACCATTCCTCGTGGGGGTCTCAACTTTCTACCTTTGACCAATCATCTCACATCACACCAATATTCATGTATGCATCTTCTGGTTTTGTGCTTATCATCATATATATATATATATATATATATATATATATATATATATATATATATATATATATATATTGCAAAGGGATTAATCCTACATGTTATACTCTTATGCAATCTTTCCTTTGAGAAATGTCACATAGGATGTGATGTGGCAACTTTAAACCAATTAAAAAAAATAAATAAATATGATTTAACCTAATCTATTATAATCTTTAACCTAATCTACTAAATCTATATATTAAACCTTTATTATTTTATCTCTCGTATTTCCTACCATAACTTTTAAACGTTAATATCTTTTATATGCGAGATTTTTTTAAGAAAAAAATTACACCAAATTAACGAGCGTTTTATTATCTTTCCAACGAGTACCATAGTGCTATATAAAAATCGGATAAAAAAATGACTATTTTTTTGTAACCCGACAGGTATTGTGTCGGGTTTGGGATTAGTTTAAAAAAATTGTGGGTTTGGGTCGGGTCTGGGATTAGGTGATACCCGACCCGATTACCCGAAACAACATACCCAAATACCCAAACTACATACCCGATCATATACCCATAAATTTTTTAACGCATCACATAACCCTTAGACTAATGCGTTCGATATTTCAATAATTAACTTTTTTGTTTCTTATTTCATGTTAGTTCTTTTTAGAATGATCGATTACAAACATCCGAATTCATTTGTAATGGCACTAGATTTATACCCCGGCGCAGAGAATTGTTTTTTTTATATTTGAATATGATAACTTGTGGCAGAGATTTGTTTAAAATAATAATAATAATAATAATAATAATAATAATAATAATAATAATAATAATATATTTTATTAAGTTATATTAGATATTTCAACCCGGGACGCTCCCGGGATAAAAACTAGTGATAAATAAAGCTGTTATTTTTACAAGTTTTATCTTAATCTATATTTTTTTTATCGGCAAACTTCTCAACATTCATTCATCACCAAAAATATTTACAAGATTGTTCAAAGCGAGACGCTAAATACAATCTACATAAAACATTTGGATGTTTTGCTTGACAATACTAGTTACTTTGACAGTGTAGAGTCTCCTATTTACGATTAATTATAACACCCCAAGTCAGATAGGTTGTTGTCAGTTATACAAAATTCAAAAATCAAAAGGCACACCAGCAATATTTAAATTAACACAATAAATTTAGAGACTTGAAACATAAATTTTGATACATGTATAAGTGAATTGCATTTTGCATCATGAAGAAACAATAGTATAACTTCCGATAAGAGAAGCTAAACCACTGTTGCTATAGGTTTAATCCATATCACGGCTAGAGATTAGTGAGAGTGAGAGAGACCTGAAATAACACAAATAAACCGGTGGGCAATGACTGCTAGGAACCGAAGTCAGAACTAGGGGTGCAGACGAGCCGAGCCACACGCGAGCTACTCAAGCTCGGCTCGGTAAAAAGATCGAAACGAGCCGAGCCTTATCGAGCTCGAGTCGAGCTTGAGCCTAAAACAAAGCTCGCTTATTTATTGAGTCTGAGTTCGAGCCTAGTGTGACAACCTGCACCATTCACTTTTCATAAATGTGCATAATTGGTTCCTCAACTATTTCAAAATTTTCATTTTTAACCCTCGTATTTTAATAGGACCAAAATTCACAATTTAATAAAACTTATAATTTTTATAAGTAAAAGTATGCACGTTTTATACTCACATCTACACCCGAGCACGTATGTTTCAAACTTTGATACCCAAAGCCCTTAATTTTCGGTCCTAAAACAACTTAGAAATCGAAGGAAACAAGTCCAGAACTTAAAATTGATTAAATTAGAAAAAAAATGATTTTTTAGCTTTCGCGGATCGCTGCGACAGTTAAACAGTCAAAGTCTCAGTCAAAGTCCCAGTCAAAGTCCTAGTCAAAGTCAAAGTCTTAGTCAAACAGTCAAAGTCCTAGTCAAATAGTCAATTCATCATAAAACCTTAGTTTATGGTGTTGACCAATTTTAATGGCTAATTAAATCCAAAACTAGTATAAAAACCCACCTATGACCCATTACACTTTGCACCTCTAAATCGATTGTTTCAATTCGATTAAACTCTCTCTCATATCTTTCTTCTATAGTATATTACTTCTACATTTGAAACTTTGATTAAAAGCTCTCGTAATTGGCGAATTGGAAGCGGGATATTTTTCTTATTCGGCTTCTTTTCTTCTAAATTGGACTAGTTCGTTGTTGAGTCTTTGGATTGCTCGCATTTTCACGCTCGCTTAGTCATCTAGTTATTTGGCGAAAGTGAGTATTTCCTATCCCCTTTTTGTCTTTATTCACTTTTGGAGTGTTACATGTACACTTATACAAAATACACATACAAGTTCACATTTTTACAATACAATTCTAGTACATTGTGCATTTGCTTACATACGTGCTTTAAGCTTAGACATTACATGTAGATTACATTTGTACTTAGTGAAATCATTAACCATGTACAAGCCGACCTTAACATTGGATAGCGCTATTGGATTGACAACCCGCCTAGGTTGATTCTCCCCCTTTTTCATCGGAGAATCCATGGTCATTGTTAAGTTATTATCCAATTATTTGGATAAGTACACCGCCGTTCATTTAGTACATTATACAGTCACAGGATTGATTTCGCTCATTTGTATGATACATAGTTTACATAATTGCACCGTAGCTTGCACTTCAATTGTATATCATTTTTCCAACTTACTATATGTATTAAAACTAGGAATGCTCACCAACATTTCTTATGTTGACAAAACCTATTTTGTACCTGTTTCAGGTGCAGTTTGATCTTAGTTCCATTGCATTGGATTTTAGTGCTTGCTTTTAATAAGTTATTTCAATTTTCATGTTTAGTTTAGACTTTTGTATTTTTTCCCATTTCATCGATGTAAGACAATTTAAATTATTCAATAATATATTTACATTTTAGTACCATGTGCTTTTGAACAATCGTCACTACGTGACACCTCGATGATTCCGCCATCGGTTGGGGTGTTACAGATTGGTATCAGAGCCATGGTTATAGGGAATTAGGTTATTAGAATGCCTTTTAGCCTAGTCTATAACCAAGCTTACATTCACGAGTCCTCTCGTGTTTATTTCTCTTTATCCTATTATTTTCTTTCAAGATATTTTCGCTATGATTCTTTCTCGTTATTCTTTCGGTGTGTTGTTTAAAAAAGAAGATACTCGTATTTCACAAACGAAACAATATCACCAAGTTCGGAGTGATATCCATACCTTGGTGATTAGTTTCACTCCTCTATATGTTATTTATCTTAGGAATATATCTTTGAGATAGGAGTGACATCCACACCTCAAAGAGTATTTCTTTCAAAAAGGAACTTAACCACTAAGCTGGGAGTGATATCCTTAACTTAGTGATTGGTTTCATTCCACAATCGTTTTCAATTTTGAAATACATCTTTGAGTTAGGAGTGAAATCCAAATCTCAAGGATCTATTTTTGCATCTCGTTTTTAATCTTGCTAAAGTTTTGGAATTCACTATTGATGGGGCACGTGCAATCTGGAAGGGTGAGCGCATGTATCCTGAGTTTTCTGTCTAGGCCTGGTATTTCGTATAAATCCCAATCAGACGAGAGACCCGTATACCTACCTGGGAACTCTTGGGATGAGCATTCACTTATAGGCTAAAGTACGCCCCACAAGTCACTTGAAAATTTCAAATACTTGAGTTGGTCAAAGTTTCCTATAGAAACAATTCCAATGTTTTATATCATTGATATTTATGTTTGTTTATCATTTGAAGATTCCATTTAATCACTTGATGTTTCATATGCCATTATTCATTGATCATTCGCTTTTGAATCCATTATCATCATTACTAAAACTTTTGTTCGATATATTATCGCAATAAAGCTTACATTATTTCACTTATGCTCATGATTTTTACACTATAAGGTATTACTCGTTTTGCGTTAAAACATTTTTACCCATGACTTAAGTTTTAAACTCTGTGTTTAACTTTGATCACATCCTGATTTGAGGAATGTTGCGTCATCATACAGTTAAAAATGAACATGGTTTTTCCAAACTTATTATTTCAACCTGTTTTATACCTTCATGTTTACAAACTTACTTGATCGAAGTCACAGTATATCCTCATATACCTAATACTAATATTGCTGCACCCAGTCTGCTAAGCTATAGCCAACTATCATTAGTTAGAACTTCTTTGTCAGACTAAACTCATACATAAATGCCTACCTACATGATACGCACTAGTACACTACTCTCTAAAACGATTAATTTGACAACTTATTCTATAAGTCTTTTCACAAAGCCTATTCGCCAAATTAGAACACACTTTTCATACACCTTGTGCCTTGAAATAAATAGCCCGCAATGAGCCCAAAGAGATACCTTAACGATCCTGCAAATAAATGATCTTTCAATGTATAAATTTCGTAAAAGTTTGAAAATTTAAAAGGTTTCAAGTTTACCCAGTCTTAACGGGTAACACTTCGATTTTCTCAACATTTCATAACAATTAAAAATTTCCGACTTTTCAACCCACAAGTTAAAGAAATGTTTAAATACAGAAAATTTTATTTTCCAAAACTCGTCAAGGCATCTGGGATCATTCACAACCTTCACATCATTTTAAATCTTGGTCTTTCGAAACATATTAGATTTACACACACTTCATGAAATGGTTTCGTCTTGCATTTTATAAACTTGCATTGCATATTTTACAAATCAAATGCAAATCTACATGCTTTCATATAACGTATCCAATATATGTTTTCGGGAGGAATTTGCAACTAATAATATACCTTATAACACTTTTCAAACTCGACTTCTCGTAAACACATGAAAATGTGTACCTACGAAATCTTTTCAAGTGAACCTGTTTTGAACTTAAAACATTCTTCGTTTTCCAAAAAGTTATCCTCATACCAGTAGACTATACGTCTGTTCTGCGTACTTTCATTTACAGTAAATTTCATTATTTTTTTTACACCATTTATAGTTACGTTCGTACATTATCTTATTATTTTTGTATTATTCTTTTGTTGGTAGTTATTTTCACGTGTTATTCACAACTATTCTCGCACTAGTTATTAGTAGTTATTCTTACAACACTAGTTTTGAGCATTAATTTAACTCGTTTACTTTCATTTTGTGCAAATTGTGCGATTTACTCGATTTACGTTATACTATTCTTTCAATCGAAATTTTATGCTATACTTGTATACTTACATGAACGCATATTTGGTATGCATATTTTTTTGTTGTTGTTGTGAGCAAAACTCTGTTATACTTTACATTATTTTGTTCATCATCATGGCCAACGAACATACTAATTGATAGCTCGTATGAGATCTAAGCCAGTCCCCATGTACGACTCGGTTCAGAGTATTCCTCTAACCCAAGGGGAACGGTGTAATCCTCAGAGTTTATCAATATGGTTGTTTAGAGCCCAATGATGTGAAAAAAAATTTACCGGTTAAGGGTGAACCCGAAAGGTGAAGAACCCCTAATCATGTCTTATACTTACACATTAATCTCATTAAGGTTAAAAGGTGAACCTGAAAGGGGAAGAACCTCTAACCGCATCTTATACTTGAGCAGTATCTACTACTTAACACATTTTGGTTGCACGCATTGTTTCTTGTATTACTTATGTTAGTGTTATGGAAAAGCATAGCACCCTAGTGTAAGGTAAATCGATGATTACGGTCCGGAACGCAATCATGGATTTACAGGTACATGGGGGTGGTGTGTGATTCTACTTAGGCTATTGGTAGACAATCAGTACGAGTCCAAAGTATCGGTAGTGTGGTGGGTTAGCTGCGGTACACCCTATATATAAGCACGAGCGATACTGCGGGAGCGGACTAGGAGTCTGACCAAGAACCTACCCATTACTATATCTTTATTAGATCGTTGACTAATAGCTAGCATTTTCGATAAGAATGTTCTTACACGAGCTTCAATTCGACTTCCTAGAGTCTTTCTCTAGACCATCCACACAGAAAACACAAACTTTGTATACTCTTACACTCTCTGTTAGTCGAAATCCTGTTGCACGTCCTTAATAAAGTTCGGTCAGAAACTTCTCTAAAGTAAGGGAAGCTACTATAACACTGCCCTGCCCTAACCAGTTACATACTTTTCCCAAACCTTGCTCATTATAAACTCTTAATTCTCTAACCTTGGGTCAAACTTTAAGGATTTTCAAACTCTTATTTTGGGTATTAAACAACTACTTCAAACTTTGTCAAATCATGGCTGATGCATTTCTTAAAATCTACTTTCCTTTTTACAAATGTCTTTTGTTTTATGGAAACCTTCACTTGAAAGTAATTTCGGGACGAAATTTTCTAAAGTAGGGGAGACTGTGACAACCTGCACCATTCACTTTTCATAAATGTGCATAATTGGTTCCTCAACTATTTCAAAATTTTCATTTTTAACCCTCGTATTTTAATAGGACCAAAATTCACAATTTAATAAAACTTATAATTTTTATAAGTAAAAGTATGCACGTTTTATACTCACATCTACACCCGAGCACGTATGTTTCAAACTTTGATACCCAAAGCCCTTAATTTTCGGTCCTAAAACAACTTAGAAATCGAAGGAAACAAGTCCAGAACTTAAAATTGATTAAATTAGAAAAAAAAATGATTTTTTAGCTTTCGCGGATCGCTGCGACAGTTAAACAGTCAAAGTCTCAGTGAAAGTCCCAGTCAAAGTCCTAGTCAAAGTCAAAGTCTTAGTCAAACAGTCAGAGTCCTAGTCAAATAGTCAATTCATCATAAAACCTTAGTTTATGGTGTTGACCAATTTTAATGGCTAATTAAATCCAAAACTAGTATAAAAACCCACCTATGACCCATTACACTTTGCACCTCTAAATCGATTGTTTCAATTCGATTAAACTCTCTCTCATATCTTTCTTCTATAGTATATTACTTCTACATTTGAAACTTTGATTAAAAGCTCTCGTAATTGGCGAATTGGAAGCAGGATATTTTTCTTATTCGCTTCTTTTCTTCTAAATTGGACTAGTTCGTTGTTGAGTCTTTGGATTGCTCGCATTTTCACGCTCGCTTAGTCATCTAGTTATTTGGCGAAAGTGAATATTTCCTATCCCCTTTTTGTCTTTATTCACTTTTGGAGTGTTACATGTACACTTATACAAAATACACATACAAGTTCACATTTTTACAATACAATTCTAGTACATTGTGCATTTGCTTACATACGTGCTTTATGCTTAGACATTACATGTAGAATACATTTGTACTTAGTGAAATCATTAACCATGTACAAGCCGACCTTAACATTGGATAGCGCTATTGGATTGACAACCCGCCTAGGTTGATTCTCCCCTTTTTCATCGGAGAATCCATGGTCATTGTTAAGTTATTATCCAATTATTTGGATAAGTACACCGCCGTTCATTTAGTACATTATACAGTCACAGGATTGATTTCGCTCATTTGTATGATACATAGTTTACATAATTGCACCGTAGCTTGCACTTGAATTGTATACCATTTTTCCAACTTACTATATGTATTAAAACTAGGAATGCTCACCAACATTTCTTATGTTGACAAAACCTATTTTGTACCTGTTTCAGGTGCAGTTTGATCTTAGTTCCATTGCATTGGATTTTAGTGCTTGCTTTTAATAAGTTATTTCAATTTTCATGTTTAGTTCAGACTTTTGTATTTTTTTCCCATTTCATCGATGTAAGACAATTTAAATTATTCAATAATATATTTACATTTTAGTACCATGTGCTTTTGAACAATCGTCACTACGTGACACCTCGATGATTCCGCCATCGGTTGGGGTGTTACACCTAGCATGTGAAGCTTGTTAGGCTCGTCAAGCCTTATCAAGCTTAGTGTAATATTATTTTTTAAAATATTTAATAATATTTACCACTCATTTAAAGTTATTTAGTAAACGAGCCCGAGCTCGAGATTCACTTGTCGAGCTAACGAACTATTATTTATATAATTTTTATTTAATATATTAATTAATAGATAATAAATGAGCCGAGCTCGAGCTTGAGAAACTACCAACGAACCGAGCTCGAGCTCTTATAAGTTAATCGAGCTCGAGCTTGAGCTCTTATAAGTTAATCGAGCTCGAGCTTGAGCCTAGTCAAGCTCGGGCTCGGCTCGACACGTTTGCACCCCTAGTCAGAACTAACGTACAGACACAAAAACGGAGTCGGCCTTAGTGTGTTATTCAGGGTTTTCTAAATGTCCTATTCAAATAGGTGAAGTTCTCTTTAAATAGGTTCCACACGGGCCTCCAACATTAACCCTTACCCTACCCATTGGGCCGAGGCCCAGTTAAGGGCTTACCTCCACATCGGCCTACCATTAGCAGAGGATAGAGTCTCATATTATATAAATCATAGAGAGAGTGTGGACCCTTCATTCTGCGTGACGGTATGTCATTGGTGAATGTCTAGGGTTTGGACACGCATCACCTGCTCGTAGGTGGCAGGCCTGACGCGCCCTGATTGGCTAATTCTCTTTGTCAACTGTACATTTATGTCCTCTGTTGGTGGTCGTTAATGGAGATCGTTGGTGAGGTGGCCTCATGTGATTTTATTGGTCTACACGGATGATAAATGTACTTGTTGTTCCCTACGCGCGTAGCGCGCACGCGTGGTGACAGATGTGACCTCTTGGTGGAGCTCGCTAATTGGTCTCACGTCATTGTCAATTGCACTATTTGGTCCCCACGTCCATAAATAGACATTGGGATTTGCCTTGCTGGCGTTTTCTGATTGGTTGGACGTGCGCCATGATCTCTGTCACACGTCTCTTCAATATGATTGGCTCGTACAAGATTTTATGTTGTTCCTTTTGTCTTCCTCGTACTCGTGTAGCTTTGTTTGCAAGGCACTCGTGGGAGATGTGGAGAATGTGACCACACAGCCGCATACTGGTGTAGCCCAGGCGTCCGCGTGCCCTTGAGCCCGCCAAAGGTTGGTTCCGCGAATTGGCTTGGCTTGGGCTTTCCTTGGGTATGGGCCGCTCGTAATTATTTGTTGATTGGGACCCATATCCCTTCACATCCTTTATGTTTTAACCAAATTTCAGGTGGCACTCTTTAACTAACGGATTTACACTAGATGTCCTTTATGTTTTAGTTTCTTATCAAGCACTCTCCTTTTACACTGACTTAATTTTTGACATCAAGTGAAGCCATGTGCCCCTCATGTGAGGGAATATATATTTTGTAATAAAAAATAAACAATTTTTTTACTACCAGTTAATTTTGACATCCTTTTGCCCCAAGAACGCAATAACTAACATGTAACCGCCGGCCACCTCCAAGGAAACGAAACGAAGGTGTGACTTATATCCATTGTCTATTTTCCACCATTTCTTAACTTTTTTTTTTGAACGGCAAACTTCTTTATAGCTATATATAAAGAGCCAGCAAGAAGCTGGGAAACACCAAAAGATCCGCCAAACGAAGGCTACAGAACAAAACAAAGAACTCCAAAACACAAACAAAACAAAGATTTACACAATATGGGCCACATCGAAGACCAACCATTGCTCCCAAGAGACTACAACACTCTTCCAACGGTTTGAAATCCAGAAGAAAGAATCCTCTTTGACCTAATCCACCATTTCTTAACTCATACCTATGCCTATTGGCTTTGTTTCAACCCTTTTTGCCTCTCATTCTACACTATCTTCGTAGCCTCTGCCACTCTCCATCGCAATTTCTTTGTTGTGATCTACACGTAATTTCAAAGGCAATCACCTAAATAAACTTCATAAATCACTAAAGTATAATTCCATCAAAAGTTAAAATGATACTAATTAGGTTCATATGACCAGACTATAATAATACTTAATTTGACAAATATTAGAACTTAAAGAGATGTAAGAGCGTGTGGGAATAACAGATAAGGAATTGAATTGAGCATGATTAAAGGCGGAAACAAAGAGATGTGAAGCTAACCCTAAAACACTCCCCGTCACATCGGCAATGTTCTTGACAGACCGACGGTGGAGACAGATTGGCGTTAGATGGTGCTTGATGTAGGTGACGATGGTGGTCAATTAGAAGAAGTCAACTGGAATGGTTTAAAATATTCGTATGCTGTCTTATTTAATGAAAAAATTAACCGGGTTAGGGTTAAAGTACAAAAAAACATCAATTTTAAAGGCAAAAAAGATACATTAAAATTTAATATAAAGTCAAAGTGCGAAGTTTGTGATTCACTCTTTTTTTATCATGTATTTTCATGTAGTGTTTAATTGGATTATTTAATTATTTAATTATTAATATTTTATTTTCTATGCAATTTCCTTAGCATTTGCTCTAATTGTGTAGTAAATTTGTCTGAAAAATTAGAGTTTTTTGTCGTCACAAATGAGTAGCAACTTTTACAAAATTTGTGACATATTATTTTTCGTAGGAAAACTTTGTAGCGAAATTACCACTTTTCTATTAGTACTTCAATTGAAAATGAAGGATCCTATTTGACGTCTACGTGACATTACTATGACACGCACGTTCACCAACTATAACACATGGTATTTTTAATGTATTTTGACTGAGAAGTCTTTCGCATGTAATGTATACTGCTATATAGCGAGTGCTAAATGGGTAAAATTGTAATCTTATATTCATTTATACGGACAAAATATTAATTTAATAAGAACGATAAGACAAATTTAATACTAAGAATTAAATTCTATTGAATGAGAGAAAAAAAAATCCCCCACAACCCTACTGTCATCAAAACTATTTAAGTCCATTCGATGACCGCAACTTCATAAAGTCTTTGGAGTTCTCTAACTATTGCACCCACTCTTGTTGCCAAATTAATGGCCCAATTCTAATTCATGTTTATATTAACTAAAGTATTAAACACAATTGATTTGAGATATATATGGATTTTAAATAAGATGACGTCTACTTGAAAACCATGATCTCCATTCTCCATCCAAGTCCCAGCATTTTATCTTTATTTCTTTTATCCAATGAACTTTTGTCTAAACTTTAATTTGAAACACTTTCTCTTAATGCAAGAGTAGTGCATGTTGGCTTTGGTAACTGACGCAGAACAATGAACAAAGAATATGATAAATTTCTTTGGGGGTAACTTTGCTAAATGGTAACCTAGTTTTAGGAGTGTTCTAATCAAGTCATTCATAAAAAAATTTGTTCCAATTAGGTAACTAAAGTTATTTTAGTGTTCTAATCATAGATAATTTACCCATTAAAAAGGTCATCAATGCATATGACTTTTATTTGGTTATTTTTTTAAATGTTGACTTAGATTATCAATAACAATATGGATTAAAAAATTGGAAAATATATTTTTAAAATTATGAAAAAATATGAAAATTACAAAAAAAAATTATGAAGAAAGGTTATAATAATTATAAAAAGTATGTAAAATTATAAAAAAGTATAACAACTAACGACAAAATTTTTAAAAATGCGAACTCTTTTAAAAATGGCAAAAAATATTAATTAAAAAAATTATAAAAAATAAAAATATAAACATTTTTAAAATTTTCGTATTTTTTTTAAATATTCACAATTTTTATAAAACTTTTTTTTTCTCAATTAGATAAGTCAACTTTACCTTGATGTTCTAATCAGGTCACTGAAGTTTACTTTAATGTTTCAATCATAGATATTATACCTGCTATTCAGGTAAACTATATAGGATTGGAACATAAAATAAACTTTAATGACTTAATTAGAACATATATTTTTATGAGTGATCTAATTGGAACACTAGTAAAAGTTGATTACCATTCTATAAAATATTCCCAATTTCTTTAATGTTTTGTAACTGATGCATTAAACCTAATTTAGTTTCATCATAATTCATAATAATTGGTTTAAAAAAAATAACTACTTAATAAATGTAGGAAACTCTTGATTGTTTCACAACCAGATTTACGTATCTTACACCAAATTGTTATGTTCCAATATATACCGAAATCCCCACACGTGACATGTTGTTATATGTTGCTATCAGCTCCGCAACCAGTAGGGGTGTTCAGAAAAACCGAAAACCAAATAAAAACCGTAAACCGAACCGTAACCATAACCGAAAAAACCGATCCGAACAATGAATTTGGTGTTTGGTTTGGTTTTAACAAAAACCGAATTGCTAATTCGGTGTTTGTCACACCCTCAAAGTCCACTTGCGGAGTTTTACCGCGGGGCGCATGAAAAACCAGGATCCAAGTCAACGATCACAATAAACAACTCTATATGAAGATACATGACATTCAAAAAGACATCGTTTTCATAAACTCAAAACCAGTAGCGGAAGCATTAAACATGTTACAGACCATAGACCCAAATGTACCAAGTGTTTATTACAAAACATGAACTAAACCTAGACGCCAATGCAGACCCGTGCGCCTAGTTCCATTTGTTGCTACCTTAGCGACCTGAGAAAAACATGCCAAAAGAGACGTCAACATATAATGCTGGTGAGTTCACAGGTTTGTTCAATATATTACCAAAATGTTACCAAAACGTTACCATGTCCATACTATATCAATGTTACCAAGTACGCTAGCTAGGCGTATGTTTTATTACTACTACGATTGGAAAACCATTACTAGACACGTTTAGCAATGTTCAGCCCGAATGTTCAGCATGTTACCAATGTTACCAGTTCGAGACAATATGCACCCGCCCGGCCCTCCAAGCCGACGAGTGGGGCAGGTCACGCCCAATAGATCTATCCACATTTCCCCCGTTGTGCATCCCCGCACATTCATGGTTTTCCCCGGGACTTCAAAAGATCGTATAGCAATGCAAAGTTCAAACCATAGTTTGACATATGTTACCAAAATAGTTTAGCGCATGTTTTCTCCCCCAAAAGTTAAAGCAGTAAAAGTGGTGTCACACCCTCAAATTTCCACTACGGGTTTATACCGCGAGGCGCGTGACATACCAGGATCCCATAGCCATAAGTCATAAGAACGACTCTAAATGCCCAAACCATTTAGTTCGTTATTGAAAATCACGTTTAGTGTTTACCAAAAAGTTCAGTTAAGTTGCGGAAGCGTAATTCAAACATAACCATTTAAGTTCATGCGCAAAACAACGCGCCCAAAATAAAACCGTTGAATGCAAAGTAAAGTATAAGTTAAATAATGTTCACAACCCATGACACAATGATGCATGTCCTATCGTGCTCCGAACCTAGAGACCTGCAAAAGCATGCTATCGTGTGTCAACATAAAGTTGGTGAGTTCACAAAGTAAGGTAAGTAAAAGTGTAGGTTTCCCAAACCAAGAAACAGTAGTTAGGTTTTCCCAAACCCAAAAGTAGTAATCAACAACCAAAACCAAGAACCAAGTACCACTAGTTCAGCGTATGCCAAGGGTAGCTAACCCATTCATGATAACTAAACAAGGATATACCGAATTGCTATTTGAACGATGCACTCGCCCCGCGAGCTGGTTTTTGCCTCCCATCATTGCCTATCAACAATGATAAAGTCTAAGGTCGTAGTTCACGCCCGGCTCCCAGCACGGTGTGAGGTTTGTCAAACCTAATAGCGCTATCAACTAGTAACCCGCTTGCCATAACCCGGCAACTCATTCGGTAAATAGTGAAGGACTTCCGTGATAGAATGCAGTTTAGTTCATCAAGGACACAGAGTGTGAAACTAGCAAAACCCGACCCACACAAGGAGTCATAGTATCCCAAAACCCGGGATGTGTAGTAGTCCCAAACCGGACTAGAAAAACGTTAAGTAAGTTGTCCCATACCTGAGACACATGCTTTTGAGAAAAGAGTAGTGAAACTCACCTTAATGTGCAAGCAAAAGAAATCCGAACCGCAAGTAAGGTATGCTACCGACACCCTAACATAAGTGTCACTAAGTGAGTATAGGCGTGATATCGTTACACCACATAACTCGTTTGTCCAAGGCGTTTTAAACGTTCAAAAGTGTGTAGGTGACACCTAGTGATTCTACATGCAATAGTAAACCCTACGGACTCGTTGGTGAATGTGTTGGTTAAAATTAGTCTTCACGTTCAATATGTGTCTCATACAAGTATACGTTCAGTTACACATCAATCTCATACAACTTAAGACCTCAATTCATCACATAAGCACATAATACACAATCTGTGTTTTCAGGACAGATTGTGCGCCTTCAAAACCAATTTATTTAAAATAGTAAACCAATGAGTTAGTCTCCCAAATTTTTACTGAATCTTCTTTGGGATTCGCTTAACAATACCTATTTTTATTTTGTCTTAAATCCAAACACAAAAATAATTAAAATTCGTCTAATACAGCTACGTTCAGAAAACCTTCCTAACAGGTAGGGCTGTTCAAAATCGGATAATCCAAAATTCGAATCCGAAAAATCCGAAAATCCGAATCCGAATTATCCGAAATTTTGGATAATCCAATTTTCGGATATCCGAAAATCGGATTATCCGAAATTTCGGATTCGGATTCTGTCACACCCTCAAAATCCACTTGCGGAGTTTTACCGCGAGGCGCATGACAAACCAGGATCCAAACCAACGATCACAATAAACAACTCTAAATGAATATAAATGCAATTTCAAAACATAGTTTAAAAATCCCGTTTACAGCGGAAGCTTATTCAAAAACAATATCTCAATAATGAAACAATAGTTCAACGTTCAAAAGACCATGCAACCCTAGTAAGACGCCGTGCAGACGCGTGCGCCCTAGTCCAGTCGTGCTACCTTAGCGACCTGAGAAAACATGTAAAAGTTTACGTCAGCACAAAAATGCTGGTGAGTTTACAGGTTTTGTATCCAAGTACCAAGTCCACCTGTCCATACTATAATAATCGAAAACCAGTATACGCTAGCTAGGCGTACGTTTTGTTACTACCACGATTGGAAAACCATTACTAACGCGAATACCAAAAGTATGCCCGATGTAGTTCCTGTTGTTCCTGTTGTTCCTGTTTGAGACAATATGCACCCGCCGACCCTCCAAGTCGACGAGCGGGGTTGGTCACTCCCAATAGCGCTATTCACATTTCCCCGTTGTGCAAACCCGCACATTCATGGTTCCCCCCGGGACTTCCAAAGATCGTGTAGTACACAGTGTAAACCCATAGTATGACAGTAATTACCAAATAATCGTTTTAACACATGTTTTCTCCCCCGAAAAGTGTAAACCAGTTTAAAAGAGGGGCCGTAAACTCACCTTAAATTGCGTTACTCCTTAACCCGAGTAAACCCAGCTGCTATGCTAGTCCCGTAAGCGGCGACCTAACATACGACAGTTACAAGTACTTAGACTAATAACCCGCAGGCTAATTAGTCCCTAGATGTCCAGACCATAACCAAGTTCGTTTGAAAACACCGTGACTGTTTAACTGACCCAAAGTACAAGACTCGACATCCCATTGGTGACCCGAGACTCCCCGTGTTATGTTTACGCTCCAAAACATACAATAACGCAAGTACACTAAACATACGTTAACGCACAACAAGTTATAGCACATAGTTCACGTATCACCGAAATACATCCAAATATATGTTACCAAGTTATTAGACATGTTACGGGGTTCCTAGCATGTTACTACATGTTAAATCGGGTCTCGGAATGCTAATTTACACTTACAGCAGCAGTACACGCGATTAGGAAAAGTCAACTAGCAATTAGGTTGGTCAACTAGCAATTAGGAATCCTACTCGCCTCTATTATAGGCGATTAGGAGCTACTCACATGAACTTACTAGCAATTAGGGCTATTCACATGAACTTACTAGCAATTAGGGCTATTCACATGAACTTACTAGCAATTAGGGCTAATCACCTGATCTTTCACACGAGTAGGCCTCTACTCGCCTATGTTATAGGCGATTAGCACCCTACTCGCCTATAACATAGGCGATTAGGAATGCTACTCGCCTGTAACCTTGCTGTTCCGGTTTTTCGCGCGTTTAACGCTCCAAATCAGATCCAGAACGTGTGTAACCACCCAATATCATCCCAAACACTATCCTAAACATGTTTAATCCAAAATTCTTCGTTTAACCTCGTATAATCAGTCCTGCATGCAACCAAGTAATCCAAACACCTATTCACATAGCATGCAACATCATACTAACACGCGTAATCATAACCCTAATATCCAATTACTGAGATTTCTATCATCATACTATCAATATCAATACTGATCTATCATAATAACATATCAAATCATTATCATGAATCATAAAAACCCTAGCTTTCTAATCATACACACCCATAATGCATGCATATTAGTTATAATCCGATTAACAAACCTTATTGACGATTTTCAGAAAGCATTTTCGTTTAAGAACAGGTCTGGACCATTAGGGATTGATTAAAAACGTTTGTAAAGAGTTATGGATGAAAATCAAACCTTAGGATTATGAAAATATGATGATTCAAGCTTGAAACCTTGAGTTTTGATCAAAAATCGCCTTCCAGAGGTTGTTTATGTGTTGGGGCGGGTTATGGGACGACTAGGGTTGGTATAATGAGGTTTAGGAGGTTAAGTATGGTATTTATAGTCGTTTTTAGTCGTCCAGCCCGTAACTAGCGAGTATGCAGCAGTTTCAGGCGATTAGGGCTCCTAATCGCCTGAATGTTCATGTGATTGGGCCTACTCGCCCTTACATATACACGAGTAGGACCCTAATCGCCCCTAGGGTCTCCTACTCGCCTCCCCTATAGGTGATTAGGCCTCCTACTCGCCTATAGGGGTTGGTTTTGTGCGTTTTGCGCGTTAAACCCCGTTTTAACATATGTTAATGCATATTCACGTACCGACAAGTCACATAATGATTGTAAACACATAACACAAGTAAATACACATATTTACACTCGTTCACCAATTCCCGGGACTCGAGACTCGTACGTTCCGTATGCCCTGACGATCCTACAAATCGTCACCGTTTGTTCACTTGGTTAAGGACTGACATCTAACGAACCTCTAGACCAACATCCAATGATCTTCTAGACTAACCAATAGTTCCCGAACCATAACCCGACTTAACTAACCCAGTTAAGTACAATATACGCGTGACTCGCTAAGGTAGACTTTCATCTAGACAACGTTGTTAACCAGAATTTGCCGGGTGTCACATCATCCCCACGTTAAAAGAAATTTCGTCCCGAAAATTGCACAAGCACCAAAAGAACAAAGGAAATAACGAAGGAAACAAACAAAAAGATAGAAACCAAAAGAGAGATTTACCCGAGTTGTCACATCATCCCCACGTTAAAAGGAATCTCGACCCGAGATTCATTCAGCTGCCGAAGAGACATGTCTCGACTCGAACGCTTCCTTAGGAAAAAGATGAGGATACTTAGACTTCATCTGATCCTCCCGTTCCCATGTATATTCCGGTCCCCGGTTCGAGTTCCACCGAACCTTAACGATACGAATCTTGCTGTGACGCAGGCTACGAATCTTGTAATCAAGGATCTCCACAGGTTCTTCCACAATCCGAAGACGATCATCAACCTTGATCTCTTCTAGTGGAACGATGAGAGACTCGTCAGCCAGACACTTCTTCAAGTTTGACACGTGAAAGACGTTATGTACGTTACCGAGCTCCGTCGGTAGATCAAGTCGGTATGCCACCGGCCCAATCCGTTCCAGGATCGTAAATGGGCCGACATATCGCGGATTGAGTTTGCCACGTTTCCCAAAGCGTATGACGCCCTTCCACGGTGAGACTTTTAGAAGTACTTTGTCATTGACTTGGAATTCCAGTGGTTTGCGACGCTGATCAGCATAACTCTTTTGCCGGTCCCGTGCCGCCGCCAACCGATTACGAATCTGTACGATCTTTTCCGAAGTTTCGTACACTAGTTCAGGCCCAGTGAGTTGACTCTCACCCACTTCAGCCCAACAAAGAGGAGAACGGCATTTCCGTCCGTACAGTGCTTCGAACGGAGCAGCCTTGATGCTCGTGTGATAACTGTTGTTGTACGAGAATTCTACTAACGGTAAATGAGCTTCCCAACCTTTGCCAAAATCGATCACACATGCCCGCAGCATGTCTTCTAACGTTTGAATCGTGCGCTCACTCTGACCGTCAGTCTGTGGATGATAAGCCGTACTCATGTCTAGTTGGGTACCCAAAGCCTTGTGCAAAGACTTCCAGAAGTGAGAAGTAAAATGGGAGTCACGATCCGAGATAATAGAAACTGGTACCCCGTGCTTAGAAACAACTTCCTTCAAGTAAAGACGAGCCAAACGATCCATAGTGTCGGTCTCCTTAATGGCAAGAAAATGAGCTGACTTCGTCAACCGATCAACAATCACCCATATCTTGTCATTCCCGCTTGGTGATTTAGGAAGTTGTGTGACAAAATCCATAGTAATCCGTTCCCATTTCCATTCCGGAATTTCAGGTTGTTGCAAGAGACCCGACGGTTTCTGGTATTCCACCTTGACCTTAGCACAGGTCAAGCATTTGCTCACGTATGAGGCTATGTCCGACCTCATGTTTGGCCACCAATAAAGCACCTTCAGATCTTGGTACATCTTATCCGAACCAGGATGAATAGAATACCGGGACTTATGAGCCTCATCAAGGACAAGCTCCCGTAGTCCCCCGAACAAAGGAACCCATATACGTTCTGCGAAATAGTGCAGGCCATCAGGCCTTCGCTCTAGGTGCTTGTCGGCACCGTGCATAGTTTCAGCTTTAAGGTTTTCCTCCTTCAAAGCTTCCAACTGGGCAGAACGGAGTTGATCAGGTAACGACGAATGGATGGTGAGCTGCAACGCCCGAACACGACGAGGTTTAGTTGATTCCTTCCTGCTCAAGGCGTCTTCTACAACATTCGCCTTGCCAGGATGGTACTTAATAGCACAATCATAGTCGTTCAAAAGTTCAATCCAGCGACGCTGCCGTATGTTCAAGTGTTGTTGGTCGAAAATGTGTTGGAGACTCTTGTGATCGGTGTAGATGGTGCATTTGGTACCGTACAAGTAATGTCTCCAAATTTTCAACGCGAATACCACGGCACCCAACTCCAAGTCATGAGTTGTGTAGTTCTTCTCGTGCACTTTGAGTTGACGAGAAGCATACGCAATCACTTTCTCGCGTTGCATCAACACGCAACCGAGTCCATGAATGGAAGCATCACAGTAGACAACGAAATCATCAGGACCCTCAGGTAAAGACAAAATAGGAGCAGAACACAGTTTAGACTTCAGTTCTTCAAACGCTGACTCTTGTGATTCACCCCAGTCGAACTTCCTATCCTTCTGAGTGAGAGTGGTGAGGGGTTGAGCAATCTTCGAGAACCCCTGAATGAAACGACGATAGTAGCCCGCAAGGCCTAGGAATTGCCGCACCTCAGTTGGCGTCTTTGGTGCTCCCCAGTCCTTGATCGCTTCGATTTTAGCTGGATCGACATGAATCCCTAGTTCATTAACCACATGTCCTAGGAATTGAACTTCGCGTAACCAAAAGTCACACTTTGAGAACTTGGCGTAAAGTTGTTCCCGTCGCAAGAGTTCCAAAACTAACCGCAGATGTTCCTCGTGTTCGATCTCGTTCTTGGAGTAGATCAGAATGTCATCAATAAACACAATGACGAACTTATCCAGATATGGTTTACAGACGCGGTTCATCAAGTCCATGAAAACCGCCGGTGCGTTCGTGAGACCGAAAGGCATGACCAAGAATTCGAAATGGCCATAACGTGTTCGAAAAGCAGTCTTTGCAACGTCAGCCTCCCTGACGCGCAGCTGGTGATAACCGGACCTCAAATCGATCTTGGAATAATAACTAGAACCCTGAAGCTGGTCGAATAGATCATCGATACGTGGAAGAGGATAACGGTTCTTGACGGTCAATTTGTTCAGCTCTCTGTAGTCCACACACAACCGGAAACTTCCATCCTTCTTCTTAACAAATAGAATCGGGGCTCCCCAAGGGGAAGAACTTGGTCGGATGAAACCCTTGTCCAAGAGTTCCTGTAACTGACTAGACAATTCCTGCATCTCGGGAGGTGCAAGACGGTAGGGGGCCCGAGCAATAGGAGCAGCCCCTGGTACAAGATCAATACCGAATTCGACTTGACGATGAGGAGGAAGACCAGATAAATCATCGGGAAAAACATCAGGAAACTCGCGTACCACCGGAATGTCGTCGATCTTCTTCTCATCACTAGAGGAAACAGATAAAAGCGCCAAAACAGCTGGATAACCCTTTCGAAGACACTTAAGGGCTTTCATGCTAGAGATGATGTTTAGCGGAACACCACCCTTGATACCGTACACAGAAAGAAATTCTCCATCAGGGAGAGGAATCCGAATAACCTTATCGTAACAGACGATCTCCGCGCGATACCAAGATAACCAATCCATTCCTACCACAACGTCAAAACTACCCAAAGGTACCGGCATAAGGTCGATGGGGAACGATAAACCCGACAACTCTAATTGACACTCCCGAAGGATACTAGTAGCTTCAATCGCCTTACCGTCAGCTAACTCAATAATATACTTGGCCTCTAATGGTACGGGTACTACATCTAGCAGTCGACTAACATCCATGGATACAAAACTCTTGTCGGCACCAGAATCAAATAACACGCTAACAGAACGATTATTGAGAAGAAACGTACCGGTGACTGTGTCAGGGTCCTGTCTAGCCTCAGCAGCTCCAATGACGAAGGCACGTGCATTTCTGCCGCCGCCCCCGTTGTTCCCATTCCCGTTGTTCTCACCCTGCTTCAGTTTTGGGCAATCCTTCTTGTAATGCCCAGTGTCACCACAGTTGTAGCATCCTTGTTTCCCTGTAGTCCCCTGAGTAGTCGGAGCTGAGCTGTTAGTCGGAGCCTGAGTCGATGGAAGTGTAGCCCGACAATCCTTAGCATAGTGGCCTGTTCGCTGGCAGCAGTGACAACGGTTACTGTCGCAGTTCCCTTGATGATGGCGTCCACACTTGTTGCATTTGGGCAGTTTTCCCGCATAACCACCCTGCTTGTTACCCGAAGAAGATGAACCCCCATTATCAAACCTTTTACCCTGCTGTGCAGACCCAGATCCTTTCCGTCATTTTCCCACTTGCGCTTGTTGTTCTCTGGAGCCTTAACAGTCGAACCTTTCGCAGGCAAAATCCCTCATTCACCTTTAAGTTGGTCATCCTATGGGCCGATCGAACTACCTCCGCATACGTAGGATGATTTCCAGCAGCCACTAACCCTGCAATTTCCGGTACTAACCCTGAGACATAGTGTTCAATCCTACGATATTCTGGCACGTGCAGATCGGGACACAGCACTGCCAACTCATTCCGCCTCACAGTATACTTCTCAATTTCCGACCCAGTCATCTTGAGGTTCCACACCTCATGCTCCAGCTTCTGTACCTCTTCCCTCGGACAATACTCACGCTTCAGCAACTGCACAAAATTCTCCCATGGCATAGCATATGCCTCCCCAATACTCATGTTCTGGGTGATGCCATTCCACCAAGTCAATGCCACGTCCTGAAATAACGCAGCAGAGTACTTTACCCGATCTTCTGGGAGACAGTTACACATCAGAAATACCGACTCCACTTTCTCCAACCACCTAAGCAAGCTCACCGCACCCTCAGTGTCAGAGAATTCCTGGGGCTTGCAGTCCCGGAACATCTTGTAGGTGCACATGGGTGGGGGTGGGTCAACAGGACCACCTGAAATGAAACGTATGAGAAACCACGAATAACGTAAACAAGGTTCACCAATGAGGCAAAGAAAATGGATGAATCAACTTACCACCACCGTTGTGCCCTAACTGAAAGGCAGCTTGGAGCAAGTTGTTCATATCAGCCTGTGATAGGTTAATACCTCCACCACGACCACCAGCACCACCGCGACCACCACCACGTCCACCATTGCGACCACCTCCACGTCCTCCACGCACTCCAGACATGATTCTGGCAGAAAGAACGGGAAAATTTAGTTTCGCAGTTAAAGATAACCACTAATGTTCACAAGATCAAAGCTAGATCCAATCCAGGACTATCCCTCCAAACCCAGAGTTCACCAGGACTTCCATGCATTTCGGTTTATGATTTTGTGTGCACCCAAAATGATAAACCGCTCTACATGGTCCTCCAAGTGTTCTCCTAGTTCAAAGTTCAAATCACCGAACATAGACTCTTAGCTACACACCGTAATACTACGGTAGTTTATGACAAGTGTTTCTATTGGAGTGCGGAAGGGAGATGTCCGAGCCTTGGACAAATCTCAAGAGCACACGAGTTACTCCAATAGACTACACTGCCTAGATAACAAGTAACCCAACATAAGATAGAACGGATGATGTAACGTAGAAAGACCAACGATTTAGAGACACCCCGACAAGACCATACGTAAACCACTATAACGTTTAGTACCATGTGATCGTCTAGTGTGTGCGACTCGGCTATAGACTAGACTCTACATGCAGTCCTAGTTCACTATAACCATTGTCTCTGATACCAATCTGTCACACCCTCAAAATCCACTTGCGGAGTTTTACCGCGAGGCGCATGACAAACCAGGATCCAAACCAACGATCACAATAAACAACTCTAAATGAATATAAATGCAATTTCAAAACATAGTTTAAAAATCCCGTTTACAGCGGAAGCTTATTCAAAAACAATATCTCAATAATAAAACAATAGTTCAACGTTCAAAAGACCATGCAACCCTAGTAAGACGCCGTGCAGACGCGTGCGCCCTAGTCCAGTCGTGCTACCTTAGCGACCTGAGAAAACATGTAAAAGTTTACGTCAGCACAAAAATGCTGGTGAGTTTACAGGTTTTGTATCCAAGTACCAAGTCCACCTGTCCATACTATAATAATCGAAAACCAGTATACGCTAGCTAGGCGTACGTTTTGTTACTACCACGATTGGAAAACCATTACTAACGCGAATACCAAAAGTATGCCCGATGTAGTTCCTGTTGTTCCTGTTGTTCCTGTTTGAGACAATATGCACCCGCCGACCCTCCAAGTCGACGAGCGGGGTTGGTCACTCCCAATAGCGCTATTCACATTTCCCCGTTGTGCAAACCCGCACATTCATGGTTCCCCCCGGACTTCCAAAGATCGTGTAGTACACAGTGTAAACCCATAGTATGACAGTAATTACCAAATAATCGTTTTAACACATGTTTTCCCCCGAAAAGTGTAAACCAGTTTAAAAGAGGGGCCGTAAACTCACCTTAAATTGCGTTACTCCTTAACCCGAGCAAACCCAGCTGCTATGCTAGTCCCGTAAGCGGCGACCTAACATACGACAGTTACAAGTACTTAGACTAATAACCCGCAGGCTAATTAGTCCCTAGATGTCCAGACCATAACCAAGTTCGTTTGAAAACACCGTGACTGTTTAACTGACCCAAAGTACAAGACTCGACATCCCATTGGTGACCCGAGACTCCCCGTGTTATGTTTACGCTCCAAAACATACAATAACGCAAGTACACTTAACATACGTTAACGCACAACAAGTTATAGCACATAGTTCACGTATCACCGAAATACATCCAAATATATGTTACCAAGTTATTAGACATGTTACGGGGTTCCTAGCATGTTACTACATGTTAAATCGGGTCTCGGAATGCTAATTTACACTTACAGCAGCAGTACACGCGATTAGGAAAAGTCAACTAGCAATTAGGTTGGTCAACTAGCAATTAGGAATCCTACTCGCCTCTATTATAGGCGATTAGGAGCTACTCACATGAACTTACTAGCAATTAGGGCTATTCACATGAACTTACTAGCAATTAGGGCTATTCACATGAACTTACTAGCAATTAGGGCTAATCACCTGATCTTTCACACGAGTAGGCCTCTACTCGCCTATGTTATAGGCGATTAGCACCCTACTCGCCTATAACATAGGCGATTAGGAATGCTACTCGCCTGTAACCTTGCTGTTCCGGTTTTTCGCGCGTTTAACGCTCCAAATCAGATCCAGAACGTGTGTAACCACCCAATATCATCCCAAACACTATCCTAAACATGTTTAATCCAAAATTCTTCGTTTAACCTCGTATAATCAGTCCTGCATGCAACCAAGTAATCCAAACACCTATTCACATAGCATGCAACATCATACTAACACGCGTAATCATAACCCTAATATCCAATTACTGAGATTTCTATCATCATACTATCAATATCAATACTGATCTATCATAATAACATATCAAATCATTATCATGAATCATAAAAACCCTAGCTTTCTAATCATACACACCCATAATGCATGCATATTAGTTATAATCCGATTAACAAACCTTATTGACGATTTTCAGAAAGCATTTTCGTTTAAGAACAGGTCTGGACCATTAGGGATTGATTAAAAACGTTTGTAAAGAGTTATGGATGAAAATCAAACCTTAGGATTATGAAAATATGATGATTCAAGCTTGAAACCTTGAGTTTTGATCAAAAATCGCCTTCCAGAGGTTGTTTATGTGTTGGGGCGGGTTATGGGACGACTAGGGTTGGTATAATGAGGTTTAGGAGGTTAAGTATGGTATTTATAGTCGTTTTTAGTCGTCCAGCCCGTAACTAGCGAGTATGCAGCAGTTTCAGGCGATTAGGGCTCCTAATCGCCTGAATGTTCATGTGATTGGGCCTACTCGCCCTTACATATACACGAGTAGGACCCTAATCGCCCCTAGGGTCTCCTACTCGCCTCCCCTATAGGTGATTAGGCCTCCTACTCGCCTATAGGGGTTGGTTTTGTGCGTTTTGCGCGTTAAACCCCGTTTTAACATATGTTAATGCATATTCACGTACCGACAAGTCACATAATGATTGTAAACACATAACACAAGTAAATACACATATTTACACTCGTTCACCAATTCCCGGGACTCGAGACTCGTACGTTCCGTATGCCCTGACGATCCTACAAATCGTCACCGTTTGTACACTTGGTTAAGGACTGACATCTAACGAACCTCTAGACCAACATCCAATGATCTTCTAGACTAACCAATAGTTCCCGAACCATAACCCGACTTAACTAACCCAGTTAAGTACAATATACGCGTGACTCGCTAAGGTAGACTTTCATCTAGACAACGTTGTTAACCAGAATTTGCCGGGTGTCACAGATTCGGATCCTGATTTTGAAAATTTTCGATAATCGGATTATCCGAATCCGAATATTAAAAATATATATATATAAATATATAATATTATATCAAATAATAAGTTTTTTTTTTTTATATATTTGTTGTTCAAATTTCGTTTATCTAACTTCGATTTTTGTTTTTTTAATAGGTTCACGTTTTAGGCATAAGGAGAACGTTTTTTATAGTTTTTTATTATTATTTTTTATTATTTTTTTTAATTTTTTTTAAGTTTCGGATTATCCGTTGGATGATCCGAATCCGAATCCGAAATTTCGGATATCCGAATTTCGGATATCCGAAATTTCGGATTCGGATTCGGATCTCAATATTGACTATCCGAAATTTCGGATTATCCGAAATTCGGATATCCGAAATTCGGATTATCCGATTTTGAACACCCCTACTAACAGGTCAGTTTGGTAGATAATTTCCCAAAAATTGTGTATTCATCCAAACGGGATGAATCCACTTGGAAAACTCATATTACTCCAATATTAACCTTCTGTAAAAATTTCACAACCCAACTCTTAATAAAACTTGAGTTATGATGTTTCAAAGTTGACTCAGTTTGATACCCGAAATTCTGACCTGACCTATTTTCAATAAAATACCAAAAACGACTCAACCGACGTCCAAAATACTTGATTTTACACATTATGAAAAGCTAAGACCAAGTGTGACTCAATCATGCAAAGAAAATACCAAAATCGTTATGTTAAGGTCGTGTTGCAGCCCCTACAAGTTCGTCTAGTCATTCTGTCCAGATTTTAGTTTCGCCTAAATCATACTTTAATCGACTACCGTGTGCATAAAAACAATTAACAAACATCAATCATCATTACCAAACATCCTTAATACTTATTATGATCAGATTCTACTACTAAACATGCAAAGATCACAACTTTAAAGACCAAAACATCAATAACTTGCGCAACAAGTATCCTATGATGTTACTAATCGTTTATTATTATGTTTGATCCGTTTAATCTTTAAAAACTTCATGTTTTAATGATTATTAAAAACTTTCAGACCTGGACAAACTTTTTTACATGATTTTTATAACAAAAACACAAGATAAAAGTGTAAGGAATCAAAGATTATACCCTTGGCTCTTCGATTCGATTAACCGTGCGCCTTTGGAGCTTCCCAATTGATGATCTTGAGCCTTATCAGGAGCTTTAGGGTTAATATTTCGTGTGGGGCAGTAAGGGGGCGATTAGGGTTGAGTTTAGGGTTGAATGGGGGTTAAGGATGCTTAAATAGGTGTGTAAGTCGGTTAAGACTCGTCAGACTCCTCCGAGCGGCCCGCTCGGGCTCTGTGAGCGGCCGCTCACAGGCCCGAGGCCCGCGTGCGTGTCTCGTTTCGTCACCCGACGCGTTATCCTTCGACGTTTTCGTTATTTCGGACCGTAACAAGTGCAACCCCATGTGTTAAGACCCTAATCAACCTAATGGTCCACCTTTAACGATTTTTTTATTAAAGTATCCGATTTAAGTTCACGTAATCACATACGGTTTGCACATATTTTCACAGCGTATCACAGAAGCACGTAATTGCAATCAATCTCAATCAGTTAACTCACAATTATTAAACTTCATTGTTCACCAACGTCCGAGGTTCACTAATCATGTATATAGTCTGGTAATTCCTCGAATTACCACTTCATGCAGTTATTACCATATAACTGTGCGACGTGTGACTTAACTAGCTAACCCTAGTTAAGTAGAATGCATTGAATGTAACTAGAGTTCGGTTAAAGTGAGAACATGAAATTGCGGGGTATCACATCATCCCCAAGTTGAAAAGAATTTCGTCCCGAAATTCAGTAAGTAAACAGTAAAGTTGGCGTCAAGTGAGTGTCAAGTTGGAGAAAATTCCAAAAAAAAAAAATTCTGGGTGTCACAGGTGGGACGGTGAACTCACATTAGATAGCGTTCTTCGATTACAAGTAAAAGTGCTAAGCCCTTGATAATCCCTCTACCAGAGATCTATCAAAATGTTCACATAAGTGTTCCGACTAATAACCATAAGGTTATCTAGTCCCCGATTGTCCAGATCGTAACCAAGTATGTTTTAAAGCGTGTTTAAATGTTTAACCGACACACTAGACCGACCCGACATCCCGTTGGTGACCCATTACCCTAACTAATCAAGTACACATAGATTACACATAAGGTTTAAGCATAAAACACTTAGTTTGTATCAAAAATCTCATTTCTACATCAGAACGGTCGAACCAGTCAGATTAAGTCTCCTTCGCCCGTTTTAAGTCTCCTTCGCCCGTTTTATGTTTCGTTCGACCGTTTGATGTATCCTTCGCCCGTTTTAGCACGTTTGCCCAAACATAACCCAGGTTCAACCCTGGATTCTCTCCTTCGCACCTTCGATCGGTCGAAGGAGTCCAGGTTCGCCCCTGTTGTGCAAATTTTCCTAAAAACGCTTCAAACACATTCAAAACAACTCGAAACATCATCAAACACAGCAGTCAAGCATGAATAACTTATCCCTACAAAACCCCATCGATTTCTCCCGATAATACGTCCATTTCAGCCCTTTCCCAAAATGGTAAGAATTATGAAAATGTCACAATCATGCATGGATTCTTTACCCAATTTGGAAACTTTTGAAATCAATCCATATTCAACTTAAAATGCTTAGTTTATCGAGTGTTCGATTTCTCCTTATTAGTTCTATTGATCATAAATATCATTTATTAAGTCTAGATTCGTTAAAACCCCCAAAATACCCATAACGTCACCATTTATCCAATCCTAACCCTAAACAACAATAACCTAGCATCAATAACAATCCTATATCATGTTTCTATCATAGATACAGCAGCAAATTATTGAACAACACATAACACCACATAATACACAATTCACATATGTTCATCATCATGAAGACCTAGGTTTAAATGATAAGGTTTTGATTAGAAAGATGTTTTAAAAGGTTTTTAATCATGAAAACACCCTTAGAACAGATCCGGACAATTAGGGTTAAATGAAAACGAATTAAAATGCTTTAAAAAGGTTTAGGATCAAGAACACACCTTGGATTCTTGTTTAGATGTTGTAGATAGGTTAGATTATGAAAAAGAAGAGCAAAAACTCCTTCCTTAGTGATTAAAATCGTTTGAAAGTGTTTTGAGACGGTTAGGGTTTGTGAAATGATGAAAAATGACAAAGTTTAGTATTTATACTAATCCTCCTTCGCCCCATATCAATGGTCGAAGGTGGCCTCCTTCGGCCCTTCCACAGGGTCGAATGAGCCCTGTCCTGGTCGAAGGGAATTCTTTCAATTCCACATCCCAGGTTCGCCCACTTACAAAGGGTCGAACCAAACAAAATGTTCCCCTTCGACCACTCGAAGTGGTCGAACCAGAATCCATGTGTATCTAGTTTTCCAGTTTGTCGTGTTTAACGCATTCTAACACATCCTAACATATGAGCATGCAACCTTAGTTTATATTTAACATATTTAAGCACGGATAATCATTTACACATCATTTAAACACATCTATGTATGTAATCCGCCACATGACCCATAATCTACACATACACTTAATTAGTTCATGTAATGTCACCAACAACGGAACCCGGTACTAGTGTATTCCCAAAACGACTCCCAATGATCCTCCAGATCATTGAACCCTGGACAATCCTGACTTGACCCGACTCAACTAACCCAGTTAAGTTTGTTTATAAACGTTTCCCGCTAAGGTAGACTTAGATGTTACTAAAATGTTTAAGCCAAATATGCCGGGTGTCACATCATCCCCACGTTGAAAGATTTTTCGTCCCGAAAATTGCGCAAAGCCCCAAAATAAAAGAAACGAAAAGAATGAAATGAAAAGGAAAATTACCAGTTGTCACATCATCCCCACGTTGAAAGGAATCTCGGCCCGAGATTCATTCCGCTTCAGCAGTAACATGCCTCGATTCGAACACGCGCTTCGGAAAAAGATGAGGATGTTTAGCTTTCATCTGATCCTCCCGTTCCCACGTGAACTCCGGTCCACGATTCGAGTTCCAACGAACTTTGACGATGCGGATCTTACTCCGAAGAAGGCTACGAATCTTGTAGTCGAGAATCTCGACTGGTTCCTCCACAATGCGAAGACGATCATCAACCTTGATCTCTTCCAGTGGTACAATGAGAGATTCATCAGCCAAACACTTCTTCAAGTTCGACACATGGAAGACGTTGTGCACACTACCGAGCTCCGCCGGTAAGTCAAGTCTGTATGCCACCGGTCCAATCCGATCCAGGATTGCGAATGGTCCGACATAGCGAGGGTTAAGTTTGCCACGCTTTCCAAAGCGTATGACGCCCTTCCATGGTGAAACTTTCAGAAGTACCCTGTCCCCAACCTGGAACTCCAAAGGTTTTCGACGGCGATCGGCATAACTCTTCTGACGATCCCGTGCAGCAGCCAAACGGTGACGAATCTGTACGATTTTCTCCGAAGTTTCGTACACAAGTTCCGGACCAGTGAGCTGGCTCTCGCCCACCTCGGCCCAACAAAGTGGTGATCGACATTTCCGTCCGTATAGAGCCTCGAACGGAGCTGCCTTGATACTAGAGTGATAGCTGTTGTTGTAGGAAAACTCCACCAACGGTAGGTGAGTTTCCCAACTTTTGCCAAAATCGATGACACATGCCCGAAGCATGTCTTCCAAGGTTTGAATCGTCCGCTCACTCTGTCCATCAGTTTGCGGATGATAAGCCGTACTCATGTCCAACTGAGTACCCAAAGCCTTGTGCAGAGCCTTCCAGAAACGCGAAGCAAAACGAGAATCGCGATCAGAGATAATAGAGACAGGCACCCCGTGCCGAGCAACCACCTCCTTAAGGTAAAGTCGAGCCAACCGCTCGAGTCCGTCGGTTTCCTTAATAGGTATAAAACGTGCCGATTTTGTCAGCCGATCAACAATCACCCAGATCATATCATAACCACTAGGTGACCTTGGCAGCTTGGTGACAAAATCCATCGTGATTCGCTCCCACTTCCATTCCGGAACCTCTGGTTGTTGCAGGAGACCAGACGGCCTCTGATACTCCACCTTGACTTTAGCACAAGTCAAACATTTGCTGACTAAGAAGCTATATCAACTTTCATGTTCGGCCACCAATAAAGTATCTTCAAATCCTGATACATCTTATCGGAGCCAGGGTGAATAGAATACCGGGATTTGTGAGATTCATCCAAGACAAGCTCGCGCAATCCCCCGATCAATGGGACCCAAACACGTCCGCAAAATAGTGTAAGCCATCGGTCCTGAGTTCAAGATGCTTGTCAGCACTATGCATAGTTTCAGCCTTAAGGTTTTCCTCCTTCAAGGCTTCCAACTGTGTAGAACGGATTCGGTCAGGCAACGACGAATGAATGGTGAGCTGTAGGGCTCGAACACGGCGAGGATTCGCAGACTCCTTCCTGCTCAAGGCGTCCGCCACAACGTTCGTCTTGCCAGGATGGTATTTAATAGCACAGTCATAATCGTTCAGGAGTTCAACCCAGCGACGCTGCCGCATGTTTAACATCTTCTGGTCGAAAATATGCTGAAGACTCTTGTGATCGGTATATACTTCACACTTGGTACCGTACAAGTAATGTCTCCAGATTTTCAACGCAAAGACTACCGCACCCAGTTCCAGGTCATGAGTAGTGTAGTTCTTCACATGAACTTTGAGTTGACGAGAAGCATAAGCAATAACCTTCCCGCGTTGCATCAACACACAACCGAGACCATGAAGAGAAGCGTCACAGTACACAACGAAGTCATCCGTACCCTCAGGTAAAGATAAGATAGGTGCAGAACAAAGTTTAAGCTTCAACATCTGGAATGCTGATTCTTGTGGTTCATCCCAGTCGAACTTTCGGTCCTTCTGGGTAAGAATAGTGAGGGGTTGAGCGATCTTCGAAAATCCCTCAATGAAACGACGATAGTAACCCGCAAGACCTAGGAATTGTCGCACCTCAGATGGCGTCTTTGGTGCTTCCCAGTCTTTAATAGCTTCGATCTTAGCCGGATCGACATGAATACCCAGTTCATTCACCACATGCCCTAGGAATTGAACTTCACGTAACCAAAAATCACACTTTGAGAACTTAGCATACAACTGCTCCTGTCTCAAAAGTTCCAAGACCAACCATAGATGTTCCTCATGATCCGCCTTGTTCTTGGAATAATCAGAATATCGTCAATGAATACGATGACGAACTTGTCAAGGTAAGGTTTGCAAACGCGGTTGATTAAGTCCATGAACACCGCCGGTGCGTTAGTGAGACCAAAAGGCATGACCAAGAACTCAAAATGGCCATAACGAGTGCGAAAAGCAGTCTTCTGAATATCAGCTTCCCTGACGCGTAACTGGTGATAACCGAACCGCAAATCAATCTTCGAATAGTAGCTGGAGCCTGGAGCTGGTCAAAGAGATCATCAATGCGAGGGAGAGGATAACGATTCTTGATGGTCACTTTGTTCAGCTCACGATAATCAATACACATGCGAAGGCTTCCGTCCTTATTCTTTACAAACAAAATAGGAGCTCCCCACGGGGAAGAACTCGGTCGGATGAAACCCTTTTCCAAGAGTTCCTGCAACTAGCTGGACAACTCTTGCATCTCGGGAGGTGCAAGACGGTACGGAGCTCGGGCAATAGGAGCTGCGCCCGGAGTAAGATCAATACAAAACCCAACCTGACGATGGGGAGGAAGACCAGGTAAGTCATCAGGAAACACATCGGGAAAATCACGAACCACCGGGATATCCTCGATCTTCTTCTCATCGTCAGTAGAAACGTTAACAAGTGCCAGAATGGCCGAACAGCCCTTCCGAAGGTACTTACGGGCTTTCATGCTAGAAATGATACTCAGCGGAGCACCGCTTTTCTCGCCATGAACCAAAAGAGTCTCTCCATCAGGGAGAGGGATCTGAATAACCTTATCGAAACAAACGATCTTCGCACGATACAACGATAACCAATCCATGCCGACAACGACATCAAAACTACCCAGGGGTACCGGCATAAGGTCAATGGGGAAAGACAAACCCGACAGTTCCAAGCGACATTCCCTAAGGGTGTGTGTCGCTACGATTTTCTTACCATCAGCCAATTCTATTAAGTACTTAGCCTCTAAAGGTGTGGGTACTATATCTAGCAATCGACTAATGTCCAAAGATACGAAACTCTTATCGGCACCAGAATCAAACAAGACAGAAACATAGCGATCATTAAGAAGGAACGTACCGGTAACTGTGTCTGGATCCTGCCTAGCCTCTGCAGATCCAATGACGAAAGCACGTGCAGTCCTACCTCCGCCGCCGTTGTTCCCATTACCGTTCCCGCCCCTCCCGTTATCGCCCTGCTTCAGTTTAGGACATTCATGCTTGAAGTGTCCCGTGTCACCACAGTGATAGCACCCCTGCTTTCCTGGAGTCCCCTGAGCAGCAGGAGTAGGAGTAGCAGCGGGAGTCTGAGTTGGGGTGAGTGCCACCCTGCAATCCTTAGCATGATGCCCCAACTGATGGCACCGATGACAACGAGCCCGATCACAACTCCCAGAATGATGAAAACCACACTTGTTGCACTTGGGATGCTTCCCAACATACCCACTCGACTTCTGCCCAGAAGAAGACCCAGATGAATCAAACTTCTTTGTCGGCTGAGCTGGCACAACACCCTTCCCCACACTATCCCACTTCCTCTTGCTCCCCTCAGAAACCTTCACAGCAGCACCTTTAGGAGGCAAAACACCTTCTGCCACCTTCAGGTTAGTCATCCGATGAGATGATCGGACAACTTCAGCAATGGTGGGAAGATTCCCAGCAGCCACCAATCCAGCAATCTCCGGCACTAGCCCAGACACATAGTGCCCAACCCTCCTATACTCGGGTGTGTGCAAATCCTTAGCATGATGCCCCAACTGATGGCACCGATGACAACGAGCCCGATCACAACTCCCAGAATGATGAAAACCACACTTGTTGCACTTGGGATGCTTCCCAACATACCCACTCGACTTCTGCCCAGAAGAAGACCCAGATGAATCAAACTTCTTTGTCGGCTGAGCTGGCACAACACCCTTCCCCACACTATCCCACTTCCTCTTGCTCCCCTCAGAAACCTTTACAGCAGCACCTTTAGGAGGCAAAACACCTTCTGCCACCTTCAGGTTAGTCATCCGATAAGCTGATCGGACAACTTCAGCAATGGTGGGAAGATTCCCAGCAGCCACCAATCCAGCAATCTCCGGCACTAGCCCAGACACATAGTGCCCAACCCTCCTATACTCGGGTGTGTGCAAATCAGGGCACAAAACCGCCAGCTCATTCCTCCTCACAGTGTACTCTTCAATCTCAGACCCAACCATCTTGTAGCTCCAGACCTCATGTTCCAACTTCTGTATCTCCTCTCTCGGACAATACTCACCCCTCAACATCTGCACAAACTCCGCCCAAGGCATAGCAATAGCCTCCCCCAATCCCATGTTCTGAGTGGTAGCATTCCACCACGACAGTGCAGGCCCCTCAAATGTCGCAGTAGCATACTTCACCCGGTCCCCAGCAGGACAGTTACACATGACGAACACAGACTCAACCTTCTCCAGCCATCGGAGCAGTCCCACCGCTCTCTCAGTTCCAGCGAAGTTATGGGGCTGACAGTCCCGAAACTTCTTATAAGAGCACTGAGGTGGAGGTGGATTGGCACCCAAACCTAAAACACGGTATACGAGTAAAACACAAACGAAAGGACATGAAACTCAAGAATCAGGTAAGGTCGACAGAAATCAACTCACCACCCATGGCATTAATCCCAGCCTGGAAGTTAGCCATAGCCATGTTCACTTGCTGTTGTAGCAAGTTGTTCAGCTCAGCTTGGGTCATGTTGATGTTTCCACAACCACCGCCTCCAGCACGACCACCGCCGCCAGCACGACCACCGCCGCCACCACGACGTCCACCACCGCGAGCACCAGACATGATCTAACAAATCAAGAAATCGAGGGATTCAGACTCACTTCCAGTGTCAACCACTAGAAATTTACAAGAATTAACCTAGGGACAAATCCAGGGCTATACATCCAAACTCGAAGTCCATCGGGATTTTCATGCATTCCAGTTTATTATTTCGTGTGCACCCGAAATGATAAACTGCTCTACATGGTCCTCCAGATGTACCCCTAATCCAGACCCCAGTCACCGAATATTGTCGCCTAGTAACGTGTTACGATAGGTGCAAGTGTAAGAAGGCATGTGTGTGCTAGAATCAACAAATCAACCCCCTCCTTCTTCAATCCAGAAGAAGAAGACAAGAGTAGGTAAGAACCCAAATAAAAGCGGATGATGTAACAGAGGAGTATGATGATGATGTAAGGACACCCCGACAACATTAGTACGTATCCCACTGATAGACTCAAAGTATGTGACCGTCTAGTGTGTGCGACTCGGCAATAGACCAGACTCTACATGCAGTCCTAGTTCACTATAACCATTGGCTCTGATACCAATCTGTCACACCCTCAAATTCCACTTGCGGAGTTTTACCGCGGGGCGCATGACAAACCAGGATCCAAGTCAACGATCACAATAAACAACTCTATATGAAGATACATGACATTCAAAAAGCCATCGTTTTCATAAACTCAAAACCAGTAGCGGAAGCATTAAACATGTTACAGACCATAGACCCAAATGTACCAAGTGTTTATTACAAAACATGAACTAAACCTAGACGCCAATGCAGACCCGTGCGCCTAGTTCCATTTGTTGCTACCTTAGCGACCTAAGAAAAACATGCCAAAAGAGACGTCAACATATAATGCTGGTGAGTTCACAGGTTTGTTCAATATATTACCAAAATGTTACCAAAACGTTACCATGTCCATACTATATCAATGTTACCAAGTACGCTAGCTAGGCGTATGTTTTATTACTACTACGATTGGAAAACCATTACTAGACACGTTTAGCAATGTTCAGCCCGAATGTTCAGCATGTTACCAATGTTACCAGTTCGAGACAATATGCACCCGCCCGGCCCTCCAAGCCGACGAGTGGGGCAGGTCACGCCCAATAGATCTATCCACATTTCCCCCGTTGTGCATCCCCGCACATTCATGGTTTTCCTCGGGACTTCAAAAGATCGTATAGCAATGCAAAGTTAAAACCATAGTATGACATATATTACCAAAATAGTTTAGCGCATGTTTTCTCCCCCAAAAGTTAAAGCAGTAAAAGTGGGGCCGTGAACTCACCTTAGATAGCGTTCTTCGATTACAAGTAAAAGTGCTAAGCCCTTGATAATCCCTCTACGAGAGATCTATCAAAATGTTCACATAAGTGTTCCGACTAATAACCATAAGGTTATCTAGTCCCCGATTGTCCAGATCGTAACCAAGTATGCTTTAAAGCGTGTTTAAATGTTTAACCGACACACTAGACCGACCCGACATCCCGTTGGTGACCCATTACCCTAACTAATCAAGTACACATAGATTACACATAAGGTTTAAGCATAAAACACTTAGTTTGTATCAAAAATCTCATTTCTACATCAGAACGGTCGAACCAGTCAGATTAAGTCTCCTTCGCCCGTTTTAAGTCTCCTTCGCCCGTTTTATGTTTCGTTCGACCGTTTGATGTATCCTTCGCCCGTTTTATCACGTTTGCCCAAACATAACCCAGGTTCGACCCTGGATTCTCTCCTTCGCACCTTCGATCGGTCGAAGGAGTCCAGGTTCGCCCCTGTTGTGCAAATTTTCCTAAAAACGCTTCAAACACATTCAAAACAACTCGAAACATCATCAAACACAGCAGTCAAGCATGAATAACTTATCCCTACAAAACCCCATCGATTTCTCCCGATAATACGTCCATTTCAGCCCTTTCCCAAAATGGTAAGAATTATGAAAATGTCACAATCATGCATGGATTCTTTACCCAATTTGGAAACTTTTGAAATCAATCCATATTCAACTTAAAATGCTTAGTTTATCGAGTGTTCGATTTCTCCTTATTAGTTCTATTGATCATAAATATCATTTATTAAGTCTAGATTCGTTAAAACCCCAAAATACCCATAACGTCACCATTTATCCAATCCTAACCCTAAACAACAATAACCTAGCATCAATAACAATCCTATATCATGTTTCTATCATAGATACAGCAGCAAATCATTGAACAACACATAACACCACATAATACACAATTCACATATGTTCATCATCATGAAGACCTAGCTTTAAATGATAAGGTTTTGATTAGAAAGATGTTTTAAAAGGTTTTTAATCATGAAAACACCCTTAGAACAGATCCAGACAATTAGGGTTAAATGAAAACGAATTAAAATGCTTTAAAAAGGTTTAGGATCAAGAACACACCTTGGATTCTTGTTTAGATGTTGTAGATAGGTTAGATTATGAAAAAGAAGAGAAAAACTCCTTCCTTAGTGATTAAAATCGTTTGAGAGTGTTTTGAGACGGTTAGGGTTTGTGAAATGATGAAAAATGACAAAGTTTAGTATTTATACTAATCCTCCTTCGCCCATATCAATGGTCGAAGGTGGCCTCCTTCGGCCCTTCCACAGGGTCGAATGAGCCCTGTCCTAGTCGAATGGAATTCTTTCAATTCCACATCCCAGGTTCGCCCACTTTCAAAGGGTCGAACCAAACAAAATGTTCTCCTTCGACCACTCGAAGTGGTCGAACCAGAATCCATGTGTATCTAGTTTTCCAGTTTGTCGTGTTTAACGCATTCTAACACATCCTAACATATGAGCATGCAACCTTAGTTTATATTTAACATATTTAAGCACGGATAATCATTTACACATCATTTAAACACATCTATGTATGTAATCCGCCACATGACCCATAATCTACACATACACTTAATTAGTTCATGTAATGTCACCAACAACGAAACCCGGTACTAGTGTATTCCCAAAACGACTCCCAATGATCCTACAGATCATTGAACCTGGACAATCCTAACTTGACCCGACTCAACTAACCCAGTTAAGTTTGTTTATAAACGTTTCCCGCTAAGGTAGACTTAGATGTTACTAAAATGTTTAAGCCAAATATGCCGGGTGTCACGGTGTTTGGTTTGGTTTTTGGTTCTACATTTTTTTTTTAATTTGGTTTATTCGGATAACCGAATAAACCTGTAAACTAATTAATTATTAAATAAAAATAATAATATTTAATAAGCCATATATAATATATAAGCCCAAATATTAAATGTAAGCCCAACCCAAAATAAAGCCACTTATTTCTATGATGTTTGTGTTTGTGTGTAAGACTATTTTCTGGATTCGTTTGTTTTATTTTGGTTTTAAACTTTCTTTTACTATATATTGTGTCGTTTGATTTTTTTGTTTATATTAATTGCTAATTTGCTATTCGGATTTCGGAACACAAAGGTATATAAGTTAGAGAAAAAAATCTCCGGTTCAATTCGGTTGAATTTGGTTGAAATCGGTTTGTTTGGTTTTAACCGAAACCAAACCTAATTCAATTTGGTTGAATTTGGTTTGGTTTACATATTCCTAATTTGGTTTGGTTTGGTTTTGGTTTGGGGTACAAAATTTTGAAAACCGAATAAACCGAACCGAATAAACCAAGTAAACCGTAAACCGAACCAATGAACACCCCTAGCAACCAGTGCATACAACCACTGTGAGGTTCCGACGACACCGCCTTTCCGACCCTACTCTTTGCCACGAACTCAGGTACCGCGATAATTGACCCAGCTTTGTTAGTTTTCCTTTCGTTTTTATTTTGTTTATTTTTTTTAAATAAAAGGAGAATATAGTTTAATGAATATAGTTTTGAATTATTTCATGCGATAGTGGAAAGACAGTATTTGGCAAGTAAAGGAAATCATACTCTTGTATGGAAATAATTCTCAGTGCATTTGAATACAAAACTATTTGAAGAGTGTTTATGATTACTTATCATGATGATCTTTAACCATTGTTTCATGATCTTAAACATGATAACTTGTCTATAAAATATACCCCAAATAAATTGGAGTATACAATGTGTATCTCTACAAAATGTATTTTTGTTTGTATCAAATGAACCCTTCATTTTTTTTTTATCTTTTTGAAAATTGAATTGAACCCACCAAATAGGTCACATACTTTACACACAACCGGAAATTTCTATTAGAAAGACAATACATAATATTGTAGTGTTCGATTATGAGACACACTATGATTAATCAAGAAAAGCAAACTTAACATTGTCTTAAAGACTTGTTGAAAAAAAGTAATTAAAAGTAGCATACTAGCATATCACTTCTAACAACCATGACTTTCTGTTTCGGTTTGAACTCTAATGGGTGGTGGGTTGGGGTGCGTGTTGTGAGTTTGATCGGTTTATGATGGGAATAGGTTTTGTAACTTTATAAATATGGGTTTTTAAATATAATAAAAAATAAATAAAAATTTATGTAAACGGAATAAGTAATAAGTTGCTTGAAATCAATGAATGTTAGATTTGTAGGTCTTCTTGTTTGATGGATATGTGTTTGTGAAAGCTTATCAAGATGTTTTTTTTACACTTGTAAATTGAGTTTATAAATTTTAGTTACCTGCTAATATGATTTTCAAACTCCTAATAAATTTTCTATTTCAAAATATGTTAGAAATTAAATGGTTATGTTGTGTATATATCACTATTATAATTTTAGATCATCATTTCGTTAATCTCAATCTCTAGTCAAGAACCCAAGCTAGAGGAAACTTATACCCCAATTTCCATACCAGCACCCAGCAAAAACCCACAACTTCCTACAAAGACCAATTGGTGGGACGAGGAATGTTTGGCAGACAATATGGAAGACATAATGGATACGACACAACCTAACGTTCGTTGCTAGCCCAAAGACCATGCTTCATTTTAATGGTTTCATTTAGAATAGTTAACTACTTTTTCTTTTTACCGGAGAGGCGGAGACCAATATCTTTCTTTTGCTAACTTTTAAATGTTCTCTTGCATCACTTTATATTTTCACATTATCAGTAGGGTTATATAATGTACAACACCAACAATATAATTAACTAAAGGCAACCGTTAAACAACGTGCAATCCTGCTGTAACGCCCGGATTACTGCTAGTATGTATATAGTGTGAGAGTAGGTGTAACTTGTAGTTTACTAATTTATCACTTCAAAATACAAAATTTTCTACGAAATAAATATATAATTTTCATTGACCTCTTTATTGAGGTTTTGTTCATGTGTATACGAAATAAATATATAATTTTCATTTAACTCTTTATTGCCCTTTGTTCGGCCGGTTTCGGTTTCAAACTGGTTCGCTACAGTACCGGTTCATTCCCGAATCGTTTTGGTTTGGAACCGGTTCGGTTTTAATCCGGTTTGGTTGGCCAAAAAATCGGTTTTTTACCTGGTTTCGGTTCGGATTTCGGTTCTGGTCCGGTTCACTTTCGCACTTTTTAAAATCGTATAAATTACATTAAATTTAACTTTTAATAACTTTTAGAGTTTTTTTAAGAAGGAAATTGAATTTTAATTAAAAAACAAAGTTTTATTTGTGTTTAGAGCCATAAATGTATTTTTCTTAAACCAATTTCGGTTCTCTTCCGGTTTGTGTACCGGTTTCGGTTCCGGTTCGGTTTCTTTTGACCGGTTTTATTGTCGGTTTTAGCCCGGTTTTCAGTTCGGTTTGGGATTTTTTTAGTACCGGTTTCATGTGAAATCGGTTTTGACCGGTTTCAGTTCGGGTCGGTTTTTAGCGGTTAATGTTTCTTATTTATTATGTATTCTTTTTTTTTTTCTTTTCTTAAATGTGCTAATCTAAAGTCCAAACCCTTTTTTGCTTGCAACAGTTTGGGCCTTAAATTTTAATGGTTTATTAATAAGTCATGGCCCAGTAGAGATTACAACTTCACTAACCCAAATGATTTAGCTGGGCCAAACACTTTTAAGCCAGGTAAAAACATGATCGTGTGTATAATGCAATGGGTTTCGACAAGATTCAAGAAATAGATGGGTTTTTGGTTGGTTTAAGCCCAAAACCGAACAAAACTTATCCACGCAGACTCCTAATGTGGGTTTTTAATTTCGTGTGAAACCGTGTTGTGTTAAAAATTACACCCCTAATTAAATGTACTCGTACACAAGTGACTTTTTTTTTGTAGGGTAGTTTTGTATATTCATGTACAAATCAACAAGAGTCTAAAACTATACAAGTCAAGGAAAAGCATAAGATTAAACTATCATCAAACTAAAACAAGCTTTCACGAAGATATGGCAACTGAATTTAACCGGGGGGGGGGGGGGGGTTTAAAAGGGTGTTGCTAAATGCACTCCCCCTTTTTTTTTTTTTTTTAATTTTTACTAGTTGCACTACCTTTAAAAATTTTAAATAAATAAATTCAAACCTAATATTTTCTATTTTTTTTTAAATTGCACTAGTAAGCATCCCTAATTATACTAAGGGTTTATCCCTTACTTTAGGTCCAAAAACATGTTAGAACAATTATTATCTAAGCAACCTAAATTTCATTAAAGTTCTAATTGATTATGCCTGATTATCGAGCCTCGTTGGCATGTTGAATTCAATTTTTTCTTTCATCTAGTTCTTTTTATTTGGACATTGTTAAACATACCAAATTGGTCAAACCTTCTAGCTTATATTAAATGCTATTGGCAATTTCTCATGCTTACTTTTTCAATCAATTAATTATAGGGCGTTGTTAAACATACCAAATTGGTCAAACCTTCTGGTTTATATTAAATGCTATTGGTGGCAATTTCCCATGCTTACTCAAACCTTCTGGCTTATATTAAATGTTATTGGTAAATTAATCCTCTTACTTGGTATATTTAACATAAACCTTTTATTTTTATTCCCATACTCTATTTTGGGGTAGAATTCAACTTTGAGCAAACACTTTATTGGTTTATTTTAATTAGCAGAACTTTGAATTTTTTTTTTAATAACTAAAACACATAGAATTGAAGTCCTTATGTTGTGTTGACTGCCAAATTATTGAGGGAAAAAAAAATGAAAAAAACTACTTTTAACCCAAAAAAACATAGATAGCGAAAAATGAAGAGGACAGTCGCTCATTGAAGAGAAAGAGATACGACGGTGAGAAAAAAGTGTATAGTGGAGAGAAAAATTTACGGCGACGAGAAAGAGATTCGACGGTGAAAACGGATAATCAATCGTGTTGGACAATGACGCACCGCTCACAACTTCGTTATCAAAACTATCGTTCTTCATCAATGATACGGGTTGTGATGAAGCTGTAGACTGAGGAGCAATTTCATCTGGTTTATCTAGGACTGTTATCTTTTGATCGGTTTTCTTTTTCTTCCTTGGTGTTGTCGACCTTTATAAAAAAAAAAAAAAAAAAAAAAAAAAAAAAAAAAAAAAAAAAAAAAAAAAAAAAAAAAAACTAAGAGTGTTGAAAGTTAATCCTAAAACACATGTTGAAAGTTGAAGGACCAAAGTGAAAGATTGGTTTAGATTAGTTTGAATGTTTAGAATTATCTAGTTTGATTTAATTAGTAGAGATAATGGTGTGGGGTTAGTATTAGAATAGGATTGGTTAAAGTATTTGAGTAGGATTAGTATGCTAATGTTTAGTATAAATAGGGGTCTAGGTTAATGGTTTTATTTGTCCCTTGTTTGTAAATTTCTTTGGTTGAATAGAAAGAGTCGCGGGTTCATCTCCCCAAATATTTCGTGTTCATGTTTGATCTAATTGTCTGGGCCAATGCGGGTTCATCTCCCCAAATATCTCGTGTTCGTGTTTGATCTAATTGTCTGGGCCAACAATTGGTATCAGAGCTTGGTGGTTTGAGAGTCGTTAATCGAGCACGGAGAGCAGCCCCGCGAGGGGTGCAACAACGGTGATTGAAGATCAAGTCGGTTAAGTTTGAATGAATTAAACTTTGGAGTTTGTGCATGATCGGAATGCATGATTTTTGATTTGTTCCATGATAACTACATAAAATAAAAAGGAGGAATTGTGCTCTTTTGTTTTGTCGTTATTTTGCAAGAAAGAAGAGAGCATAATCCCTTTATTTAATGTTTGACCGAAGAGAGGAGTTTGAATTAAATTAATATGATGTTCAGGAGGGTTATCAATTTGTTATTCCTGATTGAGAAGCCGAAGCTTGTGGTGCGATCAAGTGTCCAACGGCAGCTACATGTGTTTGATTGAGAGGTGTTTTGAGCAGTGTTAACAGTTGAACAATCTTGAAAGTGCAGCGGTTGTAAGCTTTCAAAACAGGACGACAATGCCACGTAGGGCTGTAAACGAATCAAACGAACACGAACAAGGCCTTGTTCGTGTTCGTTTGTTAAGGAATTAACGTGTTTGCGAACGGTTCACGAACACTTACCGAACGAGATTTTTTGTTCGTGTTTGTTTGCTAAGAAAATAACGTGTTCACGAACTGTTCATGAACACTTACCGAACGAGATTTTTGTTCGTGTTCGCATGTATTTCTTTGCTAAATTTAGGTGTCGGCCAAAAACGAACACAAACAAACACAAATGAATGTAAACGAACACAAATGGGCATTACTAAACAAAATCGATCACAAACTAACACATTAAATTCAAAAAAAATCGCATTTTTTCATCGCTGACATTGTCCGCACAGAATATACTAATCCAATTACCCAAATATACGTGACATAATCTTGATCACATAATGTCTTATAGAAACACAGAGGTGTCATATTGAACTTGAAATCCTCTTTTAATCCACCAAAAATAACCGTTAATCAAAATAGTTAAAGTAATATTAACATGTGATACACTAATATATGTTAAATAATCTACCACTGGAAAATTTGAAATACTTAAATTAAATATAAAAAATTAAAAACCCTAATGAACTATCGAACAAAAACAAACATACATGAACACGTTACCGAACGTTCACGAACATAAACGAACGAACGCGACCTTTGTTCATGTTCGTTTGTTTAGCTAAACGAACGGAATTTTTTGTTTGTGTTCGTTCATTTATTAAACGAACGAACACAAACGAACTTCCCGCCGAACAATTCACAAACTGTTCGACGAACGTTTGGTTTGTTTACAGCCCTAATGCCACGCGTTCTGGTCTGGTTGCGAGTAGGGCTGTAAACAAACCAAACGTTCGTCGAACAGTTTGTGAATTGTTCGGCGGGAAGTTCGTTTGTGTTCGTTCGTTTAATAAATGAACGAACACAAACAAAAAATTCCGTTCGTTTAGCTAAACAAACGAACATGAACAAAGGTCGCGTTCATTCGTTTATGTTCGTGAACGTTCGGTAACGTGTTCATGTATGTTTGTTTTTGTTCGATAGTTCATTAGGGTTTTTAATTTTTTATATTTAATTTAAGTATTTCAAATTTCCCAGTGGTAGATTATTTAACATATATTAGTGTATCACATGTTAATATTACTTTAACTATTTTGATTAACGGTTATTTTTGGTGGATTAAAAGAGGATTTCAAGTTCAATATGACACCTCTGTGTTTCTATAAGACATTATGTGATCAAGATTATGTCACGTATATTTGGGTAATTGGATTAGTATATTCTGGGCGGACAATGTCAGCGATGAAAAAATGCGATTTTTTTTGAATTTAATGTGTTAGTTTGTGATCGATTTTGTTTAGTAATGCCCATTTGTGTTCGTTTACATTCATTTGTGTTTGTTTGTGTTCGTTTTTGGCCGACACCTAAATTTAGCAAAGAAATACATGCGAACACGAACAAAAATCTCGTTCGGTAAGTGTTCATGAACAGTTCGTGAACACGTTATTTTCTTAGCAAACAAACACGAACAAAAAATCTCGTTCGGTAAGTGTTCGTGAACCGTTCGCAAACACGTTAATTCCTTAACAAACGAACACGAACAAGGCCTTGTTCGTGTTCGTTTGATTCGTTTACAGCCCTAGTTGCGAGACCAATTTGTGAAGTGTGGTACAACTGCAAATCAGGATGTTTGGAAGCTGCAACGACAGTACGTGAACCCGGTGGTTGTTGAAGGAAAGAAACAAAAAGAAAAAAGGGATCGAGTTTAACGACATTGGTTTTCGTTAAAATTTTAATGTGGTGGAGCGGTGCAATAATTGATGGTGGAATTTGAATTTCATAAATATTAGTAAAGACGGGAATTCTATGTCATTATGGAGTTCCTAGTGAGGTGCTTTCAAATTAGAAGGGATGAATTAGAGATTGTTAAATTCAACAGTAGGTTGATAGAGAAAGAATGAAAGCAACATAGTTCGTTAGGTGTTGTACCACGACGACAACTAGATGGTTCGGGTTAGCCGGTGTTGCAGGGAAGTGCCAACGAGGTAGCAGATTTTGGTAGTGTTCAGAAAGTGATTTTGGTATGGTTTCGGGTTTGTTGAGTGGAGGTTAGTAACCACGTCCGAAAGAAAAACAAGCTGCGTGTTTGTTTTGTTGATTGTAAGTCCGAAAGAAAAACAAGCTGCGTGTTTGTTTTGTTGATTGTAAGGCAACAAGTGTTCGGGTGATGTGAAAATAACCGTGAAGCAAGTATTATCCAGGTTTGCGAAATTGTTTCCGGTTAAGTAAGTGAATCGAGAATATTGTTCTTGATGAATTAAAGAAAGTTTTGTGGTGTTGGAGATTGGTTTCAGGATCGGTAATCAATTCCAATTGAAAAAGGTTTGCGGTGTGTGGAGATTGGTTTCGAGATCGGGAATCAATTCCAATTGAAAGGAGCAAAACCGTAGAAAGAATGAATGAGCCCCCAAGAGCAGATCTTGATAAATGAGCCCCCAAGAGCCAAAAGGCAGGATTTCTAACTTTTCAAAACAGCTTTTCCACCCCTAAAAGCCAAAAGTCAAAAGTCAAAACAGAAAGTGCTTTTGGGTTACACAAACAGGAAAAACCAATAAGTCAATAAGTTGTTTTGAAACTCAATCCCAAACACCCTCTAAATGAGTAGAATTTGAAAAGTTTTAAACTGCTTTTTTTTTTTAGAAAGGACGTGAGAAAAGTAAAAACGGGAGTGCATTTAGCCCACCCATTTAAAATTAGGTCGGTTGTAAACCGCTTAGATGACATTTGACATCAGTTTCCTTTATAACCATCATATGCAACTAGTTATCCTAAAATTGCCATTGCCACATGGTAAAGTTTGGTTTCATGGTTGAGTTGATACGTTTGACGATGTTAGATTCATATGTTTGATATTGATGTGTGAGTTAGTGAGTAGCTATCGTCTCCAATCTATGTCTTGAAATGATTGAATAATCAACCTATAGGAATAGGATGATAGACTAACGATAAGGCAGTTTGTATAAAGGTGATTCTAGTCCGTTAAAAAAAAAATAAAGGTGATTCTAGAAGGGTACTCGTATGATGCGGCGGGAAAGACAGACACTGTCTTTTTTTTTTTGAACGACCAACTAAACAACGCCGGGTACTTCGTACGCGGCCCTCTAGTGGCAAAGACAGGGGCACAGCCTGGCCCACCCTGGACGCACGAAGCCCCTAGCCCGCCTGACAGCCCGCTTCCAGGGAAAACCCGACCCACATACCCGCCCGAAGGCATGACAGTAGTGAACTAGTAAAGCATGGCGAGATCAGGACTCGAACTCATGACCATAGGCCGTGAGTCATCCATCATTTCTCATTATGTCCTTCGTGGGAATCGAACCTGAGACCTCAAGAGAGATCCCTGGTCCATTCACCAACTGAGCTACACTATCAATGTGTGCATAGTTGGGTTAGTTCGGTTATTATACTGAACCGAATCCAAAAATGAAGTTACCGGTTAGTCTATTTTATTAACCAATCGGTTTCGGTTTATCAATTTGATTTACTTGGTTAGATTGAGGTTTTTTATTTGGTTAGTTTAGTTTTGTTTATTAACTGAAACAAAACTTGGCCGAAAGTTTTGCATAAAAATGCATGAAATTGAGGTAGAGATACATGAATTGTATGTATAAATATATGAAATAAAGTATAAATACATGAAATGGAAGTAAAAATACATGTAATGTTGGTATAAAATATGAAATACATGAACTGGAGGTATAAAAGTTAGAAGTATATGGAAATATGAATGATTTGGTTTGGTTAAAAGATAACCGGTTTTAGTAACTCATTTTCGTTTAATCGGCTTTTAGTAAATAAGTTTTTGGTTGATTTCGGTTTGGTTTCGTCTATTTTCGGTTCGGCTTCGGTTAACGATTTAGTTATTTCTTAACCCTAGACACTGTTAATCACGTAACATATCAATATTTTTGAATTAAACAACCTATAATAAAACTATACTTAAATTTAAAAAAAAAAAACCGCTTGTTTTTATGGTGTTATTTAAAAAAAATATTTAAAAGCATACGAAAAAGTTATGACCATTCCAAAATCGTGGTGGCAGTTTGTTTTTATAAGGGGATAAAGTGTAAATGTTAATTAATTAATCACAATTTATTAAGGCCATTGGTTATACTCTCAAGCTCGTTCATTTCACGTTTGTGTTCTTAACATCCGCATCATCTGTAATTACTTTAATGCCTGTCAAAGAAGTGGCCCCCCTCCATTAACGCCCCACAAAATAAGCATTAAATTGATTGTGTGTGTAATGAGACGCACCAAAGTTTCTTTCACGCTTGTTAACATGTTAACACAAGCGGCTTTTAATGCCCTGCGAGGAATGGCGTTTAACGTCGTTAACAATTCTATGTCATCTTCAATGCCTAGGGACTTATTGTATACCCCATGGCCTAAGGTGTAGTAAAGATGAAGGGTTTAAAATGTAATTTGTAACACCCCAACCGATGGCGGAAACATCGGGATGTCACGTAATGATGATTGTTCAGTAGCTCATGGTGAATAATAGATTCCATTAAATAATTTAAATGAATTACATACAATTGTTCTAGAATTTGTACATCAAATTGAATAAAACTGTACACTTATCTTCAAACATCAATTCAAATCTTCAAGCAAATAGAACCTGAAACATGTTAAGTTGAAAAGGTTTTGGGTCAACAAAAGTTGGTGAGAATTACATAGGTTTTTGATAATAAAATGAATAAAATGTTGTGCAATTCATGTGTCATGTCAATCTAGTCCATATGTGAGAACATACTAGAAATAAATCGAGTGCATAATCAACCCTGATGACTGTTATAAAATGATACATACCATACGCTCATGGTCCAATTGAATATGTTATGCGATAACAAACACCCACGTAACCTTTGTAGGAGGCACGTATCCGGGTGGGATTGTCAGTCCAATAGATCTATCAATGTATATACCGTCGGCTTGTACGGAGTTAATGATTATGCTAGAATGGTGCTTACTCTAATCATGCTCAAGACATAATGCAACATAGAAAACACATAGACACATTGATGATTGAATTGCAATGATAATGTTATAACATGTTTCACCCCAAAAATGGTGATAAATAAAAGGGGCTATGTAAAACTCACCTTGGTAAAATGTTATATCTGTTGAGAAAATTGTGTTGACCAAATGTATCAAGTATCACCCTAAAATGAGGTAATAAATATGTCTAAGTCTATCGAGTCTACAAATGTATATGTCCTAGGGCTTCGAATTGGGGATAAACGCTCGTTTGATTATTATTAAAAATATTCGCCAATTGAGAGAAATTTAGTAAATAAATAACCAAAAATCTTTTTATGAAATTTAAATTTAAGATGGTCACAAGAATGTGTTCAAAGTATAAAAATAATTTTTGTGAAATTATTTTCTTTAAAATAGATTATTAAATCTATTTATTACAAATTGTCAAAATCTAACTTTAATATTTAAAAATATTAAAATTAAATAATTTTTAGTTTAAAATTCATATTTCTGTTCTAAATGATCAGAAATAATTTGTATAAAATTTTGGTGCAAAAATAACAAAAATTGAATTTATTATGATTTAATTATGATTAAAACTAACAAAAATTGATTAAAAATGTTAAATAAATGATTTTTCTGAAATAAAAATCATTTTTGAAAAGCTTAATGTTATAAAAACTTAGGATAATTTTTGTGGAAATTAATAAGATCGTTTTGATATTTTAATGGATTTTTATAAATATAATAGTATAAAATTGATCTAATTATTATAAATATTAAATAAATGAATTTTTGAAAAACAAAAATTGTAAATAAAACTCTTGACTCAGATTTAATAAATATAATTTTTTTAGAATTTATAAAATAGTTTTGATATTTAAAAATGAATTTATAAGTTTTAAGTATAATATATATATATATAGAAATGGTTGTTTAAAAGAATACAAAGAAGCAAAAATGGGGGCAATAGCCGGGACTCGAACCCGGGTACTTTCTGTTGCAGGCCATGGTCACAACCACTTGGCCTAGGCCAATGGTTGTGATGAATCCTGATTAAAATTATATAAATACTCTGTGCCAAAACTAGTTTATCCCCAAATTATTAATATGAACCCTAGATTTAACAATCAAACGAATCAGACAATATAAACCCGATTGAAGTTAGGGCTTTTGTTGTTTGATTGCCGACTAATAAAACCCACAAAAACAATTAGACTCACAGTGTTGAATCGTTGATGAAAGCCCGGTCAATGACAAAAGTCAACAACGTTCAAAAGCTTCAAGATCAGAGGTTAATTAATGGAAATTGGAGGTAGAGGGTGAGTGTTCGGCGATGATAGGATGTGCAGAAGCCCTCAATTTATAGTGAAATGATTCGGTTGTTCGAAATGGAAATCATTGACCGAGTTTTAATGTTTGACGCGTTCTTGTTCAAATTGGTATGATTTAACTTGTAATTGGACGCGTATAGATGATTGACAGGCTGGTAATCACGTTTCCTAGTCAAACCCTTGATTATAACACGTTAAAAGAGCTAATTAATTTGGTCAATAGAGAAAAAAAATAAAAAAAAATCAACAATATTGCTGTTGCTGCTGCACGCTGTAAAGGAAAAGGAAAAAGGAAGGCAGCGAAAAAAGGGTTAAATACATATAGGGTTGGGTTTAAATCAGATAGAAGGTGTGGAGCAGCTTGGTAAAGCGTGTGTGTGTGTGCGTGGTGACTCGGGTTCGAGACCGGGTGGAACAAAACATTTTTTTTTTTAAATGATTGAGAGGGCAGTGGGCCGGATCAGGGATGGGCCTAAGGTGGTTTGGGCTTCGGCTGGGTGGGCTCAAGAGGTAGAAGGTTAGTGGGTTTGGCTTGGTTTGTTGGTTGGGTTAATGTTTAACCAACTAGTTTTATTTTTTTATATAAAATCTGAAATTTATTTATTTTTTATTATTATTATTATTATTATTATTATCATATATATATGTATGTATATATATATATAAGTTGTGTAGTCGTGAAATAAAACTTAGGCACGTTATGTAAATAATATACGTTTCATAATTTGAAATTTTTGGCGATGTTACAGTCTCCCCTACTTTTAGGAACTTCGTCCCGAAGTTAAGAGAAACACTAGTCCTACAATTGGTTAACTACTGAAAACCTTGATAAGATTTCACACTACCTTAATGTACCTGTAAATTCATGATTACGTTCCGGACCGTAATTACCAATTTTACCTTACATTAGGGTTTTGCGTCCTTTTATGACTTTACCGATTGTTGAGTAGGTCTGATAGTCTCCACCAATCGTTGAGCAGGTGGTAGGGCCTCTCCCGACTGTTGGAAAGACATGATGACCTCTATCAATCGTTAAGTAGGTTGTTTGGTAGTCAACTAACTGTAGTACAAGTAAGTAAGTATGATCATAGATATAGCAATCAGTTCACATTCAAACAAGCATGCACACAGATGTTATGATAATACTTGAATTTATTATCTGATTCAAAAGTGACAATACATGAAATTAAAGAGAAAGTAGATATTATTCAAATGGTAGGGTTTGATGTTGAGTAGTTGGAGGGTCTCAAGCGGGATTATTTGGAGCATCAAGAGCGTTTGTAGCAGGGATTCGACAAGCTTCCGCAAGATGCCCATACCTCTGACAATTGGTGCACTGTCGACAGGGTACTTGAGTTGGATGGTGATACTGGCAGGTGTCACACTTAGGTAGGTTCCCATTGTATTGTTTCTTGGTGGGTGGGGCAGTGGTGTCTATTGCAAAATTCCTGACCTTGTTCTTCCCGTTGGTTGAGGCCTCAGTTTTGATGTCAATGGCAGGTTGGGAAGTATCCTTTTTCTTTTCCCCTTTACGAGTCAGGGTTCCTGCCTTCACATGGTTATCTGTTAGGGTGGCAGCCAAACGCTTTGCTTCTTCCAAAGTAGCAGGGTTCCTTCCCCACACTGTGTCTTGAATCTGCATCGGTAAGCCACCAATGTATTTTTCGATCGCAATGGGCAAAGGGGTGACTTTGTGGGGTAGCAGTAAGCTAAGTTCGTGAAAACGAGTGTTGTAAGCGAGGTTTTCCCCACTGTCTTGAGCAAGATCATGAAATTCATCTTCCAGCTTCTTAATTTCATTACGAGGACAGAACTCTGCCTTCATAATGTCTTTAGCTTGATCCCAGGTTAAGGCTAGTGCAGCTTCGGCTCCGCGAGTGCGTTTTTCTTCATTCCACCAAGTGAGTGCTCGCTTATGAAGAACACTCATGGCATAACGGACCTTAAAGTTGTCGGGGCATTCACTGTTAATGAAGGTATTTTCAATGCCCTCAAACCATTGTAGGAGTCCTGAAGCTCCTTCTTCTCCACTGAATTTTGGGGGATTGCAAGAATTAAAGTGCTTAAGGGTACAGGCTGGAAGTCCATTCCCGTTGTGGTGTCCATTTCCATTTCCATTCCCGTTGCCGTTCCCATTGCCGTTCAACTGGATGACTTGAGCTAGTAAATTGGGAACCAGAGTTGCGATTTGCTGCGCCATTTGTTGAGAAATGATTGCAGCCAGTTGGGCATCGACACCATTGTTGTTGTTGTTGTTGTTGTGGTTAGTATCGTGGTTGTGGTTGTGATTGCTACTTCCTTCATCATGATTTTCACCACTGTTAAGACGAGCACTGCGACGTGGAGGCATGATCTGTAAGAGACACAGTGAAGTGAATGAGATTATATAAGGAATGTAATCATTTATTCATTAAAACGAATAGACGAAAACGTTGACTTATCAAAGATTCTAAATTCTAATAACATATGAAGACATGCTTTAGCCTATAAGTGAACACTCATCCCGAGAATTCCCAGGTAGGCATCCGGGTCCCTCGTCTGATTGGGATATATGCGCAATGCCAGCCTAGACAGAAAACTCAGAATACAGGCGTTCACCCTTCCAGATTGCACGTGTTCGTTATTAAAATCTAGAACTTTGACGAGATCTCAAGGTGGTTCAGGTTAAACCTGAGGATTTTATGCTATTAGTCTAAGAGTAGATCCACTGTTGGAGAGCAGCCTTCTTGTAAGGATGAAGGTAGAGGGATAAGAAGTAGGAGGGAAATAGAGTATAGCAAGTAAAAGAAGCAAGTACTGGTTAAATCCTATGGTTATAGACTAGATTATTCTTCTAATAACCTAATTCCCTATAACCATGGCTCTGATACCAATCTGTAACACCCCAACCGATGGCGGAAACATCGGGATGTCACGTAATGATGATTGTTCAGTAGCTCATGGTGAATAATAGATTCCATTAAATAATTTAAATGAATTACATACAATTGTTCTAGAATTTGTACATCAAATTGAATAAAACTGTACACTTATCTTCAAACATCAATTCAAATCTTCAAGCAAATAGAACCTGAAACATGTTAAGTTGAAAAGGTTTTGGGTCAACAAAAGTTGGTGAGAATTACATAGGTTTTTGATAATAAAATGAATAAAATGTTGTGCAATTCATGTGTCATGTCAATCTAGTCCATATGTGAGAACATACTAGAAATAAATCGAGTGCATAATCAACCCTGATGACTGTTATAAAATGATACATACCATACGCTCATGGTCCAATTGAATATGTTATGCGATAACAAACACCCACGTAACCTTTGTAGGAGGCACGTATCCGGGTGGGATTGTCAGTCCAATAGATCTATCAATGTATACCGTCGGCTTGTACGGAGTTAATGATTATGCTAGAATGGTGCTTACTCTAATCATGCTCAAGACATAATGCAACATAGAAAACACATAGACACATTGATGATTGAATTGCAATGATAATGTTATAACATGTTTCACCCCAAAAATGGTGATAAATAAAAAGGGGCTATGTAAAACTCACCTTGGTAAAATGTTATATCTGTTGAGAAAATTGTGTTGACCAAATGTATCAAGTATCACCCTAAAATGAGGTAATAAATATGTCTAAGTCTATCGAGTCTACAAATGTATATGTCCTAGGGCTTCGAATTGGGGATAAACGCTCGTTTGATTATTATTAAAAATATTCGCCAATTGAGAGAAATTTAGTAAATAAATAACCAAAAATCTTTTTATGAAATTTAAATTTAAGATGGTCACAAGAATGTGTTCAAAGTATAAAAATAATTTTTGTGAAATTATTTTCTTTAAAATAGATTATTAAATCTATTTATTACAAATTGTCAAAATCTAACTTTAATATTTAAAAATATTAAAATTAAATAATTTTTAGTTTAAAATCCATATTTCTGTTCTAAATGATCAGAAATAATTTGTATAAAATTTTGGTGCAAAAATAACAAAAATTGAATTTATTATGATTTAATTATGATTAAAACTAACAAAAATTGATTAAAAATGTTAAATAAATGATTTTTCTGAAATAAAAATCATTTTTGAAAAGCTTAATGTTATAAAAACTTAGGATAATTTTTGTGGAAATTAATAAGATCGTTTTGATATTTTAATGGATTTTTATAAATATAATAGTATAAAATTGATCTAATTATTATAAATATTAAATAAATGAATTTTTGAAAAACAAAAATTGTAAATAAAACTCTTGACTCAGATTTAATAAATATAATTTTTTTAGAATTTATAAAATAGTTTTGATATTTAAAAATGAATTTATAAGTTTTAAGTATAATATATATATATATATATATATATATAGAAATGGTTGTTTAAAAGAATACAAAGAAGCAAAAATGGGGGCAGTAGCCGGGACTCGAACCCGGGTACTTTCTGTTGCAGGCCATGGTCACAACCACTTGGCCTAGGCCAATGGTTGTGATGAATCCTGATTAAAATTATATAAATACTCTGTGCCAAAACTAGTTTATCCCCAAATTATTAATATGAACCCTAGATTTAACAATCAAACGAATCAGACAATATAAACCCGATTGAAGTTAGGGCTTTTGTTGTTTGATTGCCGACTAATAAAACCCACAAAAACAATTAGACTCATAGTGTTGAATCGTTGATGAAAGCCCGGTCAATGACAAAAGTCAACAACGTTCAAAAGCTTCAAGATCAGAGGTTAATTAATGGAAATTGGAGGTAGAGGGTGAGTGTTCGGCGATGATAGGATGTGCAGAAGCCGTCAATTTATAGTGAAATGATTCGGTTGTTCGAAATGGAAATCATTGACCGAGTTTTAATGTTTGACGCGTTCTTGTTCAAATTGGTATGATTTAACTTGTAATTGGACGCGTATAGATGATTGACAGGCCGGTAATCACGTTTCCTAGTCAAACCCTTGATTATAACACGTTAAAAGAGCTAATTAATTTGGTCAATAGAGAAAAAAAATAAAAAAAAATCAACAATATTGCTGTTGCTGCTGCACGCTGTAAAGGAAAAGGAAAAAGGAAGGCAGCGAAAAAAGGGTTAAATACATATAGGGTTGGGTTTAAATCAGATAGAAGGTGTGGAGCAGCTGGGTAAAGCGTGTGTGTGTGTGCGTGGTGACTCGGGTTCGAGACCCGGGTGGAACAAAACATTTTTTTTAAATGATTGAGAGGGCAGTGGGCCGGATCAGGGATGGGCCTAAGGTGGTTTGGGCTTCGGCTGGGTGGGCTCAAGAGGTAGAAGGTTAGTGGGTTTGGCTTGGTTTGTTGGTTGGGTTAATGTTTAACCAACTAGTTTTATTTTTTTATATAAAATCTGAAATTTATTTTTTTATTATTATTATTATTATTATTATTATCATATATATATATGTATGTATATATATATATATAAGTTGTGTAGTCGTGAAATAAAACTTAGGCACGTTATGTAAATAATATACGTTTCATAATTTGAAATTTTTGGCGATGTTACATAATTACCGTTTGAAAAACTAATTTACCCTATTTTAGGGTACGTTAAAATAATCATCTCAAATGTGTTACCAATATCTATAATCTATAATACATTATAAAGGAGGAGTGATGTACAACTTAGTCATTTTCACCTCCGTACAACTTAAGAAGCAACATGTACAACATATTTAAGCAAAAAAATTAAGGTTATTATTGGCATAGTTGTGACAATTAAGACACTTAGGAGGGTAGATTAGTAAATTTAACATAATCCAATACCTCACATCCTAAAATCTTATCCCAATTATGCCCTTATGTCCAACTTTTAAAACACAGAATACAACTTAACTTATGATGCATCTTAAATGTGAGACCTTTCAACCCTCATCTATATTATTATATACTAGGTTTGAGCCCCGCGTGGACACGCGGTACATGTTCATGTAAAATGAAAAAAAATTCTATAAAGATTTTAGTATACGTTAAAAAAAACCAATATATTGAACTTTATAGTTTTAACAAAGGATTCAAATATGGAAAACAAAATGGGCTAAAAGTCTTAAACAAAATAACTGTTTGCCGACACCGTTTAACCGAACACAGAATGACACATTTACAACTGATAACAAAATAAGTGCACATGTTAGGTAAACTCATCCCTACGGTTACAAAAGTTTTACAATACAAAATACATATCACCTGACCAGATTAACAGGGCTGCAAACGAACTGAACTTTCAGCGAACAGTTCATGAACCGTTTGGCGAGAAGTTCATTCTTGTTCGTTCGTTTAATAAATGAACGAACACGAACAAAAAATTCTGTTCGTTTAGTTAAACGAACGAACATGAACAGAGGTCGCGTTCGTTCGTTTATGTTCGTGAACGTTCGGTAACTTGTTCGTTTGTGTTCGATAGTTTATTAAGGTTTTTAATTTTTATACTTTTTTTATATTCTTTTATTTTTATTTATTTTACTCAACAAATAATATATAAGAGGTAAATATATGACTATAAAAGATCAATAAACGTACTTTTTATATCCAAACGCATTATATGTTTCCACGTTCCAGCGTTGATACCCTTCGCCACCAACGTCCTTTGCCATCCACCTCCAACGCCCTTCTCCGGTATTAAGGAAGTTTGGGCAATTTGGTTATATTTTAGGTGGATCTAGTTGATGTCTTAATATATGTGAATTCGATGTTATTCAAAAGTTAATATATGTCTGTTTGTGCTTGTTTCCGTTCATGAACAAAATTAACAAACGAACACGAACATGAGTGTTTTCTTAACAAACGAACACGAACAATAAATCTCGTTTGGTAAGTGTTCATGAATTGTTCGTGAACACATAATTTTCTTAACAAACAAACACGAACAAGGCCTTGTTCATGTTCGTTCGGTTCGTTTGCAGCCCTACAGATTAGGCTATGAAAAAGTCAAAAAATAGCAATAGTATAAAATGATTGATGGTCTGCTCCACCTGCAATGAAATCTTAAGTCAGTAACAACACATTAAGACTATCAGGAGTGGGGGCGGGATAGGGGCGGGAAGGGGGGGAACACCGCCGCCGGTAGGGCATGGAAGCTGGCGTGGGGCGGGGGGCGGGAGGGGCTTCACCGGCGTGGGGCTTGGGGTGGGGGTGAGGTGGCATGCTTTTATTGGTCAGTTTTTTTTTTTAACTTTAACACAATATAATATTATTTCCTTCCCCCCTTCCACTCCCCACAATTATTTTCCCCCTCTCAAGGGTCCCACAAGTGCCACATGGCGCTTCATCCCCCTCTTTCCCCCCACCACTCCTTATAGTCTAATAAAACTGCTTGGAAGTTGGAAGCTAATGGGGATTTACTTGTAGTTACAACATTAGTAAAAAAAAATTCATCAATTCTAAAATTTACATTTGGATACAAGTGGTATTAAAAACTCAGTAATGACATGGAATACTTACCCTATTTGGGATCAAGTTATATTATTTACATAATTTATGATACCGTGACTTGAATTAATATCATTCAAGTCACGGTATCGTAAATTATATTATAATGAACCAAATAGGTCAAAAGACCTAGTCACAATTTGAATTGGTCCTTATTTCCAAAAACACTTCCACGGGTCGAATATTGTACAAGTCTCTTAGTTTAAAGTCTCCTATGCTACACGGGTTGAATACGGGATTATTATATACTTAGTAATGTAGATTAACTATATATGTTTTATTATGACAGTTTAATTAACTTTTTTAAATTAAGAAAAGGATACAAAAGCTGCAATAAGAGAAAAATGGAATAAAAAATGTTTTCAATCAATAATACACTATGTATTGATTGAATTTATAGTAAGAAAACTCGGAGCTCCATATTAGCATTCGAATTAGCATATTGTTATTATTGTTATAACATTATGTATTGATTGAATTTAGTCAAAGTCAAGCATTCAAACAATCATACACGTATGTCAAGCATTATATTTAGTTGTGATTTGTTTTTATCTATTCAATGATATTTAACTAAATGTTCTTTATATGTTATTATATGCTTTACATATATCATTATGATACAGATTCGGAACTGCAAAGGTTAGTGTGTTATTGTTTGAATGCTTGACATACATGTTTACTATAGTGTATATCCGCAAAGATCATGACAATAACATTATGAATAATGTGAGTAAATTCGTATACATTATGTATTCAAAGTCAGCGGTAGATAATCAAGGAATATAACTATTTATCTTAATGTATATTTATTAACAGTAAATTCATATTCAAAATCAAGGTCAATAAACATATGACTTTCCTTATACATTCAATAATGGAGTAGAAGGAGACCATCAATTTCGCCTTAACATGTATGCAATTGGACCCATAAATTCGTATTGACAGTCAATATGTTATTGAAGAAGGATACCAAAAATTTCGCCTTAACATGTATCAATTCTTTATGAATATTATCTTTAATTCATATACATTATGTGTTGAAAGTCAACGGTAGATAATCAAGGAATATAACTATTTATCTTAATGTATATTTACAATTTTGTAAATTCGTATTCAAAGTCAAGGTCAATAAACATATGACTTTCCTTATACATTCAACAATGGAGTAGAATGAGACCATCAATTTCGCATTAACATGTATGAAATGGGACCCGTAAATTCGTATTCAAAGTCAATATGTTATTGATGAAGGAGACCATAATTTTCGCCTTAACATGTATCAATTCCTTATGAATAATGTGAGTAAATTCGTATACATTATGTATTCAAAGTCAACTTTAGATAATCAAGGAGTATAACTATTTAGCTTAATGTATATTTATTGACAGTAAATTCGTATTCAAAGTCAAGGTCAATAAAAATATTGACTTTCCTTATACATTCATTAAATTTTAGTCAAATTATATAATTACATTTTTCAAAAATTCTGAATAACAAATGTTTATATTAGGAAGTTAATTTCAATTCTTAAGTTAATATGAAATGGCGAAATTTCAATTCCTAAATAATCGCGTCTTGCCACCACTGATTAACGTATACACATTCTTACAATTACAAGATACCAAATATTCGGTAAAAATCTAAATGTTATTTTATATAATAATGGAATATAGTTATGATTTTAATGATTATTGACTCACACATTTTCGTACTCATTTAGACATGTTGACCATAATTAAATTTTAGTCAACTGCATAATTACACGTTTAAATTCCAATTAATACCAAGTTTGAAAATTTATAGCATAGTCAAAGGTCAACTTCTATTTAATAAGCAGTCTAATTGATTTAAATAAGCATAAAAGAAAATCACAATAAATTAGGAAGTCAAATTAAACTGACGAGTGTCTTGAAATTGTGTTTAATGGAATGAACGACAAAATACATTGAACACGGATTAATTCATTTGTGACAAATCAATAACTTCTTGTGTGTCAATCTTGGTAACAAAAAGCCTACGTTGGTCCGAACACCATTTGAAGACGCAGTAGTCCCCAATAGAAATACCTTCTGATTCACGCAAGACATCCCATCCAATGACAGTAAACCTTAACAAAACAATAAACAATACAAAATATATATAAGAGGTAAAACAATACAAAATGGTCCGAACACCATTTGAAGACGCAGTAGTCCCCAATAGAAATACGTTCATGGATTTCGGCAATGTCTGGACAAACATGTAAAAAACAACATTATAATAACGAAAAACTTATTTTATTTAGAAAAAATTAGAAACGCTCATACCAAAACTCGTGCGGAAGGGTCATGAATAACTTGAAGAATTTGTCACCCTTGTGATAAGCCATAATAAAGTTATTTTCCTAATGAAATCCTGTTGTTCGTCTGCAAAACAAACTTTTGTTAAGGTATCCATAAACTCACGAAACTTTTTTTTTTATTTTGACTAATACTCGAAACTGATTTCAATTGCATGATGTTATTAAAACCACAATCATATCATCAATGATTAAACCTGATCAGAATTACTTGTGTATCGATTTCATCCAAAGAAGAGACTTGATCCTAAACAGATTATCAAATGGTGTTAATAAAAAAACATTCTGATCATTACAAAAAAGCCGATATAAAGGATTGTATTTCTGTTTGGTGTAATATGATAGTAAACCGCTATGAATGCATCTCATACAAATCAGAAACATAATCGAAAACAGATTATATAGTTATTTTAATAAGAAAACGTGTTGATCATTACAACAAAAACGATCGTATTCGGTAGAATTGATAGCTATACGATTGTGATTTATCTTTGTAGAAAAATAATGATAGAAACCGATTGTATTTCTCTTTGATGAAAGATGATTGCAAGCAGTTATATCAATCTAATCAAAATCAGAAAAATTATCATAAACATGTCGAGAGTTATGTTAATCCTAAAACGTTTTCTACAATACCAAATAACCGATTGAATTTCATAGAAGATTGATGTAAGCTTGATGAACAACATACCTTGCAAAAAGAACAATGAGAGAGGAATGAGGAATGAGAAAGGAATAATTAGGCTAGGAAGGAGGAAGAATGTTGTAATTTACAAATGGATGTTGACAAAACAAAAAAAAAAGAGGTTTATATAATACTTTTTCATGGAGCTCCATTTAGGATTTGGATCCTTGAAGACCCTCTCAAAAGCTAGGATTCAACCCTAGTGTTTTCATTTATTATATAGATAGATACTTCATTATAATCAATTTCTTGAATGCTAATAGTCTTTTTATAACCCCAAACAAAATCTTAGAGCTAATTTCATGCTTTGAAACATTGTTTTGTCCAAAAATTTTATGTCTTCATTATATGAGAAGAGAAAAAAATCAATGAGAAGTTAAGACGCTTGCAAGATATGGATCCTGGATGCTACAAGGTATAAAGATATGAGTTAATCTTTATATAAATATATGCATTTTTTTTCTACTTGTTCATATTTTCTTTGACAATTACAAAAATTTATCTTCATAATATATCATTTTTTGCTCCATTTAAATTTAGTTATCTGCTATAAACAATGGGAATGCCAGTGATGTTGGATGTAATAGTAAACTATGTTGGATCGTTGCAGAATCAAATTGAGGTAATTTAATTGTGCAGCTAACAATTAAAACAATAAACAAACAACATTCAAAATTATTGATGAGAAAATATTTTTCAAAATTAATTAGCTAGTACATTTTTTCTCTTCTTTGTGCATTTTTAGTTTCTCTTCATGAAGCTTTCAGAAGCCAGAATGTTCTATGACCTATTGACCTCAACTCTACTGAATTGGATGATATGGCCCCTATGAAGGTGACAGGTGGCTTTCTTAACTATCCTTGTTAAGAAGTTGTTTATCTTGAATCATATATAATGTTAACTAAATACAACGGACAAAATTATAAATATAACATTCCAGATTTGCATGGGATGAAACCTGATGCTGCAGGGAACAAATGGACATGAAGGACAGATGATGGAGAGGATGGTTGGAGAAGGGTATGGAGACATTCCTCAATTTCAATCAACATGGTCTCCTTGAACGCCATGAAATAGTTAACTCAATAAATCTATATATGCATGCTCAAATATAACTTTATACGTAAACTATATTTGTTCTAAGACTTTTAAGGTATTTGTTTATCTATTTAATGTTCTTGTTAAACGTTGTATGAAGTGTGGTTCACAATATTATTTTGCTTTCGGCAATTGTATATTGTTTAAGTTCTAATTCTAATTAATAAAATAAATTAAACACTAGCATAAAAAGAAAACAAAAACTTAACTATGTGTTAGTTACTTATGTTATTTGTGTTAAGAAATAAGAAATCAAAACGCCATAAATTCACGCTCATGCTAATGAATCAACCCGAATCTTTATCTTCTATACTATATATTATAAAGCATCAGTGAAGGATACCCGCAAAATTTAAGTAAATACAACCTTTATTGCTTATAGTACAATGCTTATTGAAGTCATTTAGAGCGTAAAATTGTCTTTCTACCTAAATATTAAATTGTTAAAGAAATTAATTTAAACATAATTATAAAATTGATGAGGAAATTAACAATAATGTGGTGACTCTTTACATTCATAACCTCCATGTCTTTATTATGTTTGTATCAATGTTAAAATCTTATAAATAGTTGTCATGTATTTAGTACATAAATAATGTGGTGACTCTTCACATACATAACTTACATATCTTCGCTTGGCGGGCAGAAATGGACAGGATTCCCACTGTGGAAGCACTTAGCAAAAGAAATGTGTAAGTTCCCAATGACCGGTGCAAACTTTGTGATGTTGATCTTGAAACATCGGTTCACATCTTCACTAGTTGTGGATTCTCCTATGGAGTGTGGTCTAATATTTGGAAATGGTGCGGCTTGGATACAGTTTATGTTTTCCACACGAGAGACCTTCTTTTATTATATAAACAAGCGCCCGACGGAAAGTGGGGAAAGAAGATCGTTCATGGTATTATTATGGTGGCGCTTGGAAAGCTAGAAACGACAAGACTTTCAACAAGATGGAGCCAAAGGTCCATTGTGTGACTGGTAGTATAAAATCTATTTCGTTTTTGTGGCTAAAGAATAGGTCTCATTTCAAAGACCTCCGTTGGGAGGATTGGTGTATTAAACCCTTGTACATGTTATAGTTTCCAGGTGTTAGTCCTTGTTTTGAGGACTTTCCCTTGTTTTTAATGAAAGTCAATGTTCAAAAAAAAAAAAAAAAAAAAACATAACTTACATATCTTTCAATGTTTATAGTAAATAAATTACATCATATATTATGTATTTATATCTTCTTTTTAAATTTATATGGCTGCAGGATGGTATGATGTGATACTTCTGCACACAAATGAATATGTAGGCTTGAAGTTTGCCAACACACCCAACCCATGACACGTTTCAACCCATTAAAGTGAGCGATATATGTAGGCTTGACTTCTATACAAGCAAATATGGTAGAGATACTTCATGAGCAACGTCTTCATCTTCCTCGCTGGTTTTTTGTTTTCTCCGCTACCATAAGCTTCTAGGAATAGAATTTAAGTTTCTGATCTCACGAAGTCACCACTTATTTACATATCCAAAAGAAGACAAGTTCTTATCAGTCGATTTGGTAGTTTAACTATATTGATTACTAATTTGTTTGGTCCAATATATTTGTTACCACGCTTGTCAAACTAACATAAAACGAGAGTATCTATGTAAATCATTGACTCCGCTGCATCTCGCGGGTGCCCTAAAATAATAGAAATATGTTGCACACTACAAACTGCATTTTAGTAATTACATCACTTCCACTACAATCTTATGGTCATTAAGAGATACACCGCCACTTCACTACGCTAAGTACCGCTCTACGATGGCATACTTATCTTCCTTCGAGATACATAAAAGGGTCCCACCGAAGGACGTGAGCCAATCTAAGGGTGTTGTAAGGAATAGTACGACCTATTGTGATGTACCTATTTAAAATATTCAGAAGACTAGCTTACACCCCGGGAGCGTCCCGGGTTGAGAAATCTAAGTAAAGTGAATAAAATTAGAAGTATCTAAACTATAAAAATGACATCTATGTATCAACTTACATTAGATACTTTAAAAAAAAATATACCAAAAGATCCATTTCACCTTACAACATCAACACCTAAAATAGAATATTAAGATCCCAAGCACTTCAAGGGGACAAAGATTGTTTAGCACCAATACATTCAGTCAAAGATCTTTAACTACATACAATAAGATTTGAGCTATTTCAGAATATGGTAGAAAAAGAAAACATAGCAATTACTTGTTGGAGAGCGTCCCGGTTGAAATATCTAATATGACATAATAAAATATCTAATATGACAACATAATTAATGACTTGCCAATATATGATTAATGAATATTATTATTATTATTATTATTATTATTATTATTATTATTATTATTATTTTAAACAAATCTCTGTCATAAGTTATCATATTCTAATATAAAAAAGGGTAATTGGGTCGGGTATCATCTAATCCCAGGCCCGACCCAAACCCACAATTTTTTTTAAACTAATATATCCCGGGAGCGTCCCGGGTTGAGAAATCTAATTTGAAATATCAATTTTACACCTGAAATAGAATGATGCGTTTTACAGTTACATGCAGGAAAGCTTCGGGTAACACTTAACCTAAAACAATTAACAATGTATCTTCAATGTTAGTGCATAACCTTAAACACTGTATAACTCTAATATTAAAACCTAACCTAAAACAATGTACAACTCCAATGCTAACACATGTTGTAAATAAAAATCATATTTACTGGTTAGAACATAACTAATGACCTGCCTATACATGATTAATGAATAACCTGGACACTTTGTGTTTTTTTCCTATATGAATAAAACCACACAAAAAAATAGTCGTTTTTTTCTCCGTTTTTTATATAGCACTATGGTAACCGTTGGAAAGATAATAAAACGCTCGTTAATTTGGTGTAGTTTTTTCTTTTAAAAATCTCGTATATAAAAGATATTAACGTTTAAAAGTTATGGGAGAAAACATTAGAGATAAAATCTAATTTTGTTTTTAAATTTTAAATTATTATTTTTCTAAAATAAAGCCCTTGCCACATGGGATGACACATGGCACACTCAATGAAGAGAATGCCCTCTTTGAGTGCCATGTCATTAAAATGGCTTTAGTTTATTATATGTATAGATATACTTATGAGTTTCAGTTTTTGATAACATATATTTTATACATCGTTGTTTTTTACTTTAACATAACGAATAACCAACAAACACAATGCACAACGGGCAAAATTGATGCACCCGCCGCAACGCACGGGCATTCCTACTAGTCGTATAGTATAGATAACAGTATAAAACCTATGACCTCTCCTTTCAATCTGATCACGCTAAACTTAAATAATTTAATTTAGTTGTGTTATAAACGATAAATTGTTAACAAAAACTGTTATGACTTTTAGTTACCTATTTATTAATATTTAAATTTTATGTCTCATACTCTTAATGCTAGTTTACTGCTTTGTAGATGTGTTGGCAATGATAGCAACATTATAATGTTTTTCCAATAGTTCACGACTCTAAAGTTCTTAAAAATTAGGTCTGTTGTAAACAACCTAGTTGATATTTGATATCAGTTTCCTTTGTGACCGTCATATGCAACTAGTTCTCCTAAAATTGCTACATTTTGGTTTCATAGTTGAATTGATACATTTGATGGTGTTAGATTCATGTGATTGACACTGATGTGTGAGTTAGTGAGCAGCTATTGTCTCCAATCTATATCTTGAAATGATTGAATGATCTACCTATAATCTACCTATAAGATACTAGACTAAGGATAAGACACTTTTTTTATAAAGTTAACTCTAGAAGGGTACTCGCATGATGTGACGGAAAATACAGACAATGTTAAGGTGTGCAGGGTTTGGTCGACTATGTTATTATCCTCACCTGAAGCCGAAACCGAAACCAAAGACTTTAGTTATTCTATTTTATTAACTAGTTAATCAGTTCAGTTTACTTGGTTAGATTGACAGTTTTTCATTTGTTCGTTAAATAGCTAAAACCAAACTTGGGCTAAGACTTTTGCGCAGAAATACATGAAATTGAGGTATAGATATATGAAATGAATGTATATATATACATGAAATGAAGTATAAATAAATAGATTTGAAGTAAAAATACATGATATGGAGGTATAAAATATAAAATACATGATCTGGAGGTATAAAAACTAGGAATATATGAAAATATGAATGATTCGGTTTATTTTGTTAAACGATAACCGCTTTTTGCTTAACTCTGTTTTCGGTTAATCGGTTTTCAGTTAATTTAGTTTTTGGTTCGGTTTTGACTTTTCTTGGTTCGGTTCGGTTCGGTTATCGATTCAATTATTGCTCACCCCATAAACACTGTTAATCACGTAACATATTATTTTTTTAATTAGAAAGACTATAGTAATACTGTATTTAAATTAATGATAACCAAATACTTTTTTTTTCTATAGTGTAATTTTATAAAAATACTAGGTGAAATCCCGTGCGATGCACAGGAAGACTATATTATTTTTAAGGTCTATTTACTAAAGACCAAATAAAGAAGTCAAGTATCTGTTACAAGCAAAGTCTGTTTACTAAGTTCTATTCCAGAGCAGTGGGTCTATTAAGGAGATCTGTCTAAAAAAGTTGTTGCTTCAAACAGCTGTTGCAAGCAAAATGTTGAAGCATCATCTGTTTGAAGCAACAGTTGTTTCAGACAAATCTCCTTAACAGAACCACTGCTCTGGAAAAGACTTTAGTAAACAGACTTTGCTTGCAACATATGCTTTACTTCTTGATTTGGAAAGATCATAGAACGCTCGTTTTTTTTTGTTTTTTAGTATAGCACTATGGTAGTCGTTGGAAAGATAATAAAACGCTTGTTAATTTGGTGTAATTTTTGTTTTAAAAAATGTCATTTAAAAAAGTTATTAACGTTTAAAAATCATGGGGGAAAGTGCATGTGCTATGCACATAAGAGAGAAAAAATAATTTAATTGTAGATGGAGTATTCATGACCCATTTAATTGACCCGGTAAAATGAGCGGGAAAAACTTAGGGGCTGTTTGGTTGATTAAGTGCTGAATCATTAAGATGGTCTGAATGATTAAGAGGCTCTGAATGGTTAAGAGCTGAATGATTCAGCATCCCTTATTAGCTTAATGGTTCAGCACTTAATCATTCCATTCAGATGCTGAAACAAACAGTCTGAATGCTGAATGATTCAGACCTGAATGATTAAGAGACTGATTAAGAGGCTACCAAACAACCCCTTAGTTAGATGGCCTAAGAATATGCCATGTGTCCCTTATTGCTTTTATTTATACATTACAGAACATATTAGTGTAAGAAAAAATCATTGCGATAGTTAATTTTTTTTAATAAGTGGAAAAATTGTAAATTACTAATTAAAGTTTAGTTAGTATTTTATAGACCAATTTACCCTTATTTTATGATAGCATATACATTAAATTTCTAAAAAGAGAATTTTAAAATAATACTCTTAAATGTATTGTTATATAGTATAGATACTAATTCCTTTAATTTGTTCATGTTGACCTTAAATAATTTGATCTAGTTGTGTAATAAACAATTAAATTGTCTACAAAAATGAATAATGTTAATGATTTTTTAATGAAAACAATTTTAACTTTTAGTTACCTATTTAATTATATTTGAGTTTATGTCTATAGTTCTTAGTTAGTGTTTGGTATTTGATATGCAGGAATGAGATGTAGAATGAAATGAAAAAAAAGTGTTTGGTTGGTTAAGATAATGAAATCATTCATTACCTCGTCCACCCTTCTCCTTTTGAAAACCCCAAAATTTATTCATCCACCCTTTTAACACTCTATTCCCTCAATCACCCTTCATCACCACTACCGATCGAGGACCACCACCACCCATCGCCGACCACCATCGCCAGCATCTACTACCACCGACCGCCCCCACCGGCTGTCTCCGACTACCGCCACCACCGCTGACCACTACAACCCATTGACAACCACCGTCGATCACCACCCTCAACCGTCGCCGCCACTTCCACCGACAACCAATGCCACTATTTACCATGGCCACCCGCCACCATCCTCGCCACCGACCATTTTCATCGCCACCCACTTACATTGACCACCACTGCCACCCATCGTCGCCTCCACTCCCTATCTCAACCCACCGATCACAACCACCACCTTTGACCAACGACCACCGTCCCCACTCACCATCACTACCTAGCGCCTCCGTCACTCCCTATTATTGTCGATGTCTCCACCATCGTCGTCTCTCCTCATCGCTTTCGTTGCCTCAATCACCTAGTCAAGATTCAGTTTTGTCTTTCAGATATGGTGTTTGAGAAGCCTTGTGGCACCCTTTATGACTTCGAGTATTTCTTGCTCTGCATCGTCTTCAAAGCATTCGACAAGCTGCCTTTGAATGTTCGTCATTTGCGACCATCTGTTGCTGTTGGATGTCATTCCAACGAGATACCGAGTAGATTTTTAGGCTAGGAAAAAAGGTTTAAAATAACAAGTAGAAATGGTGTGATAAAGGAATAGGTGACTAGGGTTTTTATTGTGGAAAGAATGGTATTACACACAGGTGGTGTTTGTGTTTTCAGAGGCAAAATGTCTGTAGTCTGCGGACTACATCTGCAGAAGAAGAGGTGGATCAAACCTCTGTTGTCTGCAAGAAAAAAACTCTTTGTTTTTTTAACTTCTACGGACCAAAAACGATACCATGACCTGAGACCAAACCATTTTGACACGAGGTTGAACCCGACTCGAATCGTGACCCAATCAAGGGCTCATGGCTGGCTTAAAAAGATAACCAACCAAATTCATCAGCTTTCCACCAATTTAAGTTCAATTAATAAAATTAATAAATAAATAAATAAAACTTGATCTCAAGTTAAAGGTAAACTAAGAATAACCCAACAATTTGGCCACGTCTCCTCCTCCTGTCAACAAACCACCTACCTCTCTTTCACCACCCATTTGAGTATTCCCTCAATATCTCATCCGGCTTTCTTTCTTCCTATCATTTGTGGGCGTATTGCCTTTTTTTATATAAAGTAAACACGAGATTGAACATGGGAGGGGAGGTGGGAGGAGTGATGGGGAGGGGAAGGGGGAGGGGGAGGGGTGGAGGAGTGAGGTGCGACGGGGGAGGGGATGAGGGAGGAGCAGCGGCGGAGGAGAGGGGAGGAGGGAGTGATAGAGTTTGAGAAGGAAGATTAAGAAACATGATGTCTTTTGAAGAAGAGGTTAGAAGAGAAGGGGAGAGGTAGGTCAACTTCTGCATCAAGAAGAGGACGCTCAGACATTTTTAAGTGAAATGTCCTCCAAAAAAACAAACACTCTGCAGACCAAAACGTCTGCGCGTGGTCTGCACGGAGCAAACAAAAGAGGTCAGGAAGATCTTTTGCCAAAAAACAAACACCCCCATAGTGAATGCATTAATTATAGTGTATTAATCTTAATGCATAATTCACATTAACTAAAGACAAAATTACACGGATGGTGCATGTGGTTTTCATGTAATAACGCCTTAAGGTACTAAGCAACTTTTTTAACTTCTTTAGGGCCCATGGTTTAGTTTTTGTAACGAAAATGGGTATTAAGGTTTGTTTTTGTAACAATGTTGGATACTAATACTAACTATCGTTAAATTTTCTGTTAACTTTAGTTAAAGTGATTAAAATGCCTTTTTATAAACTAGAGGGGCCATTATGTATTAAACTTCATTTACAAAACCTTTAGTACCCAAACATGAAACTTTAGATAAACCACAGGGACTAACCATGTAATTAACTCATTATTTTATTAAATGTATTTATTTTTAAGATTTATAATTAAATAAGGAATATTTAATTAAAACATTGTTTTATTAAATATATTTATCCCATTATTTATAAAAATAAATCCAAGTTAGTAGATTAATAGTTGTAACCATAAAGAAAACACTTAACTTAATGTTGGATGGACTTGTGTTATGGTTACAACTATTAATCTAATAACTTGGATTTAACTTATAAAAATGTTTTCTTTATGTGATTGACATAAGTGTTATTTTTGGCAAAAAAGATGCAAACCCAATTCAAGAAAATTAAAGAAGATAGAAACAAACAGAAGTTGAATTTTTATAAATAAAAAAAAAGAAAGATTTTTTTTCTTCTTCAAGAACTGGTGGGCTTGGTAGGTTTGGACCTACAAGGTAAAAATCATTTTTGAATTTCATTAAAATCCATAAGTAAATTAATAACATTTAGAACGTTTTATCTATCTTAGAAGTGTATTTATTTTTATAAATAATGGGATAAATATATTTAATAAAACAATATGTATTTATTTTTAAGATTTATAATTAAATAAAGAATATTTAATTAAAACACATTGTTTTATTAAATATATTTATCCCATTATTTATAAAAATAAATATACTTCTAAGATAGATAAAACGTTCTAAATGTTATTAATTTACTTATGGATTTTAATGAAATTCAAAATTGACTTTTACCTTGTAGGTCCAAACCTACCAAGCCCACCAGTTCTTGAAGAAGAAAAAAAAATCTTTCTTTTTTTTATTTATAAAAATTCAACTTCTGTTTGTTTATATCTTTTTTAATTTTCTTGAATTGGGTTTGCATCTTTTTGGCCAAAAATAACATTTAATTCAATCACATAAAAAAACATTTTTATAAGTTAAATCCAAGTTATTAGATTAATAGTTGTAACCATAACACAAGTCCATCTAACATTAAATTAAATGTTTTCTTTATGGTTACAACTATTAATCTAATAACTTGGATTTATTTTTATAAATAATGGGATAAATATATTTAATAAAACAATGTTTTAATTAAATATTCCTTATTTAATTATAAATCTTAAAAATAAATACATTTAATGAAATAATAAGTTAATTACATGGTTAGTCCATGTGGTTTATCTAAAGTTTCATGTTTGGGTACTAAAGGTTTTGTAAATGAAGTTTAATACATAATGGTCCCTCTAGTTTATAAAAAGGCATTTTAATCACTTTAACTAAAGTTAACAGAAAATTTAACGATAGTTAGTATTAGTACCCAACATTGTTACAAAAACAAACCTTAATACCCATTTTCGTTACAAAAACTAAACCATGGGCCCTAAAGAAGTTAAAAAAGTTGCTTAGTACCTTAAGGCGTTATTACATGAAAACTACAGGCACCATCCGTGTAATTTTGTCTTAACTAAATTGCTTTCCCTAGTGCAACAACTTTTCGTATCCCAGTTCTTTGCTTTGGTAATGTTTTAAATATATAAATATAAATATTATGTTTATGTATAGAATTTCCTGTTAATTTGGATGTGGACTAACTATTACATATTGTTTGCATTGTCTGTTATTAACATGATGGATTTTAGTTACATGTATGAATTTCTTTTTACAAGGCCTTCCAGACAATTTTAGGTGTTCGTTGGTTATTTCATGAGACATAGAAAAGTTAATAATAATTGTAAATGACAATTTTAATTACAATTGTAGGTGGCTTAGTTGTTATTGTGAGCGATAATTTTCGACGACTTTGAAACCTTTACAACCTCAAAACATATTGTGCATAGGTTCGACCTTAGGCAGGGTTTAGTGAACTAGTGTTACAACATATCTTTTGTTACATGTGTTTTGTATACAGTTAGGACATTTCTTGCGACAGTTGCTGGCTACTCAGGCACTAAATTTTCTGCCTGACATATAGGTTTGAATATTTTCGAAATCCACACACCATCAAGAGGAAACGAGTAGCATTGGCATGCGCAAGGGTTATGTAGCATCGCAAAAACAGTGGAGCCATGTCATTATTAACGAAGGCAACTAACTTTTTTTTGGAGCGGAAATAAGCGTTGCAACCATGTAATTTGCAAACTATTTACAAAATGTTAGCATACTCCATTTCTAGGAATTGCGTGTAATGTGTATTAGTACTTTAAAATATTATAGCGTGTTATGTAATTACTTTTATCTACCTATCAAGTTACAAGCTCTCCACTGCAATGCACAGGGTCAAATTCAAGTTATATATAAAGTCTACACATTTTTCGTTCTTGTTTAAACATTAAAGATTGGATGTCAGCCTTATTGAATCGGTCTTTTGCTTGACTTTTCGCGTTAGTTTCTGTGTGAGGTTCACCAGCGGTGCCCGTCCATTTTTCCGTAGGTTCGATTCCTTTACGCCCAACCGGCTAGGCTCTATGTTGGTAGTCACTGCATTGGGGCAACCACCGGGGTCCAGCAGGAGGATCCCTTGGGACCACTCCTCTTTGCCCTTGCCTGCTTGCACCCCGTAGTCCTCAAATCACAAGGAAAATTCAGACTTTACTTTCATGCATGGTACCTGGATGACGGGACTATTACTGGGGACATAACAGAGGTCACTAAAGCACTAGACATAATCAGGTCAGAGGGGCCGATCTGTAACATCGCGAATTTCCCCTAATTTTTTTTAATAAAAAGAATGTACTGTTTTAAACAATATATGTTTTAAATACCTTAAACTAATAATTATTTGTATCTCGACACTTTTGTACGTTTTAAAAATATTTCGAGTCACTTTCGGGCTTATATAATCATATTATGAATTTAGAATAATATAGTTTTAGGGAAATAATTGCCAAAAAAAAAAAAGATTTGTGTGGACCGGGACTCGAACCCGCGTCCACAGCCAACCAACACACAGTGACAACCAACTGAGCCAACTATCATCTAGTGTAGTATTTCAGAAGAAAATAAACTTAACACATTCCTTAAATTGATTAGTCAAAGTCTTAGTCAAACAGTCAAAGTCTTAGTCAAATAGTCAATTCATCATAAAACCTTACTTTATGGTGTTGACCAATTTTAATGGCTAATTGACTCCAAAACTAGTATAAAAACCCACCTATGACCCATTATACTTTGCACCTCTAAATCGACTGTTTCAATCCGATTAAACTTTCCCTCATACCTTTCTTCTATAGTCTATTACTTCTACAATTGAAACTTTGATTATAAGCTCTTGTAATTGGCGAATTGGAAGCTTGATATTCTTTTTTTTCGTTTTCTTCAATTTGGACTAGCTACGTTGTTGAGTCTTTGGGATTCGCCTCGCATACATTCATAACACTTAGAGGATAATTCACCTTAGCCAATGTGAGTTTACATAGCCCCTTTTCTCTTTTACATTTTTTTTTTTGGGGTGAAACATGTTTAAACATTTTATACACTATCATTTACTCATTCTTACATTGTTGAAACTGATGATTCAATTACACTATCATTTACTCATTCTATCATTTGACTGTAACAAAAAGACACAGTACAATCATTAACAATGATCAAGCCGCCTGTTTAGATTATAGCGCTATAGGTCTGACAAACCCATCCCCCCGCATAAATTCAGGGATGATCGATAACAGTAACAACATTTAACTAACTTGCGAGTTAGTCATCAGTCGACACAAGGTTTGATTGTACAAAGACGCATTGTTACATGTCGGAATCATACTCTATCATCATACAATTGTGATTGTTGTACAAACTATTGTTATCAATATTATTCAAAAACCTATGTATTCTCACCAACTTTTGTTGACCCAAAATATTTTCAAACTTAACATGTTTCAGGTTCTACTTGCTTGAAGATTTGAATTAATGCTTGAAGATGTGTGCATAGTATTACTCATTTTAATGTACGAATTCTTGTAGAACAATTGTATGTAATTTATTTAAATCATTTAATGAAATTATTATTTACCATGAGCTACTGAACAATCATCAATACGTGACATCCCGATGTTTCCGCCATCGGTTGGGGTGTTACAGATTGGTATCAGAGCCATGGTTATAGGAAATTAGGTTATTAAAAAAAATAATCTAGTCTATAACCATAGGATTTTAATCAGTACTTGCTCCTTTTACTTGCAACCTTACTTGTTTATATTCTCTATTTTACTTCTTATCCTTACTTTAGTCCCTACAAGAAGAGTGCTCTCCATCACAAGATATACTCTTAGACTAATAGGACAAACCCTCAGGTTTAGCCTGAACCACCTTGAAGATCTCGTCGAAGTTCTAGATTTTAATAATGAACACGTGCAATCTGGAAGGGTGAACGCCTGTATTCTGAGTTTTCTGTCTAGGACTGGCATTGCGCATAAATCCCAATCAGACGAGGGTCCCGGATGCCTACCTGGGAATTCTCGGGATGAGTGTTCACTTATAGGCTAAAGCATGTCTTCATTATGTTATTAGAATCTAGAAGTTTTGATATGTCAACGTTTTCGTTTATTCGTTTTAATTAATGAATAAATGATTACACTCACTTTCCTTAAACTAAGCTCTAAAATCTCAAAATTTTACAGCTTAAATCAATCTCATTTCATAACCATCTATGGATTTCACAATCACACTTCACCTTACCATCTTAGCCACTTTTTAAATATTCAACACCCTACCCAAATCATATTATTTCATTTCTCCACATGTTACTTATTTTTAAAGACTATAACCTCATACCTTAGCACAAACTAAAGATTTCTAAATCTTGTTGTATTTTCATTACCTAGTAACTTTACAAAGTACATATTTTTGTCAAAAGATGTCCTCGAACTTAAATTCAATTGTTTATTTATTGACGTAACAAACAATTTTCTATATAATGCTTTAAACTATTAAAAATCACTTAATAGAACCTTGATCTTCAAAACCTAATGTCATGTTTGAAATCTCCAACTAACGGGAATATTTTAATCAAAGCCCACTTAGCTTATACTATTTAACAACTTTTGCTTTATGTATAAAACCAATTTTGAAAATAAGATTTTTTTTTCCCATAGGAATAATATCTAGTCTCTAAATTCTCCATCGACACTCACTCATTTTCAACTTGTTCAAATTTTTACAATATTTGGCATATACCACAATCATGTTTTCTTATACACTTGATTATAACCTTTGATCCAAACCCCAAAATTTACACTGCTACATAATCTCCTTACTATAAAATAAACTCTTTATAAACTATCTTCACATTCACTATCTCTCACAACCTTGATTCTGCTTCAAGATTTTTCATCATCGTCTCAAGAACTAAATTCATATCCTTCACCTTCTCACACATGAGCTAGTTACCCATGATAACCAAACTATTGAAACTTGGTTGTGTGTTGCATCAAACTTAATCCTTAGTTATACATGAGGATTCGATTATCTACCATATTTAAACATTTGATACTAGAAATCATGGAATATAAACTATTTGCTATAGACACACCTAGAGTCGTTAACCTTGTCTAGGACAACACTATTACAACTCGCATGCTATGCTTGATACTTGATTGTTTATATGTACATATTATCAATTTGCAATTTATGTGTGAAATAATTGGTACACTTAATCAAACAACTGGTAGAGGATGAAGTACTTGCTCAACAGTTAGTTGAGTACCAAATAACCTACTCAACGATTGGTAGAGGTCATCATGCCTGCTCAACAGTCGGTAGAGGCCCTACAACCTGCTCAATGACTGGTAGAGGCTATCGCACCTGCTCAACAATCGGTAGAGGTTCTTACTCACTGACTGGCAGAAGTCTTTTTCTTACTCAACAGTTGGACTTATTTTTGGGTACATTGTATACAATTCAATCACAAAGTTATTTTGCATTACTTACATGTGTGTTTAGAGTCATAGAAGGACACAAAACCCTAATGTAAGGTAAATTGGTGATTGCGGTCCGGAACGTAATCATGAATTTACAGGTACGTTAAGGTAGTGTGAAATTCTATCAAGGTTTCGGGAGATAACCAAATGTAAACTCTAGTTATCTGGTAGTTCATTTAATCAATCAACTCACACATAACAAACCTCTTACCCAAATTATTCGTGACAGATTATTCTATTCATGACGTGCCTTAACACGAAATTTTACAGACCACACTTGTCCTAATTTTTACCCAATCACCTTCAACCCTGTGTTTTTAATAACTTCGGGACGAAGTTCCTAAAAGTAGGGGAGACTGTAACATCGCGAATTTCCCCTAATTTTTTTTAGGGAAAATGGATTTAATTACTCCCAACTATCGTCTGTTGGCGGATAATACTCCCAACTATCACTTTGGCCATTAGCACTCTAAACTTTCAACTTGTTTGCTTTTATCACTCCCAAACTAACTGAGGTCTAACCTGGTTAGTTTTCGTGGCCAAAATGTAAAAACCAAAACTTCTGTGTAGCCAAAATGGAAAAACTAAAACTTAAGGGGCATTTCTGAAACTTTTTATTATTATTATTATTATTATTATTATTATTATTATTATTATTATTATTATTATTATTATTATTATTATTCTTTTTTAAATTCTATAAATCCCCCTCATTCTTCTTCATTAGAATCAAACCCACCAAGTCTCCTTCCTCCACAACCGTAGCTTCAACCACCCATCAATAAATCATCACCCGACCACCATTGGCCCAACACTATTAGCCTTCGGACCCAAGCACCTGACCCGAGACAAAACCCTCATGAATACAAATAGATTAAGGGAAACTATGTTCTCACGAATTCTCCCCTAAAGCAATAGGCGTCTCCAGGGTCTCATTACCCCTCTGTATCTTTAATATGATCTTATCTCCCACGCTATATTCATCTAATGCTTTTAAGAATTCGGCTTTATTCTTAACCTGAACCAGCAAATCAAACATAGCACCGTTCGTCTTCGCTAATAATTAGTGGCCGGTTTAAAAAAAAACTAAGAAGACATAGGATAAAACTCACAGGCTTGGTGTCGACTGCTATGATGATGTCACCAAGAACAATATTACCAGCAAATTCCCTGGAGGTGGGAAGAAGACCAGCTTTTGCTGTAGGGCTATTTGCAAGAACCTAAATACAATAAAATTTATGCAAAAAATGTTCGGTTTAATCTAGTTATATTGATAACCACCGAGTCTTCTTCCTCCACAACCGTAGCTTCAACCACCCATCATAGTAGCTTTAACCACCACAACCGTAGCTGTCACCGTCGTCTTCTTCCTCCTTTCTCCTTCGAGCTCTCTCTCTCTCTCTCTCTCTCTCTCTCTCTCTCTCCCTCTCTCTCTCTCTCATCTGCTTCTCTCTCTTCTTCTGTTCCGACGACAACCGTAGCTGTCACCGTCGTCTTCTTCCTCCTTCCTCTGCTCCTCTGTTCCGATTAGGGGTTTAGGGTTCCGATTAGGGTTGACGGCGGCAGTAGTGATTTAGGGTTCCGATTAGGGGTTTTATCGGGTTATTACGAGGAGATGTATGGTTTCGGTTGATGGTTGGTTTAGAAACAGAAAGGTTATCGGGTTATCACAAGGTTACCGAACCAGAAACAGGGGAGGAGGAGGAGGGTTGTGATAATTACCGGAGAGGAGGACGACGGCGGCGGCCACCAGTCACCATCGCCGGTGACCTTCTGTTGGGTCTTGATAGAACACACACATAAGTGTGTGTGGATCCTTTGTGTGCAGAGAACAAAGTGGGAGAGGGGGTGGGGTTTATAAACTTAAAAAAGTAATAATAATAATAATAATAATAATAATAATAATAATAATAATAATAATAATAAAAAAAAGTTTTAAAAATGTCCTAAAGTTTTGGTTTTTACATTTTGACCACGAAAACTAACCAGGTTAGACCTCAGTTAGTTTGGGAGTGATAAAAGCAAACAAGTTGAAAGTTTGGAGTACTAATGGTCAAAGTGATAGTTGGGAGTATTATCCGCCAACAGGCGATAGTTGGGAGTAATTAAATCCATTTTCCCTTTTTTTTAATAAAAAGAATGTATTGTTTTAAACAATATATGTTTTAAATACCTTAAACTAATAATTATTTGTATCTCGACACTTTTGTACGTTTTAAAAATATTTCGAGTCACTTTCGGGCTTATATAATCATATTATGAATTTAGAATAATATAGTTTTAGGGAAATAATTGCCAAAAAAAAAGATTTGTGTGGTCCGAGACTCGAACCCGCGTCCACAGCCAACCAACACACAGTGACAACCAACTGAGCCAACTATCATCTAGTGTAGTATTTCAGAAGAAAATAAACTTAACACATTCCTTAAATTGATTAGTCAAAGTCTTAGTCAAACAGTCAAAGTCATAGTCAAACAGTCAAAGTCTTAGTCAAATAGTCAATTCATCATAAAACCTTACTTTATGGTGTTGACCAATTTTAATGGCTAATTGACTCCAAAACTAGTATAAAAACCCATCTATGACCCATTATACTTTGCACCTCTAAATCGATTGTTTCAATCCGATTAAACTTTCCCTCATACCTTTCTTCTATAGTCTATTACTTCTACAATTGAAGCTTTGATTATAAGCTCTTGTAATTGGCGAATTGGAAGCTTGATATTCTTTTTTTTGTTTTCTTCAATTTGGACTAGCTACGTTGTTGAGTCTTTGGGATTCGCCTCGCATACATTCACAACACTTAGAGGATAATTCACCTTAGCCAATGTGAGTTTGCATAGCCCCTTTTCTCTTTTACATTTTTTTTTGGGATGAAACATGTTTAAACATTTTATACACTATCATTTACTCATTCTTACATTGTTGAAACTGATGATTCAATTACACTATCATTTACTCATTCTATCATTTGACTGTAACAAAAAGACACAGTACAATCATTAACAATGATCAAGCCGCCTGTTTAGATTATAGCGCTATAGGTCTGACAAACCCATCCCCCCGCATAAATTCAGGGATGATCGATAACAGTAACAACATTTAACTAACTTGCGATTTAGTCATCAGTCGACACAAGGTTTGATTGTACAAAGACTCATTGTTACATGTCGGAATCATACTATATCATCATACAACTGTGATTGTTGTACAAACTATTGTTATCAATATTATTCAAAAACCTATGTATTCTCACCAACTTTTGTTGACCCAAAATATTTTCAAACTTAACATGTTTCAGGTTCTACTTGCTTGAAGATTTGAATTAATGCTTGAAGATGTGTGCATAGTATTACTCATTTTAATGTACGAATTCTTATAGAACAATTGTATGTAATTTATTTAAATCATTTAATGAAATTATTATTTACCATGAGCTACTGAACAATCATCAATACGTGACATCCCGATGTTTCCGCCATCGGTTAGGGTGTTACACGATCCTGGGGCTCAAACTCAATATTAAGAAAACTGAAGTTTTTTTTGTTGTCATGTAATGGAGCGAAGGTTAAAGACGGGCTTTTCCCACGGTGGATTGGGATTCCGAATAAAGGAGTGAAACTTCTATGAGGTGCTGTCAGCCCCGATGCTGGGTTTATTAGTGACCTGGCCTTGAGGAGAGCTTTGGGTGTTGTTAACCTTTTGGGACGTCTCTCTTACCTATGTGATCCCCAAAGCGAGCTCCTTCTGCTCCGATCCTACATGCAAACCTTCCATGATTGATAGGGTGATATCCTAGTTTGACAATGGGCTTCGAGAAGCTATTGAAGATATAACAGTGTGAGGGAGCCCGTTTTTTGGCGACTTTCAGTGGCAGTTGGTATCACTAGCGATGCGCCTGGGAGGACTAGGGCTGATTTTAGCTCGAGATGTCATCGTTTACGCTTTCGTGGCTTCCAGAGCCCAGTCTTGAAAGTTGCAGCACCACAACCTACGGAACAGTGGGGTTGTGGGTATTGACCCATATTATGCACTGGCTCTAGGATGCATGTGCAACTCTTTCCCAGATTTTGATCTTAGTGGTTTCACTAACAAGGACACTACCCCACCAAAGACCCATAAAACTTTGGCAAATGCCTTGTTTAGTAAAATTGAGCAGAACATGGGAGATGATTTTGATCTATCTCCTTGCCAGAAAGTGGCAATGGAATGCTTACAAGGACTCCACGCCCATCACTTCCTAATCGTGATTCCTATCGAAGGGTTGGGCCAACGTATGTTAGCAGTTGAATACAGGGCGATTCTTAAATATTGCTTAATGATCCCTATGTTCCCAGACTACGAAACTTTCCCAATTTGTCGTAAGGCTTCCTTAGATAAATATGGGGAACACGCGGTTTACTACAAGGAGTTACCAGGGTTTAAGTATTGCCGTGACCTTGTTCGTGATGCCTTATGGGATATACTTAGGCGGGCAGGGATATCAGTGAAAAAAGAAGCTAGTTAATTTCCCGAGGGACCCGACAGAGAGGAGATATATTCTACGACTAGCAGTTGTGCTCGTGTTCAGCTGGGCGGGTTGGTGGGAAACACGATTGTGTGGACCTTATAGGTGTATCCTCTCTTGTTAGTTGTTACTTTTCGAGATTCTGGGTTTGTGGTTGGGCAAGTGATGCAGAAAGCAGAGTCCAAGAAGGTTGAGAAGCATGCCAAAGCCTGTGAGGATAATCAACATGTTTTTGTCCCCTTAGCCTTGGATATTTTTGGCTCTTGGACACCAAAAGCCATTCGGTTCTTGCCAGAGTCCAACGGGTCGTTCATAGCAATTTTCGACCCCCAAGGGCAAGAGTTTTTCTTTAGTATATTAGTTTTGCTATTTAGAAAGGGGTGACGGTGCAACTTGTTACCCGTCTGCTTGTGATTATGTAATTTAATATTTTATTTCAGTGAAATCATATTATATAAAAATAATAATAATAATAATAATAATAATAATAATAATAATAATAATAATAATAAATCGTCTTCCATATGAATGTTTAAGCTTAAAAGCACTTATTGAAGTATAATTAATCATTTGAGATCGTGTTTTGGTCAATTTGGCCGATTGAATTTTTAGCAAATTCACTAGTTTTGCCCCAAACCATTTTCAACTTAACCTTGGATTATCATCAAAATCAACTTTGAAATGGTGATTATACTTGATTTCCATCTATTAGTAATGATCGTAACATAAATTTTTATTAGATCCCACTTTTCTTTGTAAACTATTCGGAAACTCTAGGATTCAATCGCATTGATATGTAAAAGTACATGATTTCAAATCCTAACAAGAAAATGAGGGATGTTAGAAAACTTACATTGTAATCACCGCACGCCTTTCGTACATGAAGCTCGCAGATTTTTGAGTCTCTGTACTTGCTGCAATAAACTGTAACAGAAAACGAAATCATAGAACTGAACCGGGCTTGTGTTTGACACAATTCCCTTAAACAGATTCTTCATCTATTCCCAGGGTACACCGGTTCGAAACAGTGGCGATGGTGTACTACCGGACTATCCCACTTGCCTGAAAAGAAACCGGAACATGGTTGCTACTCTTGAGTGTACATGTGTTGCAAGAGTTTTTTTAGTGTATATTTTCATGTATCTCATTTCTATATATCCAAATGAGGCACAAAGCCTTCCATTATATAAGAACATGGATGTGTGAAGAGTCTTCTTAATTAGAGACTTAATTTGAGACATAAAGACTCTAATTAAGTGACATAAAATCTCTAATTAAAAGAAATAAAAAAAACTCCAATCAAAGACATAAAACTCTACTCAAGAGTTTGTCTTTAATTCACCACATGAAGGTCTTATTAATAATTATAATTTATTAAATTATAATTTCGATATCATCCATTCACCATATTTCCAACAATCCCCCACATGAATGGAGATTGATCAAAACACACATATTTCGAACGAACCCCACATGAATAGGAGTCATTCTGAGAAGCAACCTCATTCCGATTAAATTTCAATAGTTGAGTTTTGCATACGATAGGTAGGTGTGACCCTTTGAACCTTCGCTTATGAAACACACATAGCCCACTGGCTCTGAGTAGAACGCGATGTCTTTGAACTCGTCTGCCGTTTGTGTGGACGACAATACGCTTCACACAAGACTCTCCCTAACAATGTCAAGTCCTGATAGTTGTGTCCGTTATGGTCATGGACACGTGCTTGGTTCTGCGAGAGTTATTAAGTGTTGTGCCCCAACAATACCCATTCGAAGCGACCCCATTTCTCTCTCACATAAGTGATCTACTGGGACTGGTTACCTCAGTCAAATCATTAAAAGCCATAAGCTTAACCTCAACCTTGTCACTTTTTAGGAATGGACTAGGAAGCTTATTAAATTTATAGTAAGCTCCCCTTTTCAAAGCATGGGGTTTCCACCAACTCTCCTCCACGGTGACCTTCGCGAGTTCATACAATCAGGTTGTCCTATTTAACTCAGATCTTGGGATCTCCAGTCAGCTGAGTTAGGTTTCGTTCGCATAAACTTAGCCTTTCATGGGCTTTAGCCTCATTCCCATTGACGACTTCTGAACTAACTCTCTGCTTAAGCCTTTTGTTAGCGGATCCGCGATGTTATCCTTTGACTTCACGTAGTCAACAGTGATAACTCCTGTAGAGATTAGTTTTCGTACCGTATTATGCCTACGTCTTATATACCTGTTCTTACTAATACACATTATGATATGAGCTCTGCCAATTACCGATTGACTATCACAGCGTATGCATTAGGCCGATGCCGGCTTCGGTCACCTAGGTATATCCTTAACAAATTGGCATCGCCATTCTGCCTATTCATCCTCTAAAGCGATGAATTTTGATTCCAACATGGATCTAGCAATAACCAATTGCTTAGATGATTTCCATGTTATCGCAGCACCTCCAAGTGTGAACAAATACCGACTCGTTGCCTTGGAATCATTCATGTAAGATATCCAATTCGCATCATAGTAACCTTCAACAACTAATGGATATCTTTTATATTGCAGCCCGTAGTCTCGTATGTATCCTAATTACCAAAGCACCCGTGTCACGTAATTCTAATGTATTGAACTTAGGTTGCTCGTGTATCTACTTAGCTTGCTTGCTAAGTCTGGTCTGATACAACTCATCAGATACATCAGGCTGCCAATAATTCTTGAGTACTCTAATTGGTTAACAGGCTCACCTCGACTTTTAGCTAGACGTTGACTCGTGTCAATGAAAGTTCTAGCCACATTAGAGTCATTTCCATTGAACTTCTCAAGAATTTTGTCCACATAATAGGACTGACTTATAACAAGTCTGTTCTAGGTTCGTGTGATTTGTACTTCCCAAAATCGCATTCGTTCATATCAAACCTTCTATTTTCAAATGCAAGTCACCTCTACACTTATGTGTTTATTGGATAACTACCAAATGGGGTGATGAAAGTTTATTCCTTTCATATGTAGCTTGAAAACTTCTCAAGTACCATTTTTACATCCCTACGGATTGTTTCTTAAATGACTTTCCCCCCACATTGCTTGCACTTTGATTAAGTTCGAGTAATATCACTCATGATGACATTAGACACCCGTGATAAGATAGCGACTATCTATATATTTGTGTCATTGAGGTCATCCATTATATTACTCAACCCATATTTCTCACACGAACCATTTTCTGTGCTATATGAGTTCTCCTCATATTAAGCTAAATAGTATATATCATAACCAATGAACTATTTATTCGGTCCTTTCGATTCATCGTTTTTTAATGAATTATATATCTGCTTTTACAAAATTCATTCTTATGTCGTCACATATGTGTGAATGTTCAAATTTAATTTATTCTCCGTGGAACTTCTAAATTAACAAGTATTAGTCTAGCATGCTTTAGACTACAAATACTTAGCATGTGAACAGAAGATGCCTCATTCTGATTCTTCACAGCCTTAAGAGATAACTCACTATCTCTTCCTAACATTCACATCTTAATTTAGACACAAAATGAGATTTTGTTTACCATTCTAAAACCTCGGTTTTAAGAATGCTTCAAAACTATAATTAATTCCATCCATTAGAATCAAGACTCGTTTGCCTTTAATCTTCAAGGCTTCACAATTGACTCTTTAGGACTTAAACATAAGCCTTAATATAAGTCACTTTGATGAACATATTCATCATCAACAAGTCAATTAGATTGACACTCAACAACGTGTCATTCACATATGCCTAAAATGATATATATACGCATTTTGTTGAAACAGTTTATTGGGAGACTCCCAAAATATTGTACAAATCCTCCACATAGTTCAACCAATATTGATGGTTTGTAGAGACTAAACACATCCATCAATAATGTAAGTCTTTATAATAAATCTCGCAAAATTTATCAAAGACTTATCAATAATAACATATATTTCTATCATATGTTATAGTCATAAAAAACCACGTTTATGCATTTCTACGTAAATGCTCTCAATATTAGATGACATATCTCGTTTTCGTGCATTTAACTTCAATACACTTGCCACATTGTTCATGATTCTCTCATGGTGTGGTTGTATGTTTGATGTATGATTTATGACTAATTTCATAATTCATAACTACAACTCGCTCATTGTGTTTATGCAAATCGCTTCTTGCATATATATATCCTTATTAAATCCGTCGTCCAAAAAAATACCGTCACAAATATCCTTTTCACATATATTTTAAGCCACTTGACTAATAAAATATAATATATAATCCAAAATATATATTACAAATATATTTAAACAGATTCATATAGGAATATATAAACATCAAATCTAAAAATGTTATTCTATTCAATACTTTATCGTTCGACGAAATAATAGCAATTACAATGTCTCCTGGCATATTTCGAAGTACTCTCTCAATACACTGTTCAAAACAACAAAGTCGTTTATAATTAACTACTCACAAGTAGTCGAACAAGTAAATATGCCAAAAACAACATCAAGTTGTTTTACACTAAATAGTCTCTCTAGACTATTATATGGTTTAAGACATCGTACTTCTCATACAAGTATCAAACCATATATAATTTGCAAACGACATGTTTTATTCATACAAAACATTTCTCCTTTTACAAATGTTTTCCATAAACTATAATATAGCTCTATTATTTTAAACTATTTCTAACTCACTTGTTAAAGTTTATGGTTTTCATGATTAGCCGCTTCTAATTCGCTCATTAGAAACTATATGTGTACCATATAAACATATACGGTTTCAAAACTTAACCATTTCTAACACATTTGTTAGAATACAACCAATTACACGTTTCATCGTATAGAGCTTTGGTTATATTAAATAAAACCTTTTTCTAACACACCCATTAGAAATAAACGATTACCCAAAATCATTTTGAAGGTCATTGGTTTATGTTCTCAACCGTTTCTAACCTGCTTGTTAGAAATACACGATTATGACAATCGTTTTAGAACTTATTGGTTTATATATAAAATAAACCGTTTCTAACACGCTCGTTAGAAAATTAAACCATCTACATAAATGGTATTAACTTAGGATTTTCCAAAATATACCTGTTTCAAACTCGCTCGTTAGAAACCGTCGAATTTTAACCAAACTGGTTCAATGTTGATTATTTTCCAAAATAATCATTTCTAACACGTTTGTGCATTTTGTACAATAATATTTTCTATCATATTCGTTAGAAAATATAAACCTTATTTTTCTTTACAAATCCGTCGTCCAAAAAAAATATCGTCACAAATATCCTTTTCACATATATTTTAAGCCACTTGACTAATAAAATATAATATATAATCCAAAATATATATTACAAATATATTTAAACAGATTCATATAAGGATATATAAACATCAAATCTAAAAATGTTATTTTATTCAATACTTTATCGTTCGACGAAATAATAGCAATTACAATGTCTCCTGGCATATTTCGAAGTACTCTCTCAATACACTGTTGTAACACCCCAACCGATGGCGGAATCATCGAGGTGTCACGTAGTGACGATTGTTCAAAAGCACATGGTACTAAAATGTAAATATATTATTGAATAATTTAAATTGTCTTACATGGATGAAATGGGAAAAATACATAAGTCTGAACAAAACATGAAATTTGCAATAAATTATTAAAAGCAAGCACTAAAATCCAATGCTATGGAACTAAGATCAAACTGCACCTGAAACATGTACAAAATAAGTTTTGTCAACATATGAAATGTTGGTGAGCATTCCTAGATTTAATACATATAGTAAATTGGGAAAATATTATACAATACAAGTGCAAAGCTACAGTGCAATTATGTAAACTATGTATCATACAAATGAGCGAAATCAATCTTGTGACTGTATAATGTACTAAATGAACGGCGGTGTACTTATCCAAATAATTGGATAATAACTTAACAATGACCATGGATTCTCCGATGAAAAAGGGGGAGAATCAACCTAGGCGGGTTGTCAATCCAATAGCGCTATCCAATGTTAAGGTCGGCTTGTACAATGTTAATGATTTCACTAAGTACAAATGTATTCTACATGAAATGTCTAAGCATAAAGCACGTTTGTAAGCAAATGCACATAGTACTAGAATTGTATTGTAAAAATGTGAACTTGTATTTGTAATCTGTATAAGTGTACATGTAACACCCCAAAAATGAATAAAAGCAAAAAGGGGATAGGAAATACTCACATTGATTGTGATGATGAAGTTGTAATAAATAAACGAGAATTGCAAAGCAAAGATGAGTCGTCTGAAATGAGTATGGGAGCCTCAAATGCTGACCAGGGATGGTAAGAAAACACTGAAAAAATTCCGAAATGACACCGGCTGTGGAGCCAGATGCTGAACAGGGTGTGAGCGGTGTGGTGTTGGTCATGGTGGCGAAAGGTGGCGAAGCAAGGCAACGGCAAAGTGGCAAGACAACGAAGCTAGAGCAACGTCGGAGTGCGGTTGCGATGGAAGCTCCGACCAAATCAAAAGCGTTTCAGGAGTTATATTACGAGCCCTCAAGGTATAAAAAGGATTGATGATTCAGTTACCATCCGTAATTTTTGCTAATTATCGTTCCTTGATAATTTCTTGGGTATAATCTTAGTAAATGGAGGTTTGACTACAATCTTAATGGTAGAATTCTGACTTGTCGTATGGTCAAATAAGAGAGTAATGAGCAATTAAGATTTCATTATTCCATTTTTAACTTATTAGTTAATATGAGCATTTGTGTAGTGAGGGAAAAAAACACTTCGAGGTGGTTAATGAATTAAAGAGATATAATAATTATAACAAAAAAATTAATGGATAAAATTGTATATGTATAATAGATAATAAACAAAGGAGACGGATGTCACAGTCTCCTCTACTTTTGAGAACTTCGTCCCGAAGTGATAAATGAAAACATAGGGTTGATTGTGATCAAAAGAAAGACTCCAATAAGACGAATCAAAGTTTGTGTAAAAATGTTCGTATTGAAAATGATAGCCATTGGTCAACGACCTATAAAAGAGGACGGGCCCAACGCTATTAAATAGCCCAATATGCAATAGAAAAATAATGGGGTAGGTTCTTGGTCAGACTCCTAGTCCGCCCCCGCAGTATCGCTCGTGCTTATATATAGGGTGTACCGCAGCTAACCCACCACACTACCGATAATTTGGACTCTTACTAATTGTCTACCAATAGCCTAAGTAGAATCACACACCACCCCCATGTACCTGTAAACCCATGATTGCGTTCCGGACCGTAACCATCGATTTACCTTACACTAGGGTGCTATGCTTTTCCATAACACTAACATAAGTAATACAATAAACAATGCGTGCAACCAAAATGTGTTAAGTAGTAGATACTGCTCAAGTATAAGATGCGGTTAAAGGTTCTTCCCCTTTCAGGTTCACCCCTATAAGACATGATTAGGGTTTCTTCACCTTTCGGGTTCACCCTTAACCGATAAATTTTCTGTTCACATCATTGGGCTCTAAACAACCATATCGATAAACTCTGAGGATTACACTGTTCCCCTCGGGTTAGAGGAATACCCTGAACCAAGTCGTACATGGGAACTGGCTTAGATCTCATACGAGCTATCAATTAGTATGTTCGTTGGCCATGATGATGAACAAAATAATGTAAAGTATAACAGGGTTTTGCTCACAACAAAAAAAAATATGCATACCAAATATGCGTTCATGTAAGTATATAAGTATAGCATAAAATTTCGATTGAAAGAATAACATAACGTAAATCGAATAAATCGCACAATTTGCACAAAATGAAAGTAAACGAGTTAAATTAATACTCAAAAATAGTGTTGTAAGAATAACTACTAATAACTAGTGCGAGAATAGTTACGAATAACGCGTGAAAATAACTACCAACAAAAGAATAATACAAAAATAATAAGATAATGTACGAACGTAACTATAAATAGAATGGTTTAAAAAAAATAATGAAATTTACTGTAAATGCAAGTGCGCAGAACAGACGTATAGTCTACTGGTATGAGGATAACTTTTTGGAAACCGAAGAATGTTTTAAGTTCAAAACAGGTTCACTTGAAAAGATTTCGTAGGTACACATTTTCATGTGTTTACGAGAAGTCGAGTTTGAAAAGTGTAATAAGGCATATTATTAGTTGCAAATTCCTCCCGGAAACATATATTGAATACGTTATATGAAAACATGCAGATTTACATTTGATTTGTAAAATATGCAATGCAAGTTTATAAAATGCAAGATGAAACCATTTCATGAAGTGTGTGTAAATCTAATGTGTTTCGAAAGACCAACATTTAAAATAATGTGAAGGTTGTGAATGATCCCAGATGCCTTGACGAATTTTGGAAAATAAAATTTTCTGTATTTAAACATTTCTTTAACTTGTGGGTTGAAAAGTCGAAAAATTTTAATTGTTATGAAATGTTGAGAAAATCGAAGTGTTACCCGTTAAGACTGGGTAAACTTGAAACCTTTTAAATTTTCAAACTTTTACGAAATTTATACATTGAAAGATCATTTATTTGCAGGATCGTTAAGGCATCTCTTTGGGCTCATAGCGGGCTATTTGTTTCAAGGCACAAGGTGTATGAAAAGTGTGTTCTAATTTGGCGAATAGGCTTTGTGAAAAGACTTATAGAATAAGTTGTCAAATTAATCGTTTTAGAGAGTAGTGTACTAGTGCGTATCGTGTAGGTAGGCATTTATGTATGAGTTTAGTCTGACTAAGAAGTTCTAACTAATGGTAATTGGCTATGGCTTAGGAGATTGGATGCAGCAATATTAGTATTGGGTATATGAGGATATACTGTGACTCCGATCAAGTAAGTTTGTAAACATGAAGGTATAAAACAGGTTGAAATAATAAGTTTGGAAAAACCATGTTCATTTTTAATTATATGATGACGCAACATTCCTAAAATCAGGATGTGATCAAAGTTAAACACAGAGTTTAAAACTTAAGTCGTGGGTAAAGATGTTTTAGCGCAAAACGAGTAATACCTTATAGTGTAAGAATCATGAGCATAAGTGAAATAGTGTAAGCTTTAATGCGATAATATATCGAACAAAAGTTTTAGTAATGATGATAAGGGATTCAAAAGCGAATGATCAATGAATAATGGCATATGAAATATCAAGTGATTAAATGGAATCTTCAAATGATAAACAAACATAAATATCAATGATATAAAACATTGGAATTGTTTCCATAGGAAACTTTGACTAACTAAAGTAATTGAAATGTTATTAGTGACTTGTGGGGGCGTACTTTAGCCTATAAGTGAATGCTCATCTCGAGAGTTCCCAGGTCGGCATACGGGTCCCTCGTCTGATTGGGATTTATGCGAAATGCCAGGCCTAGACAGAAAACTCAGGATACAGGCGCTCACCCTTCCAGATTGCACGTGCCCCATCACTAGTAAATTTCAAAACTTTAGCGAGATTAAAAACGAGATGTAGAAATAGATCCTTGAGATGTGGATTTCACTCCTAACTCAAAGATGTATTTCAAAATTGAAAATGATTGTGGAATGAAACCAATCACTAAGTTAAGGATATCACTCCCAGCTTAGTGGTTAAGTTTTTTTTTTTTTTTTTTTTTTTTTTAAGGTAATACTCTTTGAGGTGTGGATGTCACTCATATCTCAAAGATATATTCCTAAGATAAATAACATATAAAGGAATGAAACTAATCACCAAGGTATGGATACCACTCCTAACTTGATGATATCGTTTCGTTTGTGAAATACGAGTGTCTTCTTCGCCAACCAAAATATCGAAAGAATAACAAGAAAGAAGCATAGCGAAAATTTCTTGAAAGAAAATACAAGAATAAAGAGAAATATACACGAGAGGACTCGTGAAAGTAAGCTTAGTTATAGTCTAGGCTAAAAGGCATTCTAATAACCTAATTCCCTATAACCATGGCTCTGATACCAATCTGTAACACCCCAACCGATGGCGGAATCATCGAGGTGTCACGTAGTGACGATTGTTCAAAAGCACATGGTACTAAAATGTAAATATATTATTGAATAATTTAAATTGTCTTACATGGATGAAATGGGAAAAATACATAAGTCTGAACAAAACATGAAATTTGCAATAAATTATTAAAAGCAAGCACTAAAATCCAATGCTATGGAACTAAGATCAAACTGCACCTGAAACATGTACAAAATAAGTTTTGTCAACATATGAAATGTTGGTGAGCATTCCTGGATTTAATACATATAGTAAATTGGGAAAATGTTATACAATTCAAGTGCAAAGCTACAGTGCAATTATGTAAACTATGTATCATACAAATGAGCGAAATCAATCCTGTGACTGTATAATGTACTAAATGAACGGCGGTGTACTTATCCAAATAATTGGATAATAACTTAACAATGACCATGGATTCTCCGATGAAAAAGGGGGAGAATCAACCTAGGCGGGTTGTCAATCTAATAGCGCTATCCAATGTTAAGGTCGGCGTGTACAATGTTAATGATTTCACTAAGTACAAATGTATTCTACATGAAATGTCTAAGCATAAAGCACGTTTGTAAGCAAATGCACATAGTACTAGAATTGTATTGTAAAAATGTGAACTTGTATTTGTAATCTGTATAAGTGTACATGTAACACCCCAAAAATGAATAAAAGCAAAAAGGGGATAGGAAATACTCACATTGATTGTGATGATGAAGTTGTAATAAATAAACGAGAATTGCAAAGCAAAGATGAGTCGTCTGAAATGAGTATGGGAGCCTCAAATGCTGACCAGGGATGGTAAGAAAACACTGAAAAAATTCCGAAATGACACCGGCTGTGGAGCCAGATGCTAAACAGGGTGTGAGCGGTGTGGTGTTGGTCATGGTGGCGAAAGGTGGCGAAGCAAGGCAGCGGCGAAGTGGCAAGACAACGAAGCTAGAGCAACGTCGGAGTGCGGTTGCGATGGAAGCTCCGACCAAATCAAAAGCGTTTCAGGAGTTATATTACGAGCCCTCAAGGGTATAAAAAGGATTGATGATTCAGTTACCATCCGTAATTTTTGCTAATGATCGTTCCTTGATAATTTCTTGGGTATAATCTTAGTAAATGGAGGTTTGACTACAATCTTAATGGTAGAATTCTGACTTGTCGTATGGTCAAATAAGAGAGTAATGAGCAATTAAGATTTCATTATTCCATTTTTAACTTATTAGTTTATATGAGCATTTGTGTAGTGAGGGAAAAAAACACTTCAAGGTGGTTAATGAATTAAAGAGATATAATAATTATAACAAAATAATTAATGGATAAAATTGTATATGTATAATCTATACATCTAATAAACTAAAGTCCATGAGGACACTTGGCACTCCCACATTCATCCTCAATTGTGTAGCCAATCATATTGTGCCAAGTGTCTCATTGTGAGAATTTATAAAGTTTTCTTTTTTTTTTTAAATCAAAAATTCAATTAAAACATAAATATGGTCAAAATATGTGAATTAATAACCTTCCTAATATCATTAACCCACTCAATCATTTATAATATCCTAATTAGCAAAGGGATGGTGCAATGTTAGGTTGTACCTAATGCTCTAAGGGTGTTTTATGCTCTAAAGGTTGTACTCTATGCTTTCACGTTTTCTTTGCAGGTGTTTTGTGGCTGACCACTCCTCATTCCACCAACCCCTTCACAACTTCTTTCTCTCTCTCTTTCTTTTTCTGCATGTCATCTTCTTCATGTGTGTCTCTCTCAAGCTTTTCATATTTTCACACCTACCACTAGACGCCGCTAACCACTGCTTTTTGGATGACGGAATAACACGGCAGAGACGGAGCCACTCCCTCCATCACCACCACATTCGGCGACAACGAACTTCAAGAGAACACCGCCGGTAACATAAATATCAAATTTTTTTGGGGCCAAACAGTTTTGACGTCCTTACCACCCCTAATATTTCATTTCCTTTACTTGACAACAGAAATCCATTCTCTTTCATGATGAAACAACCCGGTCGGTCGTTCGCCATCATTGTATGAGGTTTTCCTTAATCTCTTTTGTTTGTTTATTTCTTTCTTCTTCGATTTCTAAGCCTTTTGTTTATGAATTGTTCAGGCTTTGTTCTGATTGTAAGCTGATTCCATCCAGGTAATTTTTTTCATCTGTTTTTTATGTGTTTTGCCTATTTTGTATTTTTTTTGTTTTTGGTTGGGGATGAAATTGTTGCATGTGCTTGGATTGTTGTTTGTTTTGTTGTATTGTTGGTTGATTGCTATTTGTTTTGTTAAGCATTTAACATTTGGAAGGTGGGGGAGGAACCAGATTCTAATTCATCATATCTATGTTTTTAGATTTAATCTTACTGTCTTATAATTGTTTAATTTGTTGTGTTTGATTTGATGAATTTTGGTTTATACGTTTATAAATCTGTATAGATTTTGTAGGTTTTATGGTTGAGCATTTTGTTAGTGGTATAAATAAGAAATCGAGATCTTAACGAACAATAGTTTTAGGTTTTGGGCGACTGAAATAATAGGTATTTTGATGTTTTAGGGTTAATATGCGATTGCTGTATCTCAACTTAAAGCACTCCGAGACGACATGTTTTCGGGGAAGGCCAAGTTTCAAGATCTGACAGTTTTTTTTTTTTTTTTTTTTTTTTGTGGATTGTGTTTAATTAAAGATTGTTATATTTTCAGGTTTGATCGGTTATTGATTCGATGATTTATTGTTGCTACAAATGCTTCGACTGTTGAGTGTCTGAAGCAAAAACAAACCATTGAATGTAAGAAATTAGTGTTTTTAAGGTTTGTTTGGCAAATAAGAACAGTTATGTGTTGGCGTGTTAGGTAATTATATGAACTGCTTGAAGATTTTATTTGATTTTGGATTGTGTGAGTTGATGAAAATAGGTGGGAAGATTGGCGGGTCAATTTGCGAAGCCAATCCTTTTTGAGGAGAAAAATGGTGTGAAGCTACCAAGTTACAAAGTTACAGAAGGGATAATGTTACCTTGGATAATAAAATTGTATATAAAATTAATGCGTGCTTACATGACAACCTAAAGACTTCATACTCTTTTTAATGTGTTCTTTTATTGACTAATTTAGTTTGTTTATTTTCATTTAGATTTCGATGTATAGCAAAACCAGAAACCGAGGCTTAGTGTTTGTTTCAATAGGTTCGCACGAGGAAGCATTGGCAGCTTTCACAAATCTTCAGGATCACAGAAGAATTTGGCTCGATGATGTTTGTCTTCGGGTGATGTTGAATGTTCATATGTTCTTCGAGGTGTTCTTGAGGATCATAATATTAGATGAAAGGTAAAAGAATGTTGGATATTTTTTAGTGATTAATCCGCTTAGGAAAGCTATTCGGGTCCGGGTCCTGTTTGTTGATTCGGGTCTCATTTATTAGCATTTTATTTGTTTCCTAAGTTGATGGCTTAAAGTTTGGAAGGATAATTATAAGAATTAATTGTTATAAATGGTGGTTTGAAAAGTCTTGGATGTTAAAAGGAAGGGTCGAGTTTTTTGGTAAGAGATTGATTGATTGTATTATAGGAAAGTTAATAGCACAATTAGTTGTACACTTTCCATATAGTCATAGTCAAATGTATTAACTGCATAGTAAATGTATTAACTATAATTGCTATAATTATGGATCTTGGTTTGGAAAGTTGTTGAATGGAATTGATGGTGGAATTGGTTTGTAAAGTTATTGCACTAATTTTAATACATTTTTAATATTTTGATTTGTTTTTTAATACTTTTTTATGGCGGTTGCAGGTGTATAACGATTGTGTTGCACCAGTGAGCAACGGTGGAGGCTGTCTGGTGGTGATCGATCATGGTCGTACTCACGACAACTGGGTAGTTTATTACAACTTGGAGCACCTATGGACCTCAAAGAATCAACTAATGAACAGAGTCAAAGTCAAACTCAGGTAAATATAAGTGTGATAATAATTAGCTTTTATGATATGGTTACATTTTTCTTTAATCATTAACACTAACCAATTTATATGTTCATCAGGACTTAGGTAAAGCTTTCGTGAAGGTGTTCAAAGGCATCCGTCTTGCATACGAGGTTAGATTTTTCTTTCTTCTTTTTTGAATTTTAAAAATAGAATAGTCATTAAATGTTTTTTATTTTAAAAAAAAATTAAAAATCGGGATTACAATGTTAGGCAAGTTATTAAACACTTTGACCGAAACATTAATGAATGATTTTCGATTTTTAAAAAATTATTTTTTTTATAAAAACATTAATGACTATTTTTTGAATTTTAAAAATAGAATAGTCATTAAATGTTTTTTATTTTAAAAAAATTAAAAATCTGGATTATAGTGTTTAGGAAAGTTATTAAACACTTTGACCGAAACATTAATGAATGATTTTCGATTTTAAAAAATATTTATTTTTATAAAAACATTAATGACTCTTTTTTGACTTTTAAAAATAGAATACTCATTAAATGTTTTTTATTTTAAAAAAAGTAAAAATTTGGATTATAGTGTTTAGGAAAGTTATTAAACACGTTGACCGAAACATTAATGAATGATTTTCGATTTTTAAAAAATAAATTCTTTTATAAAAACATTACTCTTTTTTGATGTTTGTCTTCGGGTGATGTTGAATGTTCATATGTTCTTCGAGGTGTTCTTGAGGATCATAATATTAGATGAAAGGTAAAAGAATGTTGGGTATTTTTTAGTGATTAATCCGCTTAGGAAAGCTATTCGGGTCCGGGTCCTGTTTGTTGATTCGGGTCTCATTTATTAGCATTTTATTTGTTTCCTAAGTTGATGGCTTAAAGTTTGGAAGGATAATTATAAGAATTAATTGTTATAAATGGTGGTTTGAAAAGTCTTGGATGTTAAAAGGAAGGGTCGAGTTTTTTGGTTTTTTTATTTTAAAAAAACAAAAAATGTGGATTATATTGTTTAGGAAAGTTATTAAACACGTTGACCGAAACATTAATGAATGATTTTCGATTTTTAAAAAATAAATTCTTTTATAAAAACATGACTCTTTTTTGAATTTTAAAAATAGAATAGTCATTAAATGTTTTTTATTTAAAAAAAATTAAAAATCTGGATTATAGTGTTTAGGAAAGTTATTAAACACTTTGGCCGAAACATTAATGAATAATTTTCGTTGATGTAAAATAAAAAAATTTATAAAAACATTAATGACTCTTTTTTGAATTTTAAAAATAGAATAGTCATTAATTTTTTTTTAATTTTAAGAAAATTAAAAATCTAGATTACAGTGTTTAGGAAAGTTATTAAACACGTTGACCCAAACATTAATGAATGATTTCGATTTTTAAAAAATAAAAAACATTTATAAAAACATTAATGACTTTTTTTTGAATTTTAAAAATAGAATAGTTATTAAATGTTTTTATTTTAAAAAAATTAAAAATTATGGATTATAGTGTTTAGGAAAGTTATAAAATATGGTCGAAGCTTTTTTAGCGGGTCGATATGGGTAATGCTCATCTTCTCAGACGTGTCAAATTAAATTGTGAAATTTAGCTGGTAGTTAGTTTCTTATTTTCATTTTTATTACTTTCTTATTGTTGAATATGCCATAAGTCTATTTTTAACACATACCATTTAAGTCGACTTATTCAGGTTGGATTGTATTTAAGAAACCCTGTATTCTCACATGGCCAGCTTTATGTCGCATTGTCAAGAGTTAAAAGCAGGGCAGGCGTGAAGTTACTTATACTTGATGCTGGTGGGAAAGTGATGACTAAAACAAAAAATGTGGTTTATAAGGAAATTTTCAGCGATATTTGAATAAATGTGTATTCGTTGCTTTTAAATTTTAATAAAATGTTTCTACTTTATTTTTCTTATACGTTATACTACTCCAAATAATCGTACGATGTTGAACTGCGTGTCAACGCGGGCAAATATCTAGTAGATAATAAACAAAGGAGATGGATGTCACAACTGTTCAAAACAACAAAGTCATTTATAATTAACTACTCACAGGTAGTCGAACAAGTAAATATGCCAAAAACAACATCAAGTTGTTTTACACTAAATAGTCTCTCTAGACTATTATATGGTTTAAGACATCGTACTTCTCATACAAGTATCAAACCATATATAATTTGCAAACGACATGTTTTATTCATACAAAACATTTCTCCTTTTACAAATGTTTTCCATAAACTATAATATAGCTCTATTATTTTAAACTATTTCTAACTCACTTGTTAAAGTTTATGGTTTTCATGATTAGCCGCTTCTAATTCGCTCATTAGAAACTATATGTGTACCATATAAACATATACGGTTTCAAAACTTAACCATTTCTAACACATTTGTTAGAATACAACCGATTACACGTTTCATCGTATAGAGCTTTGGTTATATTAAATAAAACCTTTTTCTAACACACCCATTAGAAATAAACGATTACCCAAAATCATTTTGAAGGTCATCGGTTTATGTTCTCAACCGTTTCTAACCTGCTTGTTAGAAATACACGATTATGACAATCGTTTTAGAACTTATTGGTTTATATATAAAATAAACCGTTTCTAACACGCTCGTTAGAAAATTAAACCATCTACATAAATGGTATTAACTTAGGATTTTCCAAAATATACCCGTTTCAAACTCGCTCGTTAGAAACCGTCGAATTTTAACCAAACTGGTTCAATGTTGATTATTTTCCAAAATAATCATTTCTAACACGTTTGTGCATTTTGTACAATAATATTTTCTATCATATTCGTTAGAAAATATAAACCTTATTTTTCTTTACAAATCCGTCGTCCAAAAAAAATATCGTCACAAATATCCTTTTCACATATATTTTAAGCCACTTGACTAATAAAATATAATATATAATCCAAAATATATATTACAAATATATTTAAACAGATTCATATAAGGATATATAAACATCAAATCTAAAAATGTTATTCTATTCAATACTTTATCGTTCGACGAAATAATAGCAATTACAATGTCTCGTGGCATATTTCGATGTACTCTCTCAATACACTGTTCAAAACAACAAAGTCGTTTATAATTAACTACTCACAAGTAGTCGAACAAGTAAATATGCCAAAAACAACATCAAGTTGTTTTACACTAAATAGTCTCTCTAGACTATTATATGGTTTAAGACATTGTACTTCTCATACAAGTATCAAACCATATATAATTTGCAAACGACATGTTTTATTCATACAAAACATTTCTCCTTTTACAAATGTTTTCCATAAACTATAATATAGCTCTATTATTTTAAACTATTTCTAACTCACTTGTTAAAGTTTATGGTTTTCATGATTAGCCGCTTCTAATTCGCTCATTAGAAACTATATGTGTACCATATAAACATATACGGTTTCAAAACTTAACCATTTCTAACACATTTGTTAGAATACAACCGATTACACGTTTCATCGTATAGAGCTTTGGTTATATTAAATAAAACCTTTTTCTAACACACCCATTAGAAATAAACGATTACCCAAAATCATTTTGAAGGTCATCGGTTTATGTTCTCAATCGTTTCTAACCTGCTTGTTAGAAATACACGATTATGACAATCGTTTTAGAACTTATTGGTTTATATATAAAATAAACCGTTTCTAACACGCTCGTTTGAAAATTAAACCATCTACATAAATGGTATTAACTTAGGATTTTCCAAAATATACCCGTTTCAAACTCGCTCGTTAGAAACCGTCAAATTTTAACCAAACTGGTTCAATGTTGATTATTTTCCAAAATAATCATTTCTAACACGTTTGTGCATTTTGTACAATAATATTTTCTATCATATTCATTAGAAAATATAAACCTTATTTTTCTTTGCAAATCCAATTTCTAACACACCCGTTAGAGAAATCAATATAAGTTTATAAATTAAACTTACGATTTTGTAAATAATAATTTCTAATGCGCTTATTAGAAATGTTTCATGACACGTTATTCTTTCAACGTCGTCGATTCTAACACGCTTGTTAGAAATACATGTTTCAAAACCTTATATTTTGAAACCCTTTATTTTCCAATACTCTTATTAGAAAATGTATACATTTCAAATACTTTAAAAATATCTTTCTAAAACGCTTATTAGAAAGAAAATGTGATCAACCAAGTTTACATGACTTTTCAAATAATTTGTCTTTTCTTATACTTTAATTAGAACTTTATTATTTCCAAACGTGTAAACACGTCTTAAAAATGTTAATAGTCCGGTTTATCTAAACACAACCCAAACACCCATGAATCCGAAAATTGAATCAAAAATTCGTTTTGTAAAACAGTTTTTCAGATTAAAGATTGCATTCCCATTATGAATGTAATCCAATTCGATGTACCAAAAGAAAACATTTACAAACGTTTACGACCCCAAATTCCTTAGGAAGAACACGAAAGTTTGTTTACTAATCTGTTTAAGTTTGTTAGAAAATTTACATTGTAATCACCGCACGCCTTTCGTACATGAAGCTCGCAGGTTTCCGAGTCTCTGTACTTGCTGCAATAAACTGTAACAGAAAACGAAATCATAGAAGTGAAACGGGCTTGTGTTTGACACAATTCCCTTAAACCGATTCTTTGTCTGTTCCCAGGGTACACCGGTTCGAAACATCGGTGATGGTGCACTGCCGGACTATCCCACTTGCCTGAAAAGAAACTGGAAATGGTTGCTACTCTTGAGTGTTCGTGTGTTGCAAGAGTGTTTTAGTGTATATTTTCATGTATCTCATTTCTATATATCCAAATGAGGCACAAAGCCTTCCATTATATAAGAACATGGATGTATGAAGAGTCTTCTTAATTAGAGACTTAATTTGAGACATAAAGACTCTAATTAAGTAACATAAAATCTCTAAATAAAAGAAATAAAAACCTCCAATTAAAGACATAAAATTCTACTCAAGAGTTTGTCTTTAATTCATCACATGAAGGTCTTATTAATAATTATAATTTATTAAATTATAATTTCAATATATCCATTCATCATATTTTCAACACAAGAAAATGAGGGATACAGATACTCAATTTAAAGTTGGTAAACAAAGTTACATATTTGATCTCATAGTTGAATATAGAATTATGTAGAAATTCAAGTTTGATGAAGCCTTTTATCAAGTTCTTGCTTTTTTTTTAGTAATATAGTTTTCTAAGTACTTTGTGTTTGATTATATATCTGTAAAAAATCACAATACTAGTGTTTTCACTAAACTAGGTTGATAAACCGACGCGCGTTGCGCGTTTGGATTATGGCTTTGTATAAAAAAGTAATAATATTGTATGAACTTGGTTATAATAAATATTACATAAGTTAAAAATTTGGTTTCATAAAAAGTAATAAACTCGTATAGCAAACATATTAAAATATTAAATGTCTAAAATTCTAAATCCCCAAGGCAGAAATCAACCGCAAGTTTCTGTGTTTCTGAATTCGATGTTAGGTTCATTTAGTTTGTTACGTCGTTTAATAGCGCCTAGGCAAAAATATTATAGAAAATGAAAAAGCGTTTGTAATTTTTTTTAGTGATTGGCGTTTATTTGACAAAGTGTCTATAAGCCTAAACAAATAAAATGCCATAGCAGTGAATAAGTGTTTGTGTGTAGATAAATAGTATATGTGGCTATGCGAATTAAAAGCCTATTTGTTTTGGTACCAATTCGTGTTAATAATGCATGTTATAGGCATGTGTGTGCAGATATAAAACCTGTTATACTGTAACAGTTCTTAGTATTTGAGTAAGGCCTTAGCTTGGACTTGGGCCTTGGAGTTTTATAAAAAACCAAGGTGGACTTTAATAAAAATTTGGTAACTTGATACACTGCTACATTATGAGCCTGTTACACTGTTAGATCACGAGCCCACGAACATATTAATTCTTAATCATGAACATATGAACTCATGATCAGTCCAGTAATCGGCCTAGCAACATATGCGACAAACATAAACATGATCAGTCCAGCAATCGGCCCAGCAACATATATTGAAATGCTGGCTCATGTTGAAATGCTGGTTTTTATGTTGGACCTGGCGGTAACGCGCTTGTATTTTTGACAAAATACATAAAATCCTAATAAGTTGACATTATTTAACATAACATAAGATCCTAATAAGTCTACATAACATCCTAATAAGTTTACATAACATCCTAATAAGTTAACATAAGATTATATTTTTTTACATTGCATCTTGATTGAGCCGGCTTAGCCAATATCATCATAACAACGACCACTGTCAGTAGGCATTTGAGTGCGTCTTGTTGCTAGAAGGTGGCAGTTAGTCCTTCGGATCAGCAACAGGTTTTTTTTGCTTGCTGGTTCATGTTGAAATGCTACGAGACAAAAATTAGATTAGCGGGCTTTAGCTGACAGCAAATATGTATACATTGAGTATACCTTCAGATTGCATTAGAGTGCGTTTGGTAGCAGTGACAACACTTGTTTTGTTGACAGTTGATGGCGAAGGAGATTGCAGAATTTTTGCAGAGGAAGTCTGCGCATGTGGAGTTTTTGGGGCAGGTGTGGTTGTCATCGGTATGTGTTGGGAACTTATTTCAGGGTGTGGACGAACGAATGTGGCATTACTTACTATACATCTTGTAATTCCCTTTCTATCTCTGTTTGCCTGCACTTGTAGCTCCAATTCTTTGCCTATGATGTTGTTGACTAATGTTTCTTTATCTGGTTGTAACATCATTTCAGAACACGACATGTTTAGAAGCTGAGTTGTGGTCCTGTCGAAGAATGTTGCTTCAATTGTTTCCGTGTTGTCAGATAATGTTGTTTGTATTCGGTACCTGTTTTAATATTGACATCATGGAATTAGTTATAAAAAGTATAAACAAATGGCATTATTTGGCTGGCTTGTCAGACCTAAGATTTCCAATCTGGCCATATTGTGACTGCAAATGTGCAACTATTGCAGCCATTTGTTGTTACTAATTTGAAGTTGTAGTGTAGTTATAAGTATAAAAGTTTTACTGTTGCATCTAGAATCTTAAATGACCTTAAATACTAACTGTTAGCCAGCTTGCAAAAATAATAAACGCCCTAATTAAATACAAACCTAGTTTCAGGTGCTAATCATTCACGCATTAAGGTGTTAAAACTGATGCTAATCTGTTTTGAACCTGTTTGAATTATGTGCTCCATCCAGTTCACACGTCTAATTTACAGGATATGATGGAATTTAGGCGATTTAGGTAGCATTTATCAATTTACAGGTTGTCTTTGAAAACACGTTCTTAAAGCGAATCATCTAAAGCCTACATTTTTTTCTTATTTAAGAACGTGTTTTCAAAGACAACCTGCGCAACTAAAAATACAATTATATAGAAAACATGTTTAATGGGTCAAATAAGCTTCTGCTTGAGTATCTTATGTGTTGTAGTGTGATGATGATGGCATTCAGTCGCGCTTCATCTGCTGGTAATTTATAAGTAGACGAGTCGAACTTATGACGCGCAGGAGAAACATATCAATAACTCGACGCACAGCAGCGACGAAATATCACTGCGCAGCAGTGAACGCGCAACAGCGATGCGTAGAATATCTTTCCAGAAATACCCTTTATATGCGCAGAAACTGTTAAAAAAACCTTGTTCAACAGAAAATGCGCAGAAATATCACGCACAGCAGAAAATACACAGCAGCGACGCGCAACAGAAAACGCGCAGCAGCGACGCGCAACCTGTTTGAAAAAACAAACTATTGCTGAATGTAGTGATGTGTATTGTTGATTACACATATATGTATATTAAACAACTTTAGTCACTTTTAAGATTTTAAATTTAAACAATTTTAGTGGCTTTTAACATTTTAAATTTGGATTAAGACCTGGACCTTTTAGGTGTTTATGGTCAGACACTAAAACACATAGACCTTCAATGAAAAGAAAAGAAAAGGCTTTAACAATCCGTATCTCCGTATCAGCCGCTACCGTTGCCTGAGGTACGACATTCACTACTCCAACTCGACACCGTTAATCGCGCCTGTGCTCCTCTGTTCTGAAGTTCACAGCTGAAAACGTAGATCGTGTCGGTCAAAAACGGATTGAGTCGGTTAGCTTTTATGTTGTTGCGTGTGACCGCCAAGAATGAGACTATAAATTAATGGAAAATGGCGCGACAATGCGGGCCAGTTGAAGGGTCTCTTTCGCCTGCTGACCGATTTGTTGACCCTTCTGGACAGTGTAATCTTTCGCTCTAGCAGCCTTCTCGGCCGCTGTTGGTGTAACCCGACACTGTAGCTCCCTTCTCAGCAGGTATTTCGTTGCACCCGAAAGGTGCTCTTTTGCCTGCTGACCAATCTGCACTCCACCTTCCGTCATCTGAGCACCACTTTATGCACCCGCCTGTTTCGATTTTTGGTACCGCTCCTCAGCTGCTCTAACAGCCTCCATGAAGTTTTGTTGCGCAGTTCCTCTATCGCTACTGAGTCATTGTTTCAGAAAACATCTGATTGATGAGCTTCGAAAACCCAGGTAAGATGTCAACAGCGCCTAAGAACACAATCCGAAACAGCCAAAGCGAACCAACCCCACCCTTTACAGTCCGGAAACAACGAACGCCGGCGCTGCTACCGACAACACAAAGACCATTCACTACACCCATCAAAACACACAAAATCCAGATCGCCCACGCACAAACTAAAGATCTGTAGTACCAACAATCATAGTCTTCACTTATGATAGCAATAACTTTAAGACTATAACTATCTACTAATAAACCAATCTACCAAAAACACCTAATATTTTAATAATATTGTAATACCATGTTACTATACTTAGAAACATAAACATTGTTTCAAGGTGCGCTTTCGCCTTAGAATTTTGTCGTACCAAAACACAAAAAAATATTATGAACAAAGTAACTATGAATTTTCAGACCATAATTTAAAAATGACATCTCACATAAACATGGGTATATTTATGCTTATTACTTAATAACACGTTGTGAAGGGGAAAAAATTCTTTATAGTGTGCTTAAAGGCGCACGTTGCGAACCTTACAATTTTGTTGTTACACTATTGTTAGCTTTTGTAGACACAAATGAGACTTAGCACAGTGTTCGGGCCGGAATCGGTTACAGGTCATAATGGACCACTAACTTTTGATTCACTGTTAGTTATAATCCATTTGCTTAGTACCATGAAATAATAGTTGACAATTGACATGTATGATGCTCACAGATAGGTTATCATAATGTGATGAACGATTTTTTCCAGATTTATATAAACTGGTGCTGTGTAAAAACGGATCTGTCGCTGAACACACTATTATCGTTAATGGGTCGTGGGACTAGAGCTTACATTGGCTTACTTATTCGGCCCATCCCATACCCTCTGCAGCGTCTGATTCGCTGCTGTGTGTGTTACAAGGTTTCAGCAGAAGATCAGATGTTTACTGGTGGGTTTGGGATTCTAATTCGGACATTGGGTTCTAAGATAAATGGGTCAGAAGGACCTGGCATCAGTAGCAAGGGGCTCTGAACTAGAATGCCTTCATTTACAAATGCGAGTGGGTTCTACTTGGTAAAGTCGATCTTTACCGAATCAACATTCACTGCTGAACCTTTCTAGGTAATAGCTAACCAATCTTTAGCAACCAAAATTAGTACAAACGCTTATGTGAAGTCGGGTCAACTGGGTTGGTATTCATATATCTTATGTGCTTAACTGAGCGTAAAGCGAGTATAAGCGCAACTGTAATACCGTGTCCTGTGAGCAAGCTTGACTTAAACGAAATTCATCTATATAACTTTACACATTGTTTTATGATCGATTTTGAGATCTTTACATCCTGTTTTAACTTAAACCCTTATTGAGTATTACATTCTTATCAAACCACTTATCTAACACAAAATGACCTGTTAGCTCTGCATAAATTTTGTTACCTGTCATTTGATTTTATTTATTACCTAATTAACACAAAATGACCTGTCAGGTACATAGGAATCCAAAACGACTCATTAGGTTTTCATTTCATTTTTTTTGTTACTTATCTAGTGTAAAATGACTCATTAAGCATATAGGCATACACATGTCAATTACAATGAAACATAAAAGTCGTGCTATTTATTATTTTTTACCAGAATTTCCTGATTGACCTTGACAACCTAACTGATCATATGCTAACTGATTGTGTCAATGTGAGATTGTTTCAAATTCCTAACGAAACAGTGTTATTCTAATCTTTTATACTTATATTAGTTTTTAAAACAGGCTTAAAAGCTATTGTTTTTACATACACATCTAATTATATAGTTACCAACACACAAATTGGTTATTAATGCAAATTTGGTCAGAATTTTGTGAGCATTATTAACACATATAGTTACCTGATAACATTATGACAAACTATTTAGACAATTAGGTTGTAAGGTGAAATCTTACACATGTTTAACATCAGCCACGTCTGCATGCTCCGAACAAAACCAAAGTGAGCCATTTTCTAATACAGACTGATTGCACTGTGCACAAGCAGTGTAAAACCACGGAATTGTTGCTGACATATAATCTATTGTGCATTTGATAACGAAACTTGTGCCCTATGAAGAATAAATAATTTAATAATAGTGAAGCTGAAAAGTGCATATTTGTAAAAAATGTAACTTACAGTCAGCCTATTTGCGGGTAAATTTTTGAGTCCCGCAATTGAGATTTGTTGTCCTATTGGTTGCACAACTGGTTGGTGTTGGAAGCTTTCGTTTGCATACCTATTATAAAACACATTTATAAGTTTGCTAAGTTATCAAATATAATTGGTATTTATTTTTTCTATTGATGAAAGTAATGAGTGATTTTAAAGACAATATTGTTTTTACATACATATCCAACAAATGTTGTGTTTCTGGCGTTTTAGGATCCCGATATATACAAGTTGCATTTGTGATTTGAAACTGAAGAGCACCTGCACAAAACAAAATTTATATAAGTTCTTTAAAACGTAATGTGTTTCTTTTATTAAACAACACTAACCAAAATAGTCTTTGCTTTTTAATGCAGTCAGTGCTAATATGACAGGTGGAGTAGCCGTTTCATACTCAGCTCGATCGAATCTTGTCTTTGATTTCAACATCTCTTCCCAAATAGCAACTGTAACATCCTGATTGCTGTATTTAATAAAAAATAAATTAAATATTGAAGTTTAAATCTCAAAATATGAGTTATAGAGCATATACCTGCAATCTCTTAACGTCATAACAACATATGGTTGGTTACTGGTGGTAACCTTATCCGTCATTCCACGTAGAATACCAATGTAATCTGTTAAGGAAAAATAAATTTTTTAAGAATTAAATGAGTATGAACTTTGGTGGGAAATTAAATTTACAATTGCATACGCATAGCATAACATACCTATAATGCCTTCACGCGGTGCAGCTATCTCAGCCCTTCGATGACTTGCGATGTCAAAAAAGTAATTTTGTGTCGTTGTACAATCTGGAATAGGCGTAATAGCAGTTGCCTGTGCAAGGAAAATCATTCCTGAATGTGTGAGCGTATGGGTGTAGTTATCTGGCTCAACACACGCGTACTTTTCAATCCGGTAACACAATCCTGGTTTAAGTTTTGGTTCAACAGCTTTTTTATTTTTGCCTTTTGCCATGGCCTAAATTCCCATACCCTGTGTAAACATTGAATTAGTATTAAAGCAACTTAAAAAATAAACACAAATAATGAAAATGCACATTATAATGTAAATATAAATATTTTTACCTCAGAATCAACAAACACGTAATGTATCTCGTCATCTCGGAATGCCGGCACCCATTTCTTAATAACCCGTACTTCAATGAGTGTTGTTGCTTTCTTAGGGATCAGTTCTGCCACTCCTTTGTTGTCCATTATTATCAGTCTGTAAAATATAATGCAAGAAATAAGTTATATTTTTTATGTCATATGTAATAACATATAATTATAATAAACATATTAAAAATAACGAAAAATACACAACCTGTTGAGAACTAATTTCATGCAATAATTCAGAATAGACAATGTTTAATGTTGTCTTGTTATTTTGTTTGTCATTATCAGCTAAAAGTATTTTTAATGAGCTAGGAGATGTTGCTCTTGATAATGCTACATATAATTGACCATGACCAAAAATTGGTTGTGGTAAATACAACCCAACATTTTTTAAAGATTGGCCTTGACTTTTATTAATTGTCATAGCATAACATATTTTTATTGGAAATTGACGCCGTGTAAAAACAAATGGTAAGTCTTTAGAATTATGTACAAAATTAATTCTCAGTATATACACTCTGTTTCCAATTGATGTACCAGTGATGATTCGTGCCTCAATCACACGCGGGAGCAATTGAGAAACTAATAGTCTTGTTCCGTTGCATAAACCATTTTTAGGATCTATATTACGCATCAACATAATCGGGTTATTAAGCTTTAAATTTAAACGATGGTTTGGAATTCCAGGGAAATTTGAAACATTTAAATATTCAGGCGGATACATTGCATCTGTTTCAGCACCATTTTTGGAATGAGGAACCATAGAGTCTGTACTTAAATACGAAAGACATTCTCCTGATGATAGTTGTTGTACGATTTCATTGATGACATCAACCGTTTCATTTTTTGGACAAATAATAGCACGTTCAGATATTCTAGCTGGTGTAGGATTTGCAAGTAAATCAGTATCATAAATAAAACGAATTAGGTCTAAAAGGCTATTTTCAGACTGTCTAACCAAGAAATTAGCAGCTATTTCAATTTGTTTGGTGTCTGTGTGTTTAGTATCAATAATAACACCTTCTTTTCCGTCGCCTATTCTTAAAAGCCATTCAGAAAAGGACTTAATTTCTTCTTCATCACAAATGCTTCCTTCATTCGTTTTAATACGCATGTTCTCATTAAGCATATAAACAACAAAATGTTTCCACAAGTATGATCAAGGAAGGCAAGATGCTAAAATTTCACTTTTGCTACATTTTGGCTTGAATGGTAATGTTTGTCTGAAATCACCACCTAATAATACTGATTTCCCACCAAATAATTGTACGGTATTTCCAGTGAGATCTTTTAAGGTTTTATCCAATGATTCAAAACACCTACGGTCACTCATGGGTGCCTCATCCCAAATGATTAGTGTGGTTTCCAAAAGAAGTTGAGCAAGATTTGTGTTCTTTTTAATGTAACATACAGATTCTTCTGTTAATTCTAGTGGTATTTTAAACCTTGAATGAGCTGTATGACCTGCTGGTACCAATAAAGACGCAATGCCTGAGGCTGCGACTGCAAGAACAATCATACCAGCAGATCGTAAGCGTGAAATTAGCGTTTTCCATATATAGGTTTTACCAGTACCACCATGACCATAAACAAAAGCTAATAATTGTGTTGAGCTTGTAATTGCATTCATGACTGCGTTATACACAATTAATTGCTCGCTATGAAGGTTTGCATGTAAATTTTCATGCTTAACGCAAAGTGCATTCCTATCATAATCTTTTTCTTCTAAAAGCAAAGTATTGCCTAGTATTGAAAACACAGATGGGTCTGGATTTGGAAGACCAAATTCTGTCAATGTACGCGGATTAGAATTCGAATCTAACAAAAGTTGAAGCTCATGCAAAACATATTGTTGCAAATCTGAATCATTGGTTACATTCAAATCACCAGTAATACTTTGATTGATATTACGAATGATATCATCAGACATGCATTTCCAATTAGAATCCCATAGCTTACGCGGATTAGAAACATCACAAAAAAGTAACATGCAAACAAACAAAGATCTTAATTCAACAAATGTTGCCCATATTGCAGCCTCAGTTAAAGCAGTCTCCCATTCTCTATCATTTCTTGTTAGGCCTAAAGCCTCACAAGCCTCTCTAAAGGTTGACATAACAACACCAGACACAGTTCTTAAATCCACATAAGAGCAGCATCCTTTTTGGTAAGTTAGCAACAATCGCAGATAAAATAACTCACCACATGTCGGATGTACATATGCCAGTCTGCCAATCGCAGGTTCTCTTTTGCTTTTCCTGACTTCCCATTTTTTTGATGAAGTTACCCAACGGAATTTAGTTAGGTAATCAATGTATCGTAAATTAAAACCTACAACCACTGATGTTTGAGCATTAGACATCTCTTTCATATTATTTGCAAACCATTCTGTAAGTGTTGTTTTACCAACATTAGGATTTGATGTAATATCTGTAAGGCGTTGTGATTGTCTAAAAGTCAGATTTTGTTTGCCTTCAAGATGAACAGCCAAAACTTGAACAACTGGATTTCTACTGTGGATGTAAAACCCAAAAAATTCTCCACATCGCCTCATGCGGACAAATGAATCGACCGTCAACATAATTGCTAATCTCATCAATAACATTTGGTTCATCATTTGGTTGGGTATTTGATTGTGTTGTGTCTTGAGATATTGCAAATCGGATTCTATCCGCACCTTTAGAGATGTATTTGAATAAGTATTTAATCAACATTGTCCACCCACAATACTCAACATTTATGTGTGCGTCAAAATGCAACAACAAATTTGCATTATAAGGAACGACAAATTCATTGTCAAGTGGAACACCATTTTTAAGAAAAGGCACACCAACTGAAGGCCCTTTGTAGTGCACATAACCAGCGCTATCAAACCGTGTTACATCTTCATATGGCTTTGGGAACTTCTTACTACAGACTCTGTCTTTCATGCATGGCGAATTCAAGCGGGCTAAGCCACATGGTCCATGTAACATAAAATCAGTTACAATCTTATGTAGAGCTGGGTCAACAGTCGCATCTGGAATAATGGCAGAAATATACTGATCCACTTGACTGGCATCACGTATAGCATAAGCATTTGACACCCAAAGCAAAGTATGACAGTGTGGTAAACCTCGTTTTTGGAATTCAATGGTGTACAAATCTGTGTATATTCAGATTAATGTTATAAGCCTGCGTATATGCAAACAGGCTAAAACGATATAAAATAGTAAAATGGTATAAAAATAATTTTTACCTGCCGTTACATCACCAAATGGTTTGGCTTTTCGTAGGTGTTTCATAAAAGCACGTACTTTCAATTGAAAGACTCTTGCAATAATATCCGGACGATCTTGCGGATTAGAAACACCTACTCGATCCAAATGCCTTTTGATTTCGGGCCAACGAACATTATAGGTGAACGTAATAAAATATTGAGGGTTTCCATGCACACGACATATAGCTAAAGCATCTTGGTAGTGCTTATACATGTATCGTGGTCCACCCGTAAAAGACGCAGGTAAGATAACTCGTTTTCCAATACTATTAGCATCGTTATCACCTCTGGAAATTGCATCATGTACTCCTTGTAAAAATTCACAGCGAAATTCATCTTGATTACGTCTATAATATTCCAACCGACAATGCTCAACACATATGTAAGCATCTACCAAATATTGTTGTAGCAATTTGGATGCCTTAAGCAAATGTGTATACAAATCTTCACGATCATGTATTTGATAACTATAGAACATTATTGTGACATCCGTCACTTTTCCTTTCATTATATTTTATTTTTGTAATAATAATAATAATAATAATAATAATAATAATAATAATAATAATAATAATAATAATAATAATAATAATAATGATGATAATAGATAATAATACTAGTCCAACCACACTTGAGCCCAAAACCATAACTAAACCATAACCCAACCCAATATTCCTTATTCTTTCCCACTTCTGGGCCCAATCCAGATCTGGCCCAGACATGCAGGCCCAACCAAACCTAAGCCCATCTCTCCTTGCCTGTTTAAAAAAAATAAATAAAAACTCTGCTCTTGCCGGGACTCGAACCCGGGCAGGAAGCCGAGTCGGACACAGACACACACACGCGTACAACCACCTGAGCTACGGCTCATTCTTGTTTTAACCTTGATTCGAATTGTATAAATGCTTTTCTAAAACAGAATTTATGTCTCCTTCATGTCTGCTGCTACGCGTGCTGTACAACCCCAACCATAGCAAAGTTTCAACTTCACCTTTGACCAAGACCCTCTAATTGAGCTATCATTTTTAGGAAACTTTAATCAAATTAACAACCAATCATCGGATTAATAACTGATTTATAGCTTCCAAACCTTCCATTCATGATTGACCGCGTTTTGACCAAGATTGGTCAAACAAATCCTAACCTTCCATATACGAAATCATAGTATAAATTGGGATGCTCCGAAACAACTAAATGTGCCAAAAATCATCCCCCTTCTCTCAAATCTTTCTGTCCAAGCTTTAATTCACGATTTCAAGACCCGTTGACTTTTTGTTTGACCGAGCATCTTACGTGAATTAGTGTTTGTAAGTTGTTTATTTTTGATGGGTTTTGTTATTCATGATCAATCGATCAATAGCCCTAACATTACTGAGGCTATTAATCGTTAATTGATTCAATTCAAGAAATTAGGGTTCTTATAATATTAAATTGGGGAAGATGACTCTATTACATATCGTTTAAGTTTATTACGAATCAGAATCCTTAACAAAATGAATCATAGACCAGTTGGTTGGGGCCTTTGGCAAAAATCATTGAACCGGATCAGACCAGGGTTCGATCCCCACCAATAACAACCTTTTTCTTTTAAAACTCTATTCTTTATATTTTTGTTATTTTCTTTTAAAAATCGTTTTAAAATACTAAAACTATTTTATAAATTCTACAAAATTTATTTTATGTTATTCCAATGATAAACTTTGCTGTCCAATTTTTAGTTTTTCAAAAATCATTTATTTAATATATATAATAAATATTACAAGTTTATTCACTTATAATTGTAAAAATTCAATAAAAATATCTAAACGATTTTATAAAATTCCACAAAAATTATCCTAAACTTGTACAACAATAAACATTTCAGAAATAATTTTTATTTCTGAAAAACCGTTCATTTTATATTTTTAATTAATTTTTGTTATTTTTAATCATAAATAATTCATAATAAATTCATTTTTCAATATTTTTGCACCAAAATTTTACATAAATTATTTCTATTCATTTGGAACAAAAATAAAATTTTTAATTCAAGAATTCTTAAATTTTAATATTTTTAGATATTAAAGTCATATTTTGACAATTTGAAATAAATAGATTAAATATTCTATTTTCAAGAAAATAATTTTATAAAAATTATTTTCATACTAAAAACTTTATTTTGTGACCATATTTAACTTAAAATTTACAAAAAGACTTTTACTCATTTATTTATTAAATTTCTTATATTTAATAAACAATTTGTTTATTAATCAAATAAATACTTATCCCCAATTCGAAGCCCTAGAAAATACTTATAGACCAAATAGACTTAGACTTATTTGTTACATTATACATAGGGTGATACCTGGCAACGTTGGATTATACTTATTCAATTACACAAGACTTACCACCTTGCTAAGGTGAGTATTACTTATCCCCTTTTTCCGTTTTTACAACTTTTGGGGTGATTCATGCACAAGTATACAAAACTTTCGTATTCATTTACACATACATTTTTATTCATTTACAATTCATATACGTGTCTTGTTTATCTTTGTGCTTATGTTTGAACATGAACGTAGCTTACATACAAAATCATACATCTAGACATAACTTATGTTATGGTGCTCTTTACATACAGACGTAACTTATGTTACGGTGCTCATTTAGACATAACTTATGTTATGGTGCTCTTTACATACAGACGTAACTTATGTTACGGTGCTCATTTAGACATAACTTATGTTATGGTGCTCTTTTAGACTCACACGTGTTGAGGTGCTCATTATCAATTTCATTGTACAAACTTTACATTTGATCTTTGTCTTGTTTGGTTACTTGCGTGTTTACATAATGCCTTGGTGATGCTAGACACATGAATTGTAATACCTTTTCAAACTTATACTATATGTACAAAGCTAAGTAGTACTCACCAACATCATATGTTGACAAAATTATTTTCGTGCATGTTTCAGGATAAGCTGCTTGACGCTTCACATAGGACTTTGGACTTAGATTAAATCAATCAATTATCTTTATTTTGTTGTCTTGTATTTAATTTCACATGTTGTAAAACAATATTCAATAATCATATATTTACATTTTAGTACCATGAGCTTTTGAACAATCGTCACCACGTGGCACCTCGATGATTCCGCCATCGGTTGGGGTGTTACAGATTGGTATCAGAGCCATGGTTATAGGGAATTAGGTTATTAGATAAAATGGCCTAGACTATAACCGAACTTCAACTTTCATGCATAACATTCCTTAAATTTCCATTCCCCTCATTTCCCTCTACTTTCCTTCCTCTATCTTTCCTTCCTTCTCTCTCTCCCTTCTTCTCATCTTTCATCATGGTGCATAAAGATGGTGTCCTACAAGGAGTGGAAAGCCTACATCATCATGGAACGGGAGCAGTACCTTTCATGAAGACACTCTTAGGCATAATGCCTACTCTTATTTTTGCTCCTTCAAAGTTGTTGAGCTTTAATGAGTGTGATAGAACACGTGCAATCTGGAAGGGTGGATGCCTGTACACTGGGTTTTCTGGCATAGGCAAGCATAGCGCATAAATCCATTTACGGACCTGTTATGCTTACCTGGGGATTCCTGGAGTGAGTATCCACTTATAGGCTAAAGCATGTCTTCTTTGATCACCATTGGGTTCAATTCCTTTGAAAAGTCAACGTTCTTGTTGGGCTTTACAGCTAGACAAGGGCACTCCAAGTATTTTATGCAAGCTTTTCAATAACACCCTCTCGGTTCATATACAATATTTGTATTCCATGATTTTCATATATTGCTTAGTTCATACTTTCATAATCATCTGTACGGTTATACACTTACATATCTCATGATTATTCATTGGCTGCCTCATAGATGTCTACTCGCCGCATGCTCCGTGATGCCAGCCAACGCCCTGTTCGTGCTTCTGGACAACGTTCTGATCGTTGCCTCGCATCTTTAGTCGCTGAGCAAATTGCTGCAGTGATCCCGAACCTTGTCAGTGAATTAACCCAGAATAGTAACAGTGCCAACACAGGAAGTACGACTCAATTTCGGTGCACTTTCAAACACTTTAACTCCTGCAACCCCACAAAATTCACTGGTGAGGAGGGTGCTACTGGTCTCCCCCAATTGTTTGAAAGCATGGAGAGCACTTTTGTGAACAGCGAGTGTCCTGATGAACTCCGCGTTCGCTATGCTACTAGTGTCCTTCAAAAGGGGGCGCTAACCTGGTGGAATGGCGAAAAGCGCAATCGGGGCGCTGACGTTGCATTATCTTTGTCTTGGGCTGAGGTTAAGGAACTCATGATCGCCAAATTCTGCCCTAGGAACGAAATCAGGAAACTAGAGGAAGAGTTCCATGGGTTAAAACAAGACAGTGGTGAGAATCTTGCGTATAATACTCGATATCACGAACTTAGCATACTGGTTCCACACATGGTCACCCCGGTCTCTCGAGCAATCGAAAAATATATCGAGGGATTACCTGACCTGATTCAAGATGTAGTCACTGGAAGCAAACCCGCTACGGTAGAAGAAGCAATTCAACTCGCAGCCACATTAACAGACAAACACGTAAAGAAAGGAAACTTGGTTAGAAATGGCATCAAGACGTCTGCTATAAAAACCACCCATGTTGTTGAACAATCTAAGACTGTTTTAGCAAAGGCCGCCACTACTGCTTCGAACTCTAAGAAACGAATGGGCGATAATCAGAACCAGGCTGTTGTGGATCCTGTGACTCAACCTCCTAACAAGAAAGCCTACACGGGAATCCATCCTCAATGCAACACTTGCAAGTATCATCACCCTACAAGTCTTCCATGTCGTCAATGCACTAGGTGTGGAAGGTTTGGACACTTTGTCACCACTTGTCGGGTAATGGATAGAACACAGGATAATCATCAAACAGCTGCCCTGGAACCACTACCGATTACTAACGGTCGGGCATGTTATCATTGTGGAGACCCAAACCACATTCGACCTCGATGCCCTAAATTGAATAATGTAAACCTGGTGGCACATGGACGAGCTTTCAATATCAATATCAACGAAGCAAACGGTCAGGATGACGTTAATCCCACTGGTTAAGCCATGGATGGAATCTTCCTAAGACTCGAGAATCCAATACTTGTGTTTTAATTTCTTGATCCTATTATCATTTGTACCCAATTTCGTCGTACTCATAAGCGTATAACATCTAGAAATTCCTTGCGTACTATTGTGTACAAACGCAGGTTGGAATTTATCATATTTGCTCGCATTTATTTTAATCATAGAAGTTTAAGACTCCATATTACATTTTATTGCAACATTTGGACTTGATTTCCATGAAAACCAAACTACTAAAAACTCGATACTTAATCCTACAGAGCTTTTCTAAAAACATCATGGTTTGATATATGAAACTTGATTTTCCCCTTAATCTGACTATCCATTGAACATTTATTCATGATACTCGTAAACTATTTCTATAGGCCACTAAGATAACACTTACACTTAATGGTTGTAGTACTTACAAACTTACTTGCTTGTGTGTATTATCCACGCAACTCAGATAAACATTTCATTTAAAGGACTCCTCGGACGAGTGGTAGCCCATATTTGAATACTGTTATGCTTACAAGTCGTTGCGAACCAATGCAATTGACCCCATTATTACATAGCCTCATTTCATTGATAAACGTGTTTGTTGTGTCATCTTCTTGTGAAACTTATTTGCTTTAATGTGTGTTAGATTAGGATCATAGAAGGACATAAAACCCTAATGTAAGGTAAATTGATGATTCCGGTCCGGAACGTAATCATGAATTTACAGGTACGTTAGGGTAGTGTGAAATTCTATTAGAGTTTTTTGGTAGGCGTCCAGTACGTTTTCAAGGTATCAAAGGTGTGGTGGGTTAGCTGCGGTAAACCCTATATATAAACACTAATGATGCATTGAAAGTGAGACTGGGAGTCGAACCAGGAACAAACTCTGTCTACCTGGTAGTTCATTTAGATTTTCTATAGTCAATCAACCCATGCACTTATTTTAGGATCCATAAATCTTGAAGTTTAGTGTTTTAGTAGATTCTTAATCTCCTCGCTATTCGAGACGAACCTAATCCAAAAACCTTAACTCACACCTATCAAGCCTCTTATCCAAATTATTCGAATTTTTCCAAACCACAGTTATCTTAATTTTTACCCAAACATCCATAACCCTATGTTTCTAATAACTTCGGGACGAAGTTTCTAAAAGTAGGGGATGCTGTGACATCCGTCACTTTTCCTTTCATTATATTTTATTTTTGTAATAATAATAATAATAATAATAATAATAATAATAATAATAATAATAATAATAATAATAATAGATAATAATACTAGTCAAACCACACTTAAGCCCAAAACCATAACTAAACCATAACCCAACCCAATATTCCTTATTCTTTCCCACTTCTGGGCCCAATCCAGATCTGGCCCAGACATGCAGGCCCAACCAAACCTAAGCCCATCTCTCCTTGCCTGTTTAAAAAAAATAAATAAAAACTCTGCTCTTGCCGGGACTCGAACCCGGGCAGGAAGCCGAGTCGGACACAGACACACACACGCGTACAACCACCTGAGCTACGGCTCATTCTTGTTTTAACCTTGATTCGAATTGTATAAATGCTTTTCTAAAACAGAATTTATGTCTCCTTCATGTCTGCTGCTACGCGTGCTGTACAACCCTAACCATAGCAAACTTTCAACTTCACCTTTGACCAAGACCCTCTAATTGAGCTATCATTTTTAGGAAACTTTAATCAAATTAACAACCAATCATCGGATTAATAACTGATTTATAGCTTCCAAACCTTCCATTCATGATTGACCGCGTTTTGACCAAGATTGGTCAAACAAATCCTAACCTTCCATATACGAAATCATAGTATAAATTGGGATGTTCCAAAACAACTAAATGTGCCGAAAATCATCCCCCTTCTCTCAAATCTTTCTGTCCAAGCTTTAATTCACGATTTCAAGACCCGTTGACTTTTTGTTTGACCGAGCATCATACGCGAATTAGTGTTTGTAAGTTGTTTATTTTTGATGGGTTTTGTTATTCATGATCAATCGATCAATAGCCCTAACCTTACTGAGGCTATTAATCGTTAATTGATTCAATTCAAGAAACTAGGGTTCTTATAATATTAAATTAGGGAAGATGACTCTATTACATATCGTTTAAGTTTATTACGAATCAGAATCCTTAACAAAATGAATCATAGACCAGTTGGTTCGGGCCTTTGGCTAAAATCATTGAACCGGATCAGACCAGGGTTCGATCCCCACCAACAACAACCTTTTTCTTTTAAAACTCTATTATTTATATTTTTGTTATTTTCTTTTAAAAATCGTTTTAGAATACTAAAACTATTTAATAAATTCTACAAAATTTATTTTATGTTATTCCAATGATAAACTTTGCTGTCCAATTTTTAGTTTTTCAAAAATCATTTATTTAATATATATAATAAATATTACAAGTTTATTCACTTATAATTGTAAAAATTCAATAAAAATATCTAAACGATTTTATAAAATTCCACAAAAATTATCCTAAACTTGTACAACAATATACATTTCAGAAATAATTTTTATTTCTGAAAAACCGTTCATTTTATATTTTTAATTAATTTTTGTTATTTTTAATCATAAATAATTCATAATAAATTCATTTTTCAATATTTTTGCACCAAAATTTTACATAAATTATTTCTATTCATTTGCAACAGAAATACAATTTTTAATTCAAGAATTCTTCAATTTTAATATTTTTAGATATTAAAGTCATATTTTGACAATTTGAAATAAATAGATTAAATATTCTATTTTCAAGAAAATAATTTTATAAAAATTATTTTCATACTAAAAACTTTATTTTGTGACCATCTTTAACTTAAAATTTACAAAAAGACTTTTACTCATTTATTTATTAAATTTCTTATATTTAATAAACAATTTGTTTATTAATCAAATAAATACTTATCCCCAATTCGAAGCCCTAGAAAATACTTATAAACCAAATAGACTTAGACTTATTTGTTACATTATACATAGGGTGATACCTGGCAACGTTGGATTATACTTATTCAATTACACAAGACTTACCACCTTGCTAAGGTGAGTATTACTTATCCCCTTTTTCCGTTTTTACAACTTTTGGGGTGATTCATGCACAAGTATACAAAACTTTCGTATTCATTTACACATACATTTTTATTCATTTACAATTCATATACGTGTCTTGTTTATCTTTGTGCTTATGTTTGAACATGAACGTAGCTTACATACAAAATCATACATCTAGACATAACTTATGTTATGGTGCTCTTTACATACAGACGTAACTTATGTTACGGTGCTCATTTAGACATAACTTATGTTATGGTGCTCTTTACATACAGACGTAACTTATGTTACGGTGCTCATTTAGACATAACTTATGTTATGGTGCTCTTTTAGACTCACACGTGTTGAGGTGCTCATTATCAATTTCATTGTACAAACTTTACATTTGATCTTTGTCTTGTTTGGTTACTTGCGTGTTTACATAATGCCTTGGTGATGCTAGAGACATGAATTGTAATACCTTTTCAAACTTATATTATATGTACAAAGCTAAGTAGTACTCACCAACATCATATGTTGACAAAATTATTTTCGTGCATGTTTCAGGATAAGCTGCTTGACGCTTCACATAGGACTTTGGACTTAGATTAAATCAATCAATTATCTTTATTTTGTTGTCTTGTATTTAATTTCACATGTTGTAAAACAATATTGATGACCTGTCGTTAGGGTCATGCAAAACCTAATTAACCTACGTAGATAGGGTAAGTAGGGTATCAATCCAAGGAGCGTGTGGTTAGTGAGTATTTCCTAGTTAACTTTGAAATTGTCGATTATGAAGGTGCTAATTACTTATATGAGTTATGAATTGATGTTTAGAATTGATTGAATAGTTGTTGATTAATATGAAGCTTAAAATGAAATTTGTAAGAAATGATTAATAATACTTGTAACAATAAGATAGAGATGATTACACTAAGGATTTGGGTAATTGAACACTAAGGCTTTCAACAATTAGGCATAATTGGATAAACAATGATAATGCAATTGGTACTAACGGATTGATTGCTCAATAAACTTAGGTATCAAGTTTTATCAATATTCACAATGGACCAAACTATACTTCATCATTTAGAACATACAATCCTATGATAGTGTTGATGCAAGGAACCATGTTCATATCATTTAGAAATTGGCACAAGATCAATTAACTAGAAATGATTTCAACATCAGATTAATCACTAATCAACACTGGTAATTCAAGTACATACAAACATTAATCAAAAGTTTAAACAATGCAATGCCCAAATGTTAAAGCCCTAGGTATCAAAAACTTACATCCCTAGTGTAATACAAGAGTTTTAGCCAAACATGGCTATGGTGTTCATCATCTTCAAAATGTGTTCTTCAATCTTCCAAGAAATTGTGTAGAAAATGCTTTTAGAATAATTGTGTGTTGATTTCTCTTCAATGGTGATGATTTTTATATTGAAAAATGAGATCAAAACAGCTCCCCACGCAGTCAAAGATCATAAAATCGACATTAACACTTGATCCCATCAGTTTTGGCTTGAAAAAGGAAACATTTGGACCTGTTTGACTTTTAGCGTAGGATACGCCAATTTTGGCGTACCCTACGCAAAAGCTGTTCAGCCTCACCAAAATTCTGCTGGCCTACACTAACTGTCTGGTCACTCCCTACGCAATTGGCGTAGGATACGCCATTTTTGGCGTATCCTACGCTAACTTCCCTCAGGCGTCCGTTTTTGGTTTTCCAACTCGCGTATGCCTCCGTTTCTCGCCCGGGCAACTCCAAAACGTCATTTTTGCTTCCTTTTTGTTGTCAAATCCTGAAATGACATAACAAGATCAAAGCAACACCATTTGACACTGAATAATCTTTAAAATGCATCTTATGGGTGTTTTTATACACATCCTTAAATCAACCCATCACATCCCCACACTTGTCTTTTGCTTGCCCTGAAGCAAATCAATAAACCATACTCAATCAACAATTTAATTAATTTCCAACCATTTTATCGATTCTCAAAAACGGCCCCTAGTCATACCCCAATTCACAAGACTTACGCCTGTCAGTAGATTTACATTCCAAGGTTTTTATATGTTTAAAACAATTGCTTAGCTAAATCCAACTAGATTCGATTTCACACTTTTGCACACCCCTCACAATGGTTCACTCCACTCGGTTTACTATCTCGGCTAGCAAATAATGTGCTAGTATTTCGTATCAATCACTCGAAACCGATCATAGGGCATGTTAGCATAAGCTTGCAATTCAATCACCTTCCACAATATTTTTCAAAAGTGAACACAAGTCAAAAGGTCTTTAAAACGGGTTGTAATGGGGTTAGGCGAAGGGTATGGAAAGGGATATTTTAAGTGGCTAAGGTGATGAAAATTCGACATTTATTCCAACGACTAACTAACTTCTCAATTCTAAGGCAATGTTGCGCCTTTTTATTCAATCTCTAACTCAAGCATATTTTTGTGCTTTTCTATGAGAACTCTCATTTGTTTGTAACGTATTTGTTCTCATACTTTTCAGTTTTTTTTTTTTTTTTTTTTTTTTTTTTTTTTTTTTTACTAACATTGCAAATCATATACAATACAAAGCAAAATCCTACAATCGAATTTTCATCACGCTGGGTTTTAAAAATTGAAAAGGTTAAATGGGTCAAAAGGTTGATATGGGTGATCAATTGAAAAGGTTTCAGGCTCAAGATTGGTTAACTAAGGAATATTGGAGTGGTTCAAGGATGATAAAACTGGTTTAAAAAATAAAAGGTTTAACCTAATGCCTTAATCATTCTTGTGTCCACAATTGATCTAGAGTAGTAGGCGTATCAAAAATTGCAAGTTCTACCTTATGCGCCTATAATAGCACACTCAAATCAAATGAACACAACATGCCGGAGAATGTGGACAAATATTTGTAGGGTGTTGGCATGTTGTGGTGGCTCAATAATCTCTTCCTGAACCTAAAGGGAATATGGGTTGCCGACATGCAAAAGTGTTACATTTCTTCTTAATCTTTTCTAACTAGGCAATCCATATTTTGCAAAAACATCCTTGGAAAAACACATCAAGGAACTTAAAGAATTATGACCATGACTAGGGGTCGAATTTTGTGATCCTATATCATGGTGAAAAAGAATTTGGTTTTTTTTTTTTTTTTTTTTTTTTTTTTTATATGGCTATTCCCCCATCCCCACACTTAAAGTTTACATTGTCCTCAATGTGGGATTTTTGCACGAATAAGGGAACCAAATGGTTGATTAATTCACAAGTGCGAGGATGTTTTTGTTTCATCCTACTACATCTTTTTCTAACATGAACATTAAAGTTCCACCCCAAGCCTTATTCAACAACACATAAAAGATTAAAGAATAGAAAGCACCTGATAAACAAAAGATGTCTCCATTTCCTCGATGAATCCTTGCTCTCCATACTTGAATGCTTCCTATCCTTCATTCTTCCTCTTTTTCACTGAACACTCACCGGTGATGCATATCCTAGGCTCACACGCAAAACATCAAAACATCCAAAACAAACAAAAACAAAATAAAATTGAAAAGCATAAAATACCTATCACACCAAACGTAAATAAAATGATCATGCCCACGCAATTAATATAGGAAGGAAAAAAAATACATGGACCTGATCAACGGGTTGCCTCCCGGAAGCGCTAAGTTTAAGGGTCTTCAGCCAGACCGAATACACTACCCTCATGGTGGTCGAGTTGGATGCCTTCCTCCCTCCGCCTCTAAAGATGCAACCCTCCTACGTTCCGCTAGGTCCTTTAAGGTGTTCCTAACCGGGTCAACCATCTTTTCTGTTCTTGTTTCATTGTCCAAATCAGGCGGTTTCTTCAATTTCGTCTTTCTTCCTTTTACCGTGCTATTCTTGACTGCTCCAAACCTGTTAACGACACAAAAAACCTTTTTTGGGTGATGCTCTTTTACAAGAGGGCCACCACTATAAAAAATGTCATTTTTGAGACATTTCTCATCAACAACCGAGTTAGACAAATTTGGATATACATTTAAATATAACTCACGGTCACCAAACGTCATGCGTACCGTTCCATTAGCACAATTTATAATAGCATGCGCAGTTGCTAAGAACGGCCTACCCAGTATAACGGTGGGTTGTGTATTTTTAGCACTACTTACATAGTCTACCACCAAAAAATCAACTGGGTAGTAGAAATCCTCTACCTTCACCAACACATCATTCACCATCCCCCTTGGATGCGTGGGAGTCTGATCAGCTAACACCACCGTGGTGTTAATTTCATGTAGTGGACCAAAGTCGTATTGGTCAAACAGACTCCCAGGCAATATACTCACACATGCTCCAAGATCTAGGAGCGCCCTTTCTATTTTAAATTCTCCAACCTGAATTGGAATCAATGGGGCTCCTGGATCTTGAAGTTTAGGGGGAAGAGTATCCGACAAAACAGTACGAACATGTGCCCCTAAGTGTTCGGGCAACTTGTTGTGCTTGTTTTGGTTACTCAACTCTTTCACACATTCGACATGAGCAGGAACCTTTTCAATTGCATCAATAAGTGGTAAATTTATTTTGACTTGTTTAAAATTTTCCCACCTCTCGTCCTTTGGTGGGCTCCACTTATAAATGCTTGACACATTGTTTAAGTCTACTAAAGCTGCAGGGTATGGGATGGTATTAGTCTCCATCCCCACACTTGTCTTAGTAACCATCTCATTTAAACACTTTTCACAAAAAGATTTTTTATAATTTTTAACTTCAAAATTATTTTGCGAAATATTTTCCTCTTCCTGCTCATCATCACTATCAACCTCCTCCACCACACCATCAACAAATTGTTGTGGTGGAGTTGTTTCATTACCCACAACCTTATCATTCAAAATAAAACTCACCGCATTTATATGCATGCTTTGATTGTTTCTTGAGCTCGATGCTTGATGTTGTGGGTTTATTGTTGTGTCACTAGGAAGCTTCCCCGTGCTTCCTCTCCATTGAGCCATTTCTTCCGCTAATTGGCCCACTTGTTTAGCCAAGGCCTCGTGAGACTTATCCCTTACCTCATTCCCTTTCTTTATTTCCTTGATGTCATTGTTGGCGTCTTTCATCATGCTCATTAAAGCATCCATTTTTGAACTCAAAGACTCATCACCACCTTGATTTCCAGAAGAGTTTCCTTGATTGCTTGAAGAGCCGCCTTGGTTGTAACCTCTTTGATAATTGTTGTTGTATCCTTGGTTACCACCTTGATTGTAGTTGTTTCTTTGGTAACCACCTTGATTACCACCTTGGCGACCTTGATATTGCCCACTACCGCCTTGATTTCCCGATTGGAAGTTCGGGTTCATTTGGTTAGCGGGATTACCATACCTAAAGTTAGGATGGTTTCTCAAGCCTGCATGGTAAGTGTTGGAGTTCATGTCATACTTCCTTTCTCCATACACTTGATTCACCTCTTCGGTTGCTTGACCCATATCGGCGGAGCACTCACTAGCTTTATGCCCCAAATCTCCACAGTTATCACACACGGGGTATTGTACTGATGACACCTCCCGTTTCTTCATTCTTGCCAACTCTCTCTCCAACTGAGCAATTCGGTCCTTGGAACTTGAATCTGCATCGGGAAGAGATTTAGAGACCGGGTGTTTGGTTCTTCGATCAGCTGCCTCCTCCGACTTTGAATTCTTCGCCATTAGCTCCAAAAAATCCCAATCTTCTTGCTCTGGATTAGATAACAATGTTCCATTGCTAGTAGACTTGAGATATTTTCTTTCCTCCTTGCTCAGTCCATTAACAAAACTGCTGACTAATTCCCAAAGATCAATATTGTGGTGTGGGCATTTTCGAATTAACTCCTTGAAACGAGTAAAAGCTTCATGAAGCTGTTCCCCTTGTAGTTGTTGAAAAGAACGAATTTCTAGCCGCACCGCATCTGTTTTAAAACTGGGGAAATACTCATCCAAAAATACTTGTTGCATTTCTCCCCAAATGTAAATGCTATGTGCGGGTAAGGTGAGGAACCATGTCTTTGCTTTATCCTTGAGAGAAAACCGAAATAACCTCAATTGTACCTCATCTAGTGAAAAATTATGACCTCCCATAGTACCACACATTGCCTTGAATTCGGATAAATGATCATACGGGTCTTCATTAGCCATCCCATGAAAATGCGGAATGATGTTGATGTAGTTGGGCTTGCAATCAAAGGATCTTCTCCCTGGAGGTGGTGGTACAATAGGTGATTCGTTCTCGGATGCAAGTGGTCTAAACCGACCATTGATTCCTTGCATTGGAACTGGGGGTCTTCGTCTTGGAGCATTCACTTCTTCACCTCTATGTTGTCTTCCCCCATTAGGTCTTCTTTCTGCTCGGCCCACAAAATTTTCACCCCGGTTTTGGTGAATATTGGGAATTTGATGTCTTCTTGGGTTTTGTCTTGGTTGATGATTATTAATGACGTGATTGTAATAACCATCATTGTCCCCGTTTCGATTTGCACCCACGTTAGAATTATTATCACCGTGATACTCTTCCTCATCTCCATAATCATCACTAACATTTCTGTAGCCCCAATCCTCATCATCTTCATTGTAATCCCCTTCAGAATATTCATCTTCTCCCGAGTGGTAGGAATGAACACTAACTCTGTCTGATGATTGATAACTTGGTACACTGAATGGATCATCATCATTAATGTTCACCCTCAATTCTTCAATGTTCTCAACATAATCTTCATATCCGGCTTCATTGTACCGATTGACCGGATCAAATGTGGGATTGCCACGGTTAGACATGGAAGGACCTTGGTTTACATTTCGGGTGTTGGGATTTCGGTTGTGAATTGGTTGGTGAGGTGGGTTTTGTTGGTTTTGATTTGGATGAGGTGGAGTGGGTGGTCTTCTATTTTCACCTGAACGGCGATTTGGGTTTGAGCTTGCCATTTGAACGGTTTCAAAGGACAAAGGTTGAATTATGGGTGGTGATTGGGAGTTAGAAGGAATCGGCTCCTCTAACCGGTGTTGTCGGTTTCTTCTTGCTACTCGTTCAATTTCCGGTTCAAACACTAAAGGAGAAGTTCTCCCCGAATGTCGCGTACGCATGCACTACCTGTAAACTGCACAAGTAACACACCCCGCGTAACAAGGAAAAGTAGAAAATAAACCAAACAACAATTTAAACAGATTATCACACTATTAACTACTCAATAAACACTAAGCGCACTAGCTCCCCGGCAACGGCGCCATTTGATGACCTGTCGTTAGGGTCATGCAAAACCTAATTAACCTATGTAGATAGGGTAAGTAGGGTATCAATCCAAGGAGCGTGTGGTTAGTGAGTATTTCCTAGTTAACTTTGAAATTGTCGATTATGAAGGTGCTAATTACTTATATGAGTTATGAATTGATGTTTAGAATTGATTGAATAGTTGTTGATTAATATGAAGCTTAAAATGAAATTTGTAAGAAATGATTAATAATACTTGTAACAATAAGATAGAGATGATTACACTAAGGATTTGGGTAATTGAACACTAAGGCTTTCAACAATTAGGCATAATTGGATAAACAATGATAATGCAATTGGTACTAACGGATTGATTGCTCAATAAACTTAGGTATCAAGTTTTATCAACATTCACAATGGACCAAACTATACTTCATCATTTAGAACATACAATCCTATGATAGTGTTGATGCAAGGAACCATGTTCATATCATTTAGAAATTGGCACAAGATCAATTAACTAGAAATGATTTCAACATCAGATTAATCACTAATCAACACTAGTAATTCAAGTACATACAAACATTAATCAAAAGTTTAAACAATGCAATGCCCAAATGTTAAAGCCCTAGGTATCAAAAACTTACATCCCTAGTGTAATACAAGAGTTTTAGCCAAACATGGCTATGGTGTTCATCATCTTCAAAATGTGTTCTTCAATCTTCCAAGAAATTGTGTAGAAAATGCTTTTAGAATAATTGTGTGTTGATTTCTCTTCAATGGTGATGATTTTTATATTGAAAAATGAGATCAAAACAGCTCCCCACGCAGTCAAAGATCATAAAATCGACATTAACACTTGGTCCCATCAGTTTTGGCTTGAAAAAGGAAACGCTCTTCCAACCAAAAAAGCGCACCACAAAATTCACAAACTTGTGTGCAATCACCAAAATCAATATAGAAAGGTGAGACTGTTAATGCATTCACATTTCCAGTTGGATCAGCATTCAAATCAGACGAAATAGATTCAATTCGTTGACGCCGTCGTAACATTGTATTTCTGTATGACATTTGCTGACGGCTTGGTGCTAAGACAGGTAGCTCTGATGTTGAAGACGAACCAACATCAGCCCACCGTCGCTTTGACCTTGAGGACTGACAGCAAACAGGTAGTGATCAAATACCCCGTATACGATATATATACAAGATTATTATAACACACATGCATGCACACCCATTGAACCAAAATCTTAAATAACTATTGTCTTAGCAGCCAGCAATCTTCAATCATCGTTTATTAAACACTAATAACGCTAACGACCTTTTGTACGAAGCCAACGCGCTAACCAGATTCTACCTAAAAAATGTACAGCTCTAACACCGTCTTTATCAAAAGCATGCTGCAATCTTCAATCATTATTTATCAAACGCTAATAACGCTACACCTTAATCATTTCAAAGCAAACGCTCAGCAAAGGCGTTTCTGTTGACACTATTACTGAACGTCTACACACCTTCTGTGACTTTCCAGCGCCTAGACACGCCGTTTCCCTACAACCCTGCAGCCAGCTGAAATACCTATGAAATACCTATAAAATACAGTAAAAACATTCCTCTTTAGACTACTCCTAAACATTTAAACGCCTAATGTAAATTTCCAGCAACTACACAATTTCCAGCAACTACACACGTGCTGAAATATATAAACAACACACACCAATCGTTTTTTTAAACACTGTCTCCCTGGAACATTGCAATTTCAAAGTAAGCGTGAAACACATTTTTGCAGACGCACCATTTCCCTAGAACCAACGGATTTCAAAACAAACATCTAATGCAGCTTCTTGTGTAATTTACCAGCCCCTACAGCCTAAACGTTTCAAAAAAATGTGGCAACTACATTACTACGCATCTTTCCTTTAAAAACCTTAGTCTTCTATTAACGGACGTAACACTTAACTGAGTAAACAATACAAGCGCCTGTTGTCACAGTGTTAACACTATTAGCCGTCCCTAGAGACAAAGTTGTATTGTAATCGTGAAGCGCGAGGTCTCAGGAGGTGAGGTGGAGATGGTGTTGATGGAATCAGTGTGGTGGTACAGGTTTAGTACCGGTGGTGTTGCGTTAGTACTGGTGGGCGTGACGATCATGGGAAGATGATGTGGGGAAGAACATATGAAGGTGGGCGGTGGAAGACACGTGGGCGGAGCGAGTTTGTAATTTCATAATTTTACAGGGTTGTTGCAGGCACACTGTTTCAGTTTTCATCATCACTGATTTGGTTGTTTAGAGCTTTTTCCCACCCTTTAGCTTTCGCGTCCTATGAACTTCGTCGCCTCAAAGACCAGGTACATGTATCCGACCTTTGTGGCTTATTTAGGATCTTTTTATGTCTTTAATAAGAAAATTTTGAATTTTGAAATGGGTAAAGTGATATGCATGTTGGTCTATCAGTCTATGTGTTCGCTATACCCCTAAAACCTATACATTTCAGACAAAATAAACAACTCCTGTCCCTGTACTGTTAATCTCTATGTATACATCTTTCTATAAGTCATGTCTCTTCCTCTCCACCTATCTCAATCTCCGTAACCAGCCTGTCAACCCATTTCCGTCTGCCGGATTCATAACGCGTCCTGAAATACTAAAACAAATACCTAAAAGCATGTTTGTTGAGACGCCATATGTGAACAGCAGCTAAAGAGAGCTCCGCGTACCATCTAATGGCTCCGTTGGATGCCTTTTTATCGGGAAGGAAAGAACAGCTGAAACAACATATGCTCTCTAAGCTCTAAAAGGCGCAATGTCCTACTTGGAAGAAAATACCTCTAAAACGTACACATTTCAGACAAAACTAACAACTCATGTCCTTGTACTGTTAGTCTCTATGTGTACATCTTTGTATAAGTCACTTAATCACAATAGTGCCATCATACTGTTCAGCGAACTTCGTTTCTAACCAGGCTGTCCGCCCATGACCAGAATTTGGCAGTAGTATACACTTTTGCACTCGGATGGTCCTTACCCCTGAACCTTGTTAGTTTTCTCCGTCAGCCTCCCGTTAACCACCACCATCACCTCTGTGGAAACCACCACCATCACTTTTGCATAAACACCACAAAAAAAAAAAAAAAAAAAAGAAATCGCCAGTACTTAAATTGAGTCTACAAAACAATCGAGTCAAATAGATGATATAAATGGTTATCATATGAGGCGTCACTTATCTTATATACGCCTACTAAAAAACATTACAATATACTAACATAGAAACCACAAAAACTTTCCTAACCAATATTAGCATGTACAATTACCTAATGACATTATAACAAAAGTCATACAAAGCAAACAAAAGGTAAGAACATACCTGCATACAAACTACGAAACTGCAAATCGACACTCGAACCTGCGAAAACTGTGTATTAGCTATAAAAACATGAATTACAAACCAATGCAGGTAAAAAGACTAAAAAACAGTCATCATATACCAAACTTATCTGTTTAAAAACACTCTTTTTAAACCAAACAACCATCAGATTGTCAGGGGAAAAAATTTCAAATTCAAACAATCATAAATTCTATGAAATGATTTTAAACCACATAAAGAAAATGTACTTTTAAAACCAAAAACAACTTAAAACAACATACAAAACATGCATAAAGCCCTTGACTTGAAACTGCACACCAAAATATTTTTACAAACACATGGTAGCAAATTTAAAAAAACCTCAATATATGTATAATATCTACAAACATAATGAGTAACAACACCAAAAAAAACAATACAACAAACATAGCAATAAAAACACACTAAAAAACAATGAAAACCCAAAGTGCATCACAAAGACAAATAAACATGCTGATGAAGCAAAAAAACACGAAAATATTCAACCAATGACATCCAAAACAACATAAAGATTTGCTCCAAACTTGCATGCAAACAAAATAATTGCCAGCATTTAACCAAGCACCTTGTGTGCAACATGCAAAACCCAAAAATTCCTCAAAGATTTACAGATTTAAAACACATTTAAACATGAAATCCGTTCACAAAAAAACATATGACTGCTTATACAGCAGAAACAACAAACGTGAAATATATAAGCGCATAATCACAGTCAGGCTAAAGAAATCGCCACCTACCAGGTTAGAAGAGAAGAGGAAGCGTTCAAAAAGACGAAGAAGAAAACCTGTATTATGAAAACATGCACTTTTTAAACTACCTGACATAAATAATAATAAGTGGAAAACACATGTGGGCCTAAAACATCTACCACGTGTGCGTGTCAAAAAAACAGCCACATGTCCAGAACACCATTTAAAAAAAAACAAAAAATAGCCCCCTAACAGAATCGAACCGGCGCCTTACACACAACAATCCTTCCACCAAACCACCGCACCATGAGCACAATATCTGTAATCAGTACACAAATAATAATACTTATTCGTTTTAAAAAAAACAAAACACTTAAATCTACTGTTTAAACCCAAAGGCATATTATCATAGTTTAATTAGTTTAAAAGTAGTATTGGTTTTTTTGATATATAATATTTATATGATCAATCAAAATTCACACATTCATTTTCATATTTTTCGATAGAAACATTGAATTTAAATAATCTCAATTATCAGCTATTAGTCGTTACTAGTCTCAACCTTAAAAATCACTGCTAATGGTCCAAACTTTTAACCTATTTTACCTCAGCAATCTCATACTAACTAAAAGTTAACCCAGTTAGTTTTTGGTGACGTCGTAGACTGTCACATAAACACTCCACGTAATCAAAATTTTGTCACATAAGCAATCCACATTATCAAGAGTTTGATTTTTGCCACATAGGTAGTCCACGTCACCAAAACTTTGACTTTTTTTTGCCACATAACTAGTCAACAAAAACTAATTGGATTAACTTTGAGGGAAAATCACCAAAATGGCCCGTTGACCGAGGGTTTTCCCTAAATGGCCCCTTTCGGTCTCTTTGGAGAGACGGGTCACGGTTCCCAAAGAGACTGAACCGTCTCCCGAGACGGTTTAGTCTACAACCAATACATACGCAACACGTGGCCGACCTGGATCCCGAAGCCTGTGTGGCGTCTTGGGAGACGTGTCAGAGCCGGGCTCAAGCCGTCTTCGGCTTGACTTGAGCCGTCTCCAAGGCTACCTGAACCGTCTCCAGTCTGCAGCCGTCTCTCACACGGTTCACGAGACGGGTTCCCTTAATTATTTTTTCCCTTATTATTTTTTTGTTTTTACCGTTTTTTTTAATGTTTTTACTTATTTTCTTTGTTTTTACCGTTTTTACCGAGAAAAACCTTGACTTTGGTTTAATTTTTACCGTTTATTTTATAATTTTTAAATAATTTTATTTGTTTTCAACTCTAAAAGTAAATATAAAACATAAATAAAAACATTTCATTAAAAATTAAACATAATAATAGGAAAACATAAAAAAATACATAACAAAGAAAAAAAATTTAAAGTTGGGGGCGCAACAATCGCCATGCCTTGACATGTTCGAAATCGTTGCCGTATCGAACCCCATACTCATACTGAGTGAATTCGATAGCCAACTCTTCATCAAGCTCCGGGTCTTCGGTAACTTGTTGCTCGTATATGGTGTTCCACCTCTCACATTTGATGTTGAGGTCGCCCCACTTGAACTGGAGGTCATGGACGGTCTTGGTGGTGTTGGTGCCAATGTGTTCAACGAAGTCGCTAAACACCCGAGCCAAAAACCCCTCGGGGGAAGATTGACCCATCGTCCCGGGGGGGGGGGAGGAGTTGAATTTCCGGGTCATTCGAGGCGTCCTTGTGGCACACCACAAGGGCCATCTCTTCCTCTTCGGTCCATGTGATCATATTTTTGGCGGGTGTGTGTTTTTTAAGTTTTTATCGTTTGTGTGAGTTGTGAGTTTTAACCACGGTTTCTTCTATTTATATCCAAAAAATTTGCACGGTAAATAAGGTTAAATTAAATAAAGCGACGGTTTCCAAAACCGTCTCGGGAACCGTCAAAGTCAACCGGCTTTGAGCCGTCTCTGGAACCGTGAGACGTCTCAAAGACGTCTCGGAAACCGTGAAACGACTTTGAGTCGTCTTGGGAAACATCTCTCCAATGCGTATAAATACCCCATTTCACTTCACAAAATTTGCACCCTCTCTCAATCATCTAACCTTACAGCTTTCCAATCAATGACATTTTTATTTTTAAATCCTCCACTTTTCCAACCGAAGCCGACCGGCTTACGAATATATTGTCCGGTTCGGTTATACTTGGATCGTTGTTACATCTGCGTACAACTACTTGGATCGTTGTTGCATCTGCACGTGGGTTAACCCGTGTAGAATGTATCGATGATGTGATGGTCTACATTATTGGCAAGTTCGATTCTTTGTATATGTAGAGCAAATACACCATTCAAACAAGGTTCAAAGCAAGTAAATTTAGGAAGTAATTCCCCCCCCCCCCTAGTGCTAACTACTGTGGGTGACGTGTGCAATGGATAGGTCTCGGTCGACGACGTGTGCAACGAGTTTGTGTATTTTTCGTGTAATAGTTTAGTTTTTGTAATTGTTGTCGTGTTACAAATTGTAATATTGTAAATTCCCCTCCCCTAGTGTTAACTACGTTCTGTGGTCGACGTGTGCAACGAGTTTGTGTATTGTTCGTGTAGTCATTCAGTTTTTGTAATATTTTGTTGTGTTACAAATTGTAATATTGTAATATTTGGATTAATAAAAACATAAATATTTAAAACATAACAGATTCATTACATAAAATATAAACATTGGATTAATAAAAAAACGTAAAATTACAAAATAAATAACTACGCGTTAAGACGGTCCCTCATCATTTGCCAAGCCGGCATGTGTTTGAATTCTTTACGCTGCTTGGATTGATACTCTGCTTTGGTATATATGATGGCGACCTCTTCCGGCATGTCTGCAGGAAACACTTGAAGTGTTCGATAGTGGTACCCGTTGAAGAGCTGGCACTTCGTGTTCAAGTCGTTCCATTTACGGCTAAGTGAGTCGATGGAACGTTTAGACCCACCCACCAGCCGATTGTATTCGTGTAAAATACGGTACCACTTGTTTATTTGGTGTAGGCTATCTTCGACATGTTGCCACGCTGAAACCAGTGCAATTTCTTGTTCTTCGGTCCGTCGTTGGGGTGCCATTTTTTTGTATAAAAGAGACGACGGTGGTAAGTGGTAGTGGAGGAGCCGGACGTGGTATGGGACGGAGAGTGCGACGGAGACTGGTATTTATAGGGCTGAGGTGGACAACCAAACCGTCGGACCGTCTCGGGACTCACCGGAGACGAAGAGACCCAAGACAAATCAGGCCACGTGTCATTATATTATTGGCTTTGACCCTAAGCCGTCTGAGACGGCTGGGGAAATGTGAAACGTTTCCACCGAAAACGTCTTTTGTAGCTCTGAACGTCTCCGGAGACGTCTTCGTGTGGTTCCCGAGACGGCTCAAGCCTAGCCGAAGATGGCTTGAGTCCGGCAGTCAGTGAGACGTCTCTAGGGCCCACGAGAGCCATCTTGGCGGCTCTGACATGTCACCCGAGACGCCACACAGGCTTCGGGATCCAGGTCGGCCACGTGTTGCGTATGTATTGGTTGTAGACTAAACCGTCTTGGGAGACGGTTCAGTCTCTTTGGGAACCGTGACCCGTCTCTCCAAAGAGACGGGAAGGGGCCATTTAGGGAAAACCCTCGGTCAACGGGCCATTTTGGTGATTTTCCCTAACTTTTATTTAGTTAGTATGTTACCGTTGATGGAAAATAAGTTAAAAAGTGGGAACGCCAACATTTTTAAACTTAAGACCGGTAACGAAGAATAGCTGATAATTAGAATTATTTAAATTCAATATTTCTTTTCAATAACGTTCAAGTTACAAGCATATGGCAGTATGATATCCAAAAACACACTATTACTCTGAAATCACTCAATTTTATATGTTACATAGTCGTAGTACATTAATCTCTTTATGGGAAAAGATGGATTCTTTATATAGATACACTATTTGTTGCATATGAAATTATAGGCAAGTCTGAGATTGAATACCCGATGATAATGTACAACTTAGAAGGTATAGTTTTCAAGTTGTTGTAACACTAAGTCACACCAAACAAGAACAGTAATTGATTTAAACCAAAAATATGTTTAGAACACCAACAGATTCCATTAAACCTTCCCTTTCTTTCCTTCTTCTGCCTCACATTAATTATCATCAAATCGCCATGAATTGTTTCAAAAGCAATTAAACTAGCTTGCTTCCAACCCACATTTCATTCTCTTCATTTTGAGCTTCTCTTGTGTTATTGTATTTAAGTTAACACATATAAACACATACCCATTGGGCGCGAAGTGTGGTTTAACAAAGATATGAAATGAGTGACAAGAAAAGTAATTCAATGATCCATATACCCTTTTCATGGGAGAAGACTCCTGGGGTGCCAAAGGTTGTGGCCTCGCTTGCGGTCACAAAAACCCAGTTTTCTAGTAGTGGCAACAACAAGGAGGTGCAAGGAACAATGGCTCTTCCGTTGCCACCAGGGTCTTTCAAGCAGCCCGCAAGAAGTGCGTCGAAGAGGATGTTTAGGTGGGAAGAGGATCCTTTTGTTGCAGCTATGATAGAGTGTACAAAAGATTGTGATAAGTATAAGGGTAAGGGTGAGGGTAAGGGTGAGGTTAATAAGAACTTTGGGACTAGGGTCTGCAAGAGTAAGTCTTTCTTGTTCTTATGCAAACATTCATTTGATGTCGAAGAAGGTAATTTGTTAATGTTAGGTCCCATTGTTAGTAATCAAGAACGAGTTCAGGGTGTGAAGCTTTTATAAAATCATTTGCAATGCATGGCGGTTTTCTTCTTTTATATATATATATATATATATATATATATATATATAGGTTTAGGTTCTTGTACAAAGGCCAAAATGTGTGAGAAGGGTAAGAAGGGCTCTAGTGTTGACAAGTGGCCAACATTTAAAGTAGAGATTAAGGGTAATTAGGTAATTTTATTTAATTTTAAAATTAGGAGTGATCATGAAATTAATTGAAAGGAGTTATTTTAGGGATTTTCTTTTTATCTATATACAAAAGGGAATTCTCAATCATTATACATAACTCTTTCATTAGTCATTTACACTTTGCAAAAAAAAAAAAAAAAAAGGTCCTTGGTTTTTTTTTATTGTTATAGATATTGTTATGGCCAACGATGTTTCAAGCTTGTTTTATTATAATTTAATTTATGCATTGATGTTGCTGTTGTTATGTTGTTATCTGTTTTAATAGATATGAAGGTGTTTTATAAGAATCAGTTTTATTTCACAGTGATAGAGTGTTTTATACATACAGATAGTGTTTTATATTTAAAGTAGATTTCTATTTTTTTTTCACACAGCGTGTGGTGTTTTATTATTTATATGAATGGTGTGTGTTAGTCATACATTGTGTTTTTATCAATCATAATTTTACGGTATATAAAATAAAACACACCAATATGATTGTCTTGAACATAAAACACACTGATATGAATGTAATACAACTTTTTAAAATACAACTAAAACACAATGATATGAAAATTGGTACATAGACCTAGAATTCTCAGAAACATCATGGTATAGAACACTACAATACCTACAAGTGCATCAAAACACAATGGTATAAAAACATCTTAAACATTTTAAAACACCTCATTTAGAAATTTACAAAATTAAATATTTACATCAATTAAAAGAAAATCCTTAAAAGTTGTGAACACCTAAATGCTCGGATAAACACCTTTGATGACTAGCTTTTGACCTCTGGCGATGCAGAATCTTGATAAAAACACTCCAGCGACTTAGACTCGATTAAAACACTTCGATGACATATAATCATGATGATGAATATTATCAGACATAATAAAGAAGAAGACATAGAAACTCAATTAATGTTGTCAGACACAATAAAGAAGATGATTTGTTATAACTAATCAATTAATTGGTTTCCATGTTTAGAACCACCAAATGACCTCTATATCCTTGGTCGGTCAACTGAGTCAAACCAAATTAAAATGTTTATTACAATTTTGCCATTGATCAATCTCAACCATTCATTAAACAATCTAATGGCCCAAAACACTTCTTACCCTTCTCATAAAAAACACCCTTTGTATAGGAACCCCACCCATATATATATATATATATATATATATATATATATATATATATATATATATATATATATATATATAATCTAATATTTGCTTTTTATGTGTTATATATGCATCGAATACTTAAATTACAAGGCTTTTCAAAAAAATGATACGAGTAAAAAATTTATTGGCTTCCATTGTTCACACATTCCCTAATCTTATTTTTACACTCATAGGTCTATACAATGTATAGTTTCATATGTGACGTATAGAAGATTTTTTTTTTTCGAATGCTCTATTAGGCATGTATAAAACTATAGCCTATACTAGCCATATAACATAATATGAACTGTATATAAGGGGTGTCAAAATAGAATTTGGAGGGTACTCTTATTAACACCCTATGTATTACATACCGAGTGTTTATTATCACTTTGTTGTGGTTAATTTTTCCAGTTAGTCACTATAAAACCAACCTTTCGATTATTCAAGAATTTAATGATTAGAAGGTTGATTTAGAATTTTGACAATGGATGTTACATGTAAGGTAAGGCATCAACAACAATTGCCAACTAGAATTTGTCTCTTATGGGAATTGGCCAAAAAAAACTCTTATGACTTCATTACTCCACTTCGATATGTCAAAAATCTAATAATTGATTTATCATTTTTGAAGTATATGACAAGTTATTACTCAAAGCATATAATTGACAAATAAGGGATTTATAGCACAAATGACTTTAATGAAAAGTTGAGAAAGTTACAAACAAAAAAGACAAATATGAACCAACGTTTATTTATAATAGTTCATAATATAAATAATAACTCCAGACATGATAAAACTTTTTAAATTTGATGAGTTTATTCATTTATATATCAATATCAAGATTATACTCTAGTTACACATGCATAAATACATACATTTTTTTAATGGTAAGGAACGTTGTGCCAACTACCATGACACCGGACGTTGTGGCCAAAGTCGACTACTCGACTACCGCCAGCCCTTTGGCTCTTCTAGATGCGCGGAAACCCGACCTCCACTCGCCCGAATGCACGACAATGGAATAATCGTTAAAACTTCGCTTCTCATCTGAGTCAAACCGACGCCACCCGTATTCGCTATTCACCTGGATGCCGCAGAAAATAATAGGAAGAGCGGAAATTGAACCTGAATCATAAGGAACACCAAGTCTTTTTTCATCCACTCCACTACTATCTCATTGGCAACATAAATACATACATGAATGAGTAAATGAAGAACCTACTTTGAAGAGAAGAATTTCTTATACATTCTACAAAGTATTTATATTGTTTTTTGACAGAGTGGTCAGGCTATTTTATTATACGTGCCTACAAATCACAGACTAAGCTCAAATCATTTTCTCTTCATGCTTCCTTCCTTTTCAATGAATCACATAGTTTTCTTGTGAAACTACAATGATTTCCTTTACAATCATGATCGTTCCGATGATCATGAGTTTACGCGTTTAGTTCATTGTTTTTTTAAATCGGTGATGAAAACTATTGGTATCTTAATTTGAACAGTTTTACTGAGAAATTCTCGTCTGATTAAAAGTATCACCGACGGAAAACATATACGTAATACCGAAGATGTATGTAATTAGTTTTTTATTTAATACAAATAATGTTATACCTATAATATTCCATCTGTAATTAGTTATTGTAATATAAATACTCATGAAATAGCATAACATCATATGTATTAGATCGTCTAAAGTAATACATACACTCTCGATCATCTCGTGTCAATCCATCGAATATATCCACAGTGAACGGTGGCATGACATGATGAAATAAGCGAGTCAAGACTTGCGTCAAAATTTCATCAATCTCGATCTCAAATAGTCATTCCTGTGGCGTAATAGTGCACAATCATCATAGTATCCCCGTACTGGTTTTGCCTGCATTTGTTCCATGTTTACTAGATCTTATTCTCTATGTTGGGATGCCACCGATAATATATACCCTGCACATATATGCACAATTAGTCAACACTAATTATATAAAATTAAATACGCAACCACTCTTTGAAATAATTATCTTATTACAAAGATTCACTCAACCAAACTTTGACTAAAAAACACTGAACAATTTTTATAAGTTTTAACTTTGATTTGTTTTATAAAAATAATTACAGTCTTAATTTTGTTTTATAAACGTTTTGGTTTTGTAAAGATATCCAAAATGTCTTGCTAACGTTTTGTAAACATATTTTTGTGGAAAAAAAACACATTGTTTTAAAACTAATCATACTTTTATTTTTATTCATAGAAAATCGCGAAAAATTACATCAAGATAGCGGGCAGGCGGGCAACAAGTTGCGCCGCCACCCATTTCTGGACAGCAAACTCTAGCCTACTAAAAACAAACCCCTGCCCCCCCCCCCCCCCGGAGTCGTGACACTGCTATGAATAACCCGTTGGACTCTGGTCAGGAAACGGATGGCTTCCGGTGCCAAAGCGCCAAAGGTATCAAATGCCAGGGGTACGAAAACGTGTTGGTTCTCCTCACAGGCTTTAGCATGCTTCTCAACTTTCTTCACCTCCGCTTTCCGCACCGCTTGCCCTGCTACAAAACCAGTATCCCTCAAACCAACCACCGGAGATATGCATGTTAAGTCGACACAAGCGTGTTTCCCCCCGGCCCACCCAAAGATAAGCAAGTCTGCTGGACGTAGGGTGGATCTCCCTTCTGTGGGGTCCGAGAGGAAATTCACAGGAGCCTCTTTTAAAAAAAAATTAATTAAAAGCCTTTGGTTTATAAAAATATATGCACTCTATGTGTTTGATGAAATGTCTGACTGGGTTAACATGTGTTACTTCTGTTAGTATGTTAGATGATGAGTTGGTCACACCGGTTAACATCTCATCTAATGTTTTGCAGTTGATAACAAAGACCCCCCCGCCGGTTATGTGAACATAAGAAGTCATATATGTAGTATCCCAACAATTAACCTGAAACATGTACGAAAATAATTTTGTCAAAATAAATAATGTTGGTGAGCATACTCAGTTTGTATACGTATAATATAAGTTCGAAGAAAAGATTTACAATTCATATGTCATGATTCATTCAAGTCAAATATGAAAAACACATAAGCACACAATACGGGTCAAAATCAAACCTCTTATGTGACAAAGTTTAATACATTAACAATGACCTAGGACTTCCCACCACCATAGGTACTTTTCACTAGGTGAGTTGTCAATTCAAATAGCGCTATTCATTGTTAAAGTCGAATAGCTAAGTTGATGATTTTGTAATGATTGCAAGTATACTACGTTTATGTTCAAGCATAACACGTATATGAATTGAATGTAAAATGTTTATGAATAAGTGCACGTGTATGTTTAATATGTGTACATGAATCACCCTAAAAGTGTAAAAATGAAAAAGGGGATAAGTATACTCACCGTTTTGCTAAGCGTGATAAATCCAAACAAAACTCGACACGAGATAAAACATGGAAATTTTGAAGAACTCAACCCATACGTATAAGAATACCAATGACGGAAAAGACTTAAAAAGTCTAAGGCATCTAGAATCTAAGGCATTAGGGTTTGCTAGGCTTATGTGGGGAAGATGGAGTTTTACGATAACTCGAAAATAATTTTGTATGAAAAAAATATAACATGATTTAAGTTCAGATGTATGACTAAGAAGAATATTATTATTCGAATATTTCGAAAAACTATTCCATGAAATTTATTCAAAGACTTTAGTTAATTATTTTAACTAAAATATATAATAATAATAATAATAATTAAAGTTTACTATGCAAACGAATATAAATTACACAAATGAATCCAACGTTAACACCTATGGTTTTCCAACTCAAGAATATTTCTGTTTTATAAGAAAAATATTTATAAAACGGGTTATATAAATTATACAAGATTAAATGATTTATTATGCCTAATAAAGCATAAATAAGATTAAAAATACAAGATATAATCCAAAAAAAATATTTTTGTTAAAATAATTATTTTCTGATGTAGAATAATGAATATAATTTTCCCATAAATTTTCTCAATTTATTTGCATCTAAAACTGATTTAATGAATTTAATCATGTTTAAATGATTAAAAATAAGAAAATCAATAAAAATAAATGTTTTTGAGCCAATAAGTTTCAGTTACTAATTATTAGAAAATATTTCCCAAAAATTTTGGGGGTAAAATCATGTAAAATGATTTTTTTTAATCAATTAATTATGATTAAAACAATATAAATGAATAAAAATATGATAATAAATTATTTTTTAGAAAGTAAACGTGTGAAGACGTTTAGGGTCTGCAGATTTTTTTTTGAAGATCTTTCATTCAAAAAGGTCTTCCTGACCTCTTCTTGGTGCAGACTTGTTCCAAAGTCTTCTAAGGTTTTCAAAGGTCTTCTCCTCTTTTTTCTCCTCACCCACCACCACCCACCCCACCACCACCACCACCACCGTCCACCACCACCATCACGGTCCACCACCACCGTCCACCACCACCACCCACCTCCACCACCGTCCACCACCACCACCCACCACCACGGTCCACCACTACCACGACACCACTCACCACCACCACAACGGTCCACCACCACCGTCAACCACCACCACGGTCCACAACCACCACCACCGTCTACCACCACCAACAGTACCGTCCACCGTCCACCACCACGGTCCACCACCAGACTGCTGTAAAAAATCAGGTTATTTCAGCAGCATGCAGATGTTAACAAACAAACAGACAGTCTTCTTCTTACAGACTGCAGACCTTTGGTCCATCTCTTCTCCTGCAGATGTCTCCAGATGTGGTCCGCAGACTGCAGACCTTTTCCTGCAGAAAAAACAAACATCACCTAAGTTTATGGTGTCAAGTAGGGGTGAGCAAATGTCGGTTCGGTTCGGTTTTTACATATAACCGAAACCGATAACCGAAGTTCGGTTTTAGGAAAATCCATATCCGAAACAGTTCGGTTACGTCAGTTCGGTTACTTCGGTTAATATGTCGGTTATCTGTTCGGTTTTGATTATGTTCGGTTAATAACCAAACATAAAACTTGAGTAAAATTATAAAGCTTAACAAGTTTGAGTATTGTGATATTATATAAAAACTTTGTTACTTTCATTAAAAGCTTAACAAGTTTAACAAAGTTTACAATTTAAAATTACCCTTAGAAGTTAATGAGTTTATAGTTTTATAACTTTATAACTTAAAGCTTTATAATCTTAAAAATCTTATGTTAAACTTTATATGTTTAAAATCACACTTTTTTTTTTATTAAACAACGTTTTGTTTTAAAAAAAAAAAAATCAAGACTTTTATAGCTTATACCCGGTTTACGTTTAAAGCACGTTATAACACTGGTACATGTATTCAATTAAAATGTATACCAACATCCAAAATAAACAAAAACAATAATAAAACAAATAAAGATTGGAGGAAAACCGAGATCTTACTAAATCATGAAAGACGAGGAGTTCAAGGGCTAAATTTGTAATTACAAAATAATATTGGAAACGCGCAGATGTTAGAGTTTTTCCTACTTTACAAAATTTCTCTCAAAATTTATTTAAAGGAAGGTATTAACTTGGTTTGAGAGGAACGTTAAGTTATTGCCCAAAGAGGGAAAAAAATAAGGAAAGTAGTGATTAAAAGGGCATTAAAATCTATCTATATATATAAAAGAAAACGTATATGCTGATGTGGCGTGTAATGGAGGCCTCAATCTCCCCTTGAGAGTGCCACGTGGCATCATAATTGAAAGATTTTAGTGTTTTTGAACTATTTCCTTTTTTAATTAAAAAAAAGATAAACATAAAACCCTAAATTAAATTGAGTTATTTTAGGAAAAAAAAATTTAAAAATAAATTTAAAATTTTCTCTCTCATGTTTTCTCCCATAATTTTTAAACGTTTATATCTTTTATATATGAGATTTTTTAAAGAAAAAAATTACACCAAATTAACGAGCGTTTTATTATCTTTCCAACGAGTACCATAGTCCTATATAAAAACGGAGAAAAATCGGCTATTTTTTGTGGGTTTTCGTTCATACAGGAAAAAAACACACAAAGTGTTCATGTTATTCATTAATCATGTTTTTTTCTTTTAAACCAGATTCTTATCTACGATGTTGAAAATCAGCCCAATCGCCATGCTATCATTGGAATTTTACTAGGTATACTTCATCAAGAGAAGTTAGGAGAAAGAATCGCGCAAAACTGCAACACATGGTGTCACCTTATAGCAAGGTTATATTTTTATTTATTTAATTACAAGAGTAATAATTATTACTATTAGTATTAGTATTATTAGAATGGTTATATTTTTCAACCCTGGGACGCTCCCGGAAAGAATTGATAGTTGCTGACGTGGCGTTCAATGATGGCCTCAACCATCTCTTGATTATGCCACGTGGCATAATGAGATGCAATGATTACAACTTCCAACTTAAGTGTTTGTTTAGTTGATTAGGTTAGGAATTATAAGAGCCATTAGAATGTGAGAAACTAGAGAGATGTGATAAGTTTTTTAATAGTTGCAGCTTACATAAGTGATTCTTTAGATGATTACTGATTAGGTTTTAGATTAGGGAATATGAGTTATTACTGATTAGAATACTATGAACATGCAATGATTGAGAGATTTTGTGGTTAGTTAACTTGAGCCATTTGTAATAGGTTATCACGTAAAATTAGATTTTTCAACCCCGGGACCTTCCCGGGGTAATCAGCTAGTGGGTTATAACCATACACATCTTTTAAAGAGCATTATAATGATGATGTGTCAAAAAATGCCCCTTAAGGGCATTAACCATTACCTATGGTCTAATTGTATTATGATTGGTTAGGAAAAATGCAAAGTTTGAGGAATTTAAGAATTGTCAGACAAGCGTTTTAAGTTAAGATTGAGAAAAGGCAAAGGTTTTAATGAGGCTTGTTTAAATACATCATAAACGATTAAATGAATGATTTTTTTTTTTTTTTTTTGAAAGGATTAAGCGAATTAATTGGTATATGATAAAATGAATTTATTGTTTCGTATTATGAATTTAGGTTTAGGGAGAGAACAAAATACTTGAAATACGAAAGTACCATGCGCCCTATACTAAATTTGAACACAAACGAACTTCCCGCCGACAATTCACGAACCGTTTATTGAACGTTTGGTTTGTTTACAGCCCTAAGTCAAGGTAATGAAATCATTCATTACCTAGTGTATTCATTTATCTCTAAAAACTTAAAATTAACTTCATCCACCTGCCTTTTTTTTCATTTCATTCCCCCTGTCACCCATCATTACCATCACCAGCCGCCACCGCCACCGCCACTACCACCATCGACCACCGCCACCCACTACCCACCACCGACCACCGCTGCCACCGACCACCATCGCCACCCACCGCCATCAAGCACCGTCGACCATGGCCACCCATCAACCAACGCCGACCATCAACCACCACCACCCCCATCTTCACCCACCGACCACCACCGCTACCCTCGACCATCGCAAACCACCCATCGCCACAAACCATCGCATCTACCAACCGCCACTAACCATCGACCGCTACCGCCAGCGACCATCACTGCCACTTACCGTCACCACCACCACTAACCGCCACCGTTACTAACCACCGCCACCCACCACTACTACCCACCGCCGACTTTATTTCTTCTTCTTCCCGCTACCGAACAATACAAAGTAATGATTGATCTCATTCTCTCATGGTAACTAACAAGACCATAGAATGGCAATGATCCATTTCATTCCTTTGTCCATTCCTCTCCATCATCCATTCCATTACCCCATGCTGAATAAACACCAACTTATCTTATACCCAATTGTAAGGTAGCGTTCGCTTAACAGAACATAGTAGAATTTGGACGGAATTGGAATTGGAATCTCAATTCCTTTCTTTACCATAGTTTTTGGGCAAAGGAATTAGAATTAAAATCCTTCTAGTTCCTTTGACCAAATGAATTCAAAATCATTCCATCATGTGAAGGGTTTCAGATAATTCACTAGAATCTTCGACCGATTAACGTCATCGCATTTGCCACCCAGCTATCATCCACTGCGCCCGACCTCCTAACGCTGAAACCACCTCACTCGCCATCACCGCCGACCTGAACCAACCCGCACCATCTTGCCTGACCGGCCCAACGTTGACCCGCACAATCTTGACGCAACACAACCTCAACCAGCATCATTTCAGTCTATTCGAGACCATTAATGACCAAGGTCGTGTCGACCCGAATCGGCCCGTTAATGAGCCGAATTGTTGCGCTCATACTGGGACCGTTAATGACCCAGACCGTTTCAAACCGATCAGACAGTTAACCACGTGGACCGTTTTGACATGTTCGGACATGTTAACGACCTAAACATATTCGATATGATCAGGCGCATTAACGACCAGGACTGTTTCGATCCGACCAGGATCGTTAACGACCGAACCGCTTCTACACATTAACGACAAGGACCATTTCCGCCCGAATGTGCCCGTTTATGACCGGACCGTTTCGAGCCGATCGGGCCAATTAACAACTCGAACGGTTTCAACCTAACCAGGCCCGAAAACGACCCAGACCTTTTTGATCTGTTAACAATCCGGACCATTTCGTCTCGACCGGGGCCACTAATGACCAACACCATTTCAACCGGATCGAGCCCATTAACGACTCTGACAGTTTCATCATGAACCAATCCGTTAACGACCTTGACCATTTCGATTCGATCGTGCCCGTTAATGATCCAGACTGTAGCGTTTTCATGTTGGATTCTTCTCCTGACGGAAATTTACATCTCTAGTTTCTAGTTATTGGGCTTAATCAGTGATGATAATTGATAAGGTTTTAGATAAAGAAAAACTAATCAATTAAGCAATTGTTCATCTTTAACAAAAACACTTTATTTCATTAGTGTGGCATGCTATTAAAGTCAAGGCTTTTAATTAGCTCCTGTGGATTCAAGTATTGTGATATATGCAAGGTATGCAATGATAGAAGATATATTATTTTATTTATGTCCGTGCTCCTTGGAGGATCATGTTTAAAGCACAAATTAAAGATGTAATCATGTTGTTTGCCTCCTCTAGTGACTTTAACTTTACAAACATGTTTTAATTCAGTAAATAGTTATACCATGAATACCTCTTTGTAATCCACTCAAATATTATATCAAATATGACTGTTAAACTAACAGTTTTAAATGGTATTTGAATCCTCAATCTTATGGATAAAAAGACACTTAATTACACTTGATAATACTAATTTAATTTTAACTTTGAAGAAAAAAGTTTAATTGCAATAAAGTTAGTCAATGTTTTAATTACTTAGAATCTAAGGAAAAAAAAAGAGGGACGATCCACAAAATTCCACATGTTAGCTGGAAGATACCATTAATTAATTACTTATCAAATACTATAGTACTATACAAGTTTTGTCACGTGTTCAATGAATGGAGTCAATTATATAAGTTTGAAAATGCTCCTAGATTTGACTTTAACTTTATTCCATACTTGAAGACCCTTTTAATAAAAATACAAAAAAAAAAAGTTATTTAAATAAACATATTAAACTAGTTAGTAATTAAATAAATAAATTCACCGTCCCTTTCACTTCATGAAGCATGACTAGTATTTTTATCCTTTCATAGATTAAAACATCTAATAAGTTCGTATGGGAACTTCGTTCATACAAATTAATATAATTTTGTTGGTCTTTTGACAGAAAAAAGAAGCTGTGAAACAACAATCGTAAGGATGACGAAACTATATCTTTTATAAAAGAAATAAAAAAGTAAAAAACAATATGTGGGGAATGGCCACTGTGACATAAATTTAACTTTGTTTCCCACTTAGATAATCATTTATTTGGTGACGAGTCGAAATAATAATGTTAGAAAGGTAAGTTTATAGGTGGTAGAAGATGATGTGTGCACCTTTGTTAACTACTGATTGGCTTACACCTTTGATGTAAGCTATCACTATACACGTATTTACTTTAAATCTTTAGTTTAAAGGCATATTATCATCTAATCTTATCAACTTTGTTCTAAGATGGTGATTTTTGTATTATTATAAATATTTAGTCGTACATTACGGTCACGGTGACTGAGGGCCCGAAATGTCTGAAAACAAAGAGTTACGTAAGTAAGTTTGGTAAAAAAGTTCGGTTGTACTTGGTAAACAGGTCATAACACGTTTAGGGTCAAAACAGGTTGCGACCAATATAAACTTTGGTTGACGATAGTGTATTATTTTTCAGTATCAAAACAAGTAGAACAGTTATATTTGGATCGATGCTCATCGATCACTTACGTAACAAAAAAGAAAATATTGGATTCGTTACTAAATATGAGTAAGAAAATCTTCAAGATGTAAGCATGTTTCGAAAATATAAAAGAAATATGAATACATGAAATACGTAAGCAAAGTAAAAAGTTTTTATTAACAATAAAAAAAATATTTTCCAAATAAGAGAATCCAATATAAGTGTCAAATAGAAAATTAATTGTGCAAAAGTACAATGATATCTCATGTTCACATTTTTCATGTTTTTTATGAGTCGTGACGATGCTAAGGGGTGATAATATGGTCATGGGATTAGCCACCATTCAGTAGGTTTCCTCACGGTGGTGGGCCAATTGTGGGGCGGTGGTGCTGTCATACGGGTGGTGATAGACAACTGACATGGGTAGTGTTGTCATGGTCCCCTTTTAAAGTTACAAATTTCAAGTGTGACCTATGTACAATTTGAGACGACGTAAATGAACTTGTTGCATAAGATGAGTTGACTCAAATGAACACAACTTACCCATATCAACTAATTTCATCAAAAATGACTTATGCTTAACACCTTGATAGTAGTCCTCGTGAAAAGGAGGTTTTGTGACCATACTTCAACATGCGAGTAAGTACTTTGTGATAAAAAAAAAAAAAAAAACAGTATCAAGACTTATTGATATTAGGCTAAGTATGTGTATTCAATGCAAGGATGATGGTTGATAATGTGACACCTAGCAAACTCAGGTTAATACATTAACAATCACATAAGTCTATCTTAGCGAAACATTCATAAAACATACTTAACAGGGTTAGTTAAGTCAGTTCGATGATTTGGGGAATCATCGGAAGTCGGTTTACACACACAATGTCCATGGTTGGTGATTCGGAGGATCACCGGGTAAAGCATACGCACACGAGTCTCGAATGCTGACACTACAAGAAATTTGGGTATTTACCCACACATAGTATGTGTAGGAAAAACATATAAGTGTTATGATGTGTAGATTCAACACTGTAGATATTGATCATTACCTACACATTTATTATGTGTACGTATATAGCAAGCTATACCTACACATATATGTGTGGCTAAAACTAATATATATGTGTTGGTAAAAGAATAGCAACTTGTTAGAATGAGGTATGACGTGACAGCTGACGTGGCATCCAACATGACAGCTAATCATGTGTAAGTAAATGTAAAGAATGTGTAGATATTGATCTTAACATGTGTAGACATTGATTTTAACATGTGTAGAAATAATATATATTCATGTGTTGGTAAAATATTCAAATGTGTGGATAATAACTACGATTTATTTAAATAATAAGTTTTAAATGTATACAAACAAATACAAAAACAGTTATAGAAACATAAGCGACCAAATTAATGAATTACATACAAGAAAAATACACCTAAAAATCGAGATAGAAAATTAAACTAGCATCTTGATGTGCCATCTAATTTTAGATCAAACTATCACAAGATCAAATGAAGTGCCATCTAATTTTTTTGATAATGAACCAGTGAGAGTTGTTAAACGACATCTGCGTTTTTTATAACATCTATCACAACCAGTTGCTGTCTCTAGCGTTATTCTTTAGAAAGCATCTTGAGCTCCTTCCTTATGTCTCTTTTTGTGTTTCTGTCTTTAACCTTCAACAGTTTACTATTCAGTGCCTGTAAAGTTACCAAATTCATCAAAAACATAAAAAAACATACATCATACTATTTTTGGTCTCAATACTCGTTTTCTGGCCGCCTCACCTCGAGGCGCGCGACTCAGCCGTTTGTTATAAACTATGGTTAGAAGATGGGAATTAGAGAAAATAGTGGAAATTAGTTATGAAAATTCTACCTCATTAGCCACTTTCTCAATGCATAAAGGACTATCTAAACCTTCTTCTGGCATATCATCAAAAGCAATGGTGATTGATGAATCCTGTAAAAATGTAATGCAAGCATCTTAATATTTAGGAAAAAAAATTAAAGATGTAACTGATTTTAGAGGAAATGTATCTACCTTCAATCGATAAACAACGCCTTGTCCAAGTGCAGGGGAGCCTAAATCATCCTTGTTCAGTTTTAGAACAACAACATCATGAGTCCCAAACTGCAACAAAAATAAGAGACCATCAAGTTTATGAAACCAGATAACAAAATATTTTAATGCACATCTCCAAATAAAGAAAAAATGTCACGCAATGAGTGTCAGTTTGTGGCAACCGTTTACCTTGTGAGCTGGAAGAATGTCTCCTTTGTATGATTGAAGTTCAAGAAGAGTTTTGCCCGTCAACCCAGTCTACAGTAAGAGAAAATTGTAAGCATAAAAAGATACAATTGTCAATAGTTTTCATCGAAACACGAAATTTTAGTTCGTATTCTTTTCAATAGAGCAATTAAATACAAACCTGAACATCTACACACTTCAGATTAAGAATAGTGGATCCTCTCTTCGATGCAGACTCCAAACTTCTCCCTTATATTAACCGGATATTTCCACATTGCAAGTCGTTTAGCGGGATCTCTTTCTAAACTACTAACATCCACTTCATTCATGTTTCCTTGTGGATTTTGAGGAATATCATGCCCTTGTTGATCGTTTTTATCCGCTTCATTAACTGGTTCATTAACCGGTTCGCTTGTTGAAGCCTTTTGACGTTTACTTATATTTTCATTATTTGTTCCCTCTACTTGTTCCTCATTCACTCTTTTGAAAAAAGATGTTATGCTTTTATTCTTCCCCATCGTATAATCTAATAATAACATAAACATTAAATTAAGAAAAAAAACATTCAACAAATTAAAGGAAAAAAACCACCGCCAAATCGCCAATTGTATCAACGTGGCAACATCAACATTAAACAGACAACACAACCCAATCATGACTCAACAAAACAATTGCAAATGTTATATAATTTATATTCAACGAGAACCGCCTAATACACATAGTTCTCTAACATAATATTGGTTCTAGAAATAGAGCGTCCCTATAAATATATAAACTATATATGTTTATATAACATCTAAAAACCTCAGGATAACAAATTGTGTGATTCAAATATATATATATATATATATATATATAGGCGAAAGTTAATTTAAGAACACCTATATTTCGTGCGAACCGTGAGAACGGCATCTAAAACCATTCAAATTCAAAATTTCTTTTCACACTTGTCTTTATTACTAAAATACAATCCCAAAAACACAATTTACGCAAAAAAATTCAAACGTATACGGAAATAATTTGTTTTTACACATGTGTAAATTTACTGTTTATACATATGTAAACGGATTCATTTACACATGTGTAAAAAGTTAATTTGAAAGTGTTTTTGCAAGAAAATATGAATTATTTGGCAAGAAAATTCATTTACTAATGTTGTATTTTGATTATAATGAGATTTGTATTAAAAAAAATTTGATTTTGATTGATTTTTTTACTTGTTCTCACGGTTCTCACAATATTTAGCGTTCTCAAGATAACCCTCCCCTATATATATATATATATATATATATATATATATATATATATGTAGAGGTTCGGATACAAAAGCCTCTTTTTGTGAGAAGGGTAAGAAACCCTCTGAGAGTGACACGTGGCAGATATCTAATTAAATAAAAAGGGTAATAGAGTAATTTATAAATCAAAAATTAATTATCACATTTATGAGGAGAGATTTTCAAGATTTTATTTATAAACTTATAACCAAGTATCACATTTCAGTACAAATTTCATAGTTTTGTGTTATAATTTCATAAATTCTCTGACTATTAAAATCGTCATTGTGTACATTGTGTTTTATCATCATCGGATTAAGTTTTGTGTTTTACAACTATCGTATAACCATAAAACACAACCAACACAAACAATAAATTTAATGTTGTTATTGTGTTTTAACACTTTTTGATAAACATAAAACATACAAACAATAACAACACAACCTTTCCACTCAAACTCATCAATCAGATTAACTATGTGTTTTAACACTATCATATAATCAAAAACCAAAAGTCTATATTGTGTTATAACAACATTGGATCAACATAAAACACACAACCATACATTCTGTAAATTTGTGTTTTGCATCATATTAAAACAAATACATTATAACACATTGTCATCTAGATGATAAAAAAATGAGTCTGAAGAAGATAAACATAATGACGTCCCTTGCTCTGGATCTGTCCTTCTTTCATGTTAACCAGATCACATAGAATTTACGGTCCATAGCCATTAAAAAAAAGATCATGTTAAACACTCTAGAAGAACTAAGCCATTAATAAAAAAAAGGGGGGGGGGGAGACCATATAGAAATGGTTCAAGGTACACGTGATCACCTCTGGATCTATACACATGGTGTTTCTTCATCAACCAATGGATTGCATACATGATCATTTTCTTCTAGAAGTTAATTATTCTAGGCATAGATCTGCAGGATGGCGTAAGGTTATTGTTATTGTTCATTTGAGAGAGAGATATAGAGAGAGAAAAGAGGGGAATAACTGTAAATAACAAGGATAGATGCTCTTTAAATTAAGGAGGGGTTTAATGATTTTTTTAGTGTTTTGACAACTATACCCTCACAAACCCCAATTTATTAATTATATTATAACACAATTTACAACTTTTCCATCCATTTAATCTCAACCATCCATCAATATGATCTAAAGGCCACAATTATTTCTCACCCTTCTCACAAAACACATCTTTTGTACCATAACCCCACTCTCTCTCTCTCTCTCTCTATATATATATATATATATATATAGGGTTAGGATCGTGGGAGAACCACATTGAGTTGTGAGAACTAGAGAACTCTTGTGGACCATTGATTTTGATGATCCTATGGTTGAGATTTAATCTTGCTATTTTTTTTGTCTTTACATGTTAATTAAAATATTATTAGTATATTTTAATACAAAAAGTACATTAAGGGGCATTTTAGTAAAAGCACCATGAAAGAGAAAATAATTATTATAATACTATTTTAATTTTTTATTTAATTATTCAAAAAAATCATATTTTAAAATAAAATCTGATGAGATGATCTACCATGATTTACACTGGTGTAATTATTTACATCAGTGTAAATCTGCCATACGCCCATACACAAACTTCTACAAAATTATGTTAGTGTAAAAACCAAACAAAACAAAACATATGATAAGGATGATTTACACTGGTGCAAATTACACCAGTGTTTTACTAACATCTATATAAACCAAACATCCATGATTTTGTATGATTTACATGGTGTAATTATTTACACCAGTGTTTATTCACATCTATATAATCAAAACCTCTATCATTTTGTGAGATTTACACTGGTGTAATTATTTACACCATTGTAAAAAAAAAAAAAAACCACAACATCAACAAACAAATATATTGTATAATTCGTATTTACACTGGTGTTTTCTTACATTATTCGTATTACATCAGTGTAAAAAAAACAAAACATCTATAAAAACATAAAAAAAATTACACTAATGTTTACTTTACATTTTATAAAAAATAAACCCTCGTCATCATCACCTTCACATCGTCATCGTCTCCTTCAAAAATACACACTGTATTTTGGTTCACCCAAACTAAAAAAACACCTTCTAATGATAGTAACACCCCTTATTACACCATTGTAAAAATAATAAATAATAACAACAATAATAATAGTAATAACAAATAATAATAATAATAATAATAATAATAATAATAATAATAATAATACCTATTGTTATCTTCATCACCATCACCGTCGAACCACCGTCTTCAGCCTGCCACCACCACCGTCTCCCACCGCCGTCTTCATCGTCATTACCGAACCACCCTCGTCTTCAAAAACTGTCTGCAAAACCCCCACCACCGAAACAAAACCCCTCTGCAAAAACCCTCTTCCACCGTCATCTTCATCATCATCACCACCACCATACCATCGTTCAGATCTACCGTCGTCTTCATTATCATCACCACCACCACATACCATCGTTCAAAACCCCTCTCTCCCACTGGTGTCTTCATCATCCACCCCCCTCCGCCCCCTACCCACCACGTTCAGCACCATCGAACCCTCTGCTACATCTGCAAAACCCACCTGCAACCATCGAACCACCGGTCACAACCATCGAACCCTCTACCACCACCTGCAAAAACCCACCATTAAAAAACCCTCTTCAAAAACTCACCGGTCACCCTCTCTCTCTGCTCTCTCTCTCTCTCTCTCTCTCTCTCTCTCTCCCTTCGAGATCTGTTCAAACCACCCCTGAAAAACACCGTCCGCCGTCCGCCGCCGCCCTGCAAAACCACCATAGCCCACCGTCTATTAAAACGTATCGATAGAGAGAGAGAAGAGAGAGCGAAGAGAGAGAGTGATTTTAGAGAGAGAGAGAGAGAGAGAGAGGAGAGAGAGAGAGAGAGAGAAAGAGTGATTTAAAAAATATATGTAACTTTTATATTAGGTGGGGTGGGGTGGGGGTGGGGGTGGGGTGGGGTGGGGTGGGGTAGGGGAGGTGTTAAATTACTATGATACCCTCCTATTATTATAATGCTAATATGTGTATTTGTGGTCCAGATGAGTTCTCTAGTTCTCACAACTCAGTAGAGTTCTCATATAAAAAACACAAGAAAATCACTCTGTTCTTTATTCTGCACATCGATCTGGTCAACGAACGGAGTCTTTGGGGTGATATGGTGTGGGTTTGATGGTGACCGGTGTTTTTTTGGGGTGACCAGTGGTTTTGCAGGTGGTTCGACATGGTGGTGACCGGTGGGGGTTCGATGGGTGTGACCGGTATATCTGAAGGATGGTATGGTGGTGGTGCTGAACGTGGTGAGTAGGGGGCGGAGGGGGGTGGATGATGAAGACACCAGTGGGAGAGGGGGTTTTGAACGATGGTATGGTGGTGGTGATGATGATGAAGACGACGGTAGATCTGAACGATGGTATGGTGGTGGTGATGATGACGAAGACGACGGTGGAAGAGGGGTTTTGTTTTCGGGGGTGGTTCGGTAATGATGATGAAGACGGCGGTGGGAGACGGTGGTGGTGGCAGGCTGAAGACGGTGGTTCGACGGTGATGGTGAAGAAGATAACAATAGGTATTATTATTATTATTATTATTATTATTATTATTATTATTATTATTTGTTATTACTATTATTATTGTTATTATTATTTATTATTTTTTACAATGGTGTAATAAGGGGTGTTACTATCATTAGAAGGTGTTTTTTAGTTTGGGTGAACCAAAATACAGTGTGTATTTTTGAAGGAGATGATGACGATGTGAAGGTGATGATGACGAGGGTTTCTTTTTTATAAAATGTAAAGTAAACATTAGTGTAATTTTTTTTATGTTTTTATAGATGTTTGTTTTTTTTACACTGATGTAATACGAATAATGTAAGAAAACACCAGTGTAAATACGAATTATGCAATATATTTGTTGTTGATGTTGTGGTTTTTTTTACAATGGTGTAGTATGATGTGAGTAAACACTGGTGTAAATAATTACACCAGTGTAAATCTCACAAATGATAGATGTTTTTGATTATATAGATGTGAATAAACACTGGTGTAAAAATTACACAAGTGTAAATCACACAAAAATTATATACGTTTTTGGGTTATATAGATGTGACTAAACACTGGTGTAAACAATTACACCAGTGTAAATCATCCTTATCATATGTTTTGTTTGGTTTTTACACTAACATAATTTTGTAGAAGTTTGTGTATGGCAGATTTACACTGGTGTAAATAATTACACTAGTGTAAATCATGGTAGATCATCTCATCAGATTTTATTTTAAAATATGATTTTTTTGAATAATTAAATAAAAAATTAAAATAGTATTATAATAATTATTTTCTCTTTCATGGTGCTTTTACTAAAATGCCTCTTAATATACTTTTTGTATTAAAATATACTAATAATATTTTAATTAACATGTAAAGACAAAAAAAAATATCAAGATTAAATCTCAACCATAAGATCATCAAAATCAATGGTCCACAAGAGTTCTCTAGTTATCACAACAAAATGTGGTTCTCACACGATCCTAACCCTATATATATATATATATAGCCTCAAATCAATGAATGTAATGAAATCCCAACATCTAATACTAATTCTTCCAGTCTAGATCCACTCATAAGCATCTACACAACCCTAAATTATCCAATCATTTCCCTTTCCTAACCATCAATTATACAAAATCAAAGATAAGTAATTACATGATACAAATGACATCTTAAAACAATAAAAATTAAAACTTTAACGATTAAATAATAATAATAATATGTTTTGATGATTTAATAGAAATTAATAAACCTGTTTTCGCAAGGAATCCCAAGAACTTTGTGTATTCATGGGAAATCAAAACAAGGATTCAATTGTTGTTTGTTTTGAAACCACAGAACGCTTCAAGAGGAAGGTAACTATTGTATTGTTTATTAAGTTCATATGAATTATGAAAATAAAATATAGTACCTGGATGGTCAGATGAAGACAAATACACAATGAAGTTTGATTGATTTTTCAATGAAGAAAATTACAAATCACAACAGAGGAGCTGAGAAGGGACGAGGGTTTTTTTTTTGTTAAAAGTTTTTTTGGGTTTAGGTTTTTCAAGTGGGTTTTTCTAAACAAAAATAAATAGGCTAAATCAAACACTTGGGTTTTACCTTTTAAAATGGGCCAACGGGGGGTTGAAACCATATATACCTATTTTTTTTCAAAAAAAAGGGGGTGGGGGTCGAAACCGTATATACCTATTTTTTTTTCAAAAAAACGGGGGTCGAAAACATATATACCTAAAAATTTCTATACGGATACTATATAATCGGCACTTCTGAGCGAAAATTCGGGAGGGTCGGTCACCTCATTTTCCACGAACACCTATATAATAGTAAAATAAATAAATAAATACAAATACATAGGAAAACTTGACCAAATAATATACAAAATACATAGGAAAAGAGATGTGTTTTGCAACACATCACTATTTATTTTGCCACGTCATTTCCAGAAAACTAAAATAAAAAAAATATTTACTTAGGTGTTGTTTGTTTTTTCTGCAGGAAAAGGTCTGCAGTCTGCGGACCACATCTGCAGACATCTGTAGGAGAAGAGGTGGTGGTGAACGGTGGTGGACCGTGGTGGTGATGGACGGTAGTGGACTGTGGTGGTGATGGACGGTGGTAGGTGGTGGTGGACCGTGGTGGTAGACGGTGGTGGTGGACCGTGGTGGTGGTGGTGGGTGGTGGGTGGTGGTGGTGGACCGTGGTGGTGGTGGGTGGTGGTGGACCGTGGTGGTGGTGGTAGACGGTGGTGGTGGGTGGTGGACCGCGGTGGATCGTGGTGGTGGTATAAGGTGGTGGTGGTGGACCGTGGTGGTAGTGGTGGACCGTGGTGGTGGGTGGCGATGGTGGGAAGTGGTGGTGGTGAACGGTGGTGGTGGACCCTGGTGGTGGGTGGCGGTGGTGGACCATGGTGGTGGGTGGCGGTGGTGGACCATGGTGGTGGTGGTAGGTGGTAGTGGACCGTGGTGGTGGGTGGTGGTGGTGGTGGGTGGTGGTGGTGGTGGAAGGTGGTAGCTGGTGGTGGTGGACCGTGGTTGGTGGTGGTGGTGGACCGTGGTGGTGGTGGTGGTAGGTGAGGAGAAGAGAAGTGGAGAAGACCTTTGAAGACCTTAGAAGACTTTGGAACAAGTCTGCACCAAGAAGAGGTCAGGAAGACCTTTTTTAGTGAAAGGTCTTCTAAAAAACAAACAATCTGCAGACCCCAAATGTCTGCACGCGTCTGTGTGGTGCAGACTAAAGAGGTTAGAAGTGCTTCTAAGCAAAAAACAAACATCACCTTACTCATGTATCCAATATCCACGTGTATTGTACAATTTTTTAATATGTGTAGCTATTTATTTTGCCACATCATTTTTTAAAAATAAAATTAAAAATTTATTTACTTAGCATAGCTACATATTTATTTACATGTATTATGTGTTGGTAAAATAATCAATTACTCACATATATATCAGTTTTTTACACATATGTAGATAATTTACCTACACATAACGAAATTTTTTCACATGTGTAGATAATGTATCATTTAACTAATTGCAAGTTTTTGTGGAAAATTTTCCCACCAATACCAAATGTGGGTAAAAGCCATTACCAACACATATTAAGTGTTAGTCACTATGAAAAACATCATTAACCACTATCCACACATATAATAACATGTGTAGGTAAATTATGTGTAGGTAAACATCTCAATTTCTTGTAGTGCGAGGGTTGGTGAAATGGCATAAAAACGTAAATTGCCAGGTATTTAATGTTTTACGATCATTATATAACTTTTCGATATGTGTATACGTGAATTAATGTGTTTAATTAGCAAATAACGCGAAGGAAAACTCAGTCGCCTAGGTAAGGGCGACTGGCTAGCCAGCCACCTGGAAAAAGGGCGATATGTGTGTTATGATCATTAACCACTTGTAGGAACATTTTCTTGACAAAAACGCGACACAAGAATTTGATTCCGGGTTTTAACACAAATGATTGTGGAAACAACACATGTGTGTTTGATAGTCGGTTAGAAACAACAATGATAACTTTTAACATACAATAATATTTCTAACACAATTAATTTGGCCAAACTTCATTGTCGAATATCATTCAAATCGAAAAGGGACCTATATATATAGACCTGGTCTCATTCGCCTCTACAGTACTAGGTGAATGGAACTCATTCACTTGCAATCATTCTACATATAAAATTACCAAATTATCCCTACCCTGTCACATAAGAAACACGATGCAAATGACTCGAATAACCTATCATCTAGATGGAAGCATACATAATACGCATTTATAGACATATCGACCCACATAACCCTCAGCACGACCCCCTCTGAAACGTGAAGGTGAAAGACACGACACAATTCCACCGCCACCACTCACCATTGCGGCAATCTGTTAGTACATGATGTCCCTAGGCTAGTATACATGATGTTTGGTTAGTATTTAGGGTGTTTGGGAGTGTTTGCGTTTTGGGAGTGTTTGGATGCTGCATGAGATTACACAGTCTTATAGGCGATTAGAATGTGTAATCGCCTAAGAATGCATGTGATTAGGGCCTATTCGCGTGTAACAGCATATGGGATAGGATCCTACTCGCCTATAAGGTGTTGCACGAGTACAAGGGGTATAAAAGCATCCAATCATTGCCCTAATCATTAGTTGTCACATCACACTGCCCCCAAACACCCTTCCCAAGGTCTGAAGGTCTGAGATAATCATTGTAAACACCTGAGCTCTGTTTTTTATTATTAATACAACTTGTGACCATATTTTGTGTGTGTTGATACCTCTTTTGTGTTTGTTTCATTGTCGTTTCTGTTATCCGAACCTTTTCAGAGGATTCCGCACTCTGAATAGTCAAGATCGTGATTGTCGGGTGACCCAAAATGTCACACCCGCCAAGGCGGAAACACGAGGTGCGACTTCGAAAGATTTCCAAGCACAAAAAGTGACACGAGCATTAATTAAAACATAGCGGGAACTTTCATTAAACAACCAAATTTGTTCAACATTAGTTAATTGTTTAATACTAAAACCATTGTATGTAAATGTCTAAAATTATTATGACAACACAACGGTCCAAAAGAAGGTATCCCACAAATGATCGCACGTGACCCCTGCAAGTTCCATTGTCCATGCTAATTTCCTGAAAAACATGCATGTAAAATATATAGATCAACACAAAGTTAGTGAGTTCACAGGTTTTCTATATGATGGACAGGTAATCCAAAACTGACTAAATCATTGCCTTGCTAGGGCAATAATCAATATGTGATCTGACATGAGCCCATAACCAAACCTCGACATGTTGTGCCTCGCCCATTGTACACTAAAGAAAATGAATAATGTGAAATACAAGCACTCTTTTGATATCTGTCATCCGGTCAGAGCGACTGACCAAGACTGGGGGTGTCAACCCAATAGATCTATCCCGGTGTTTCATGGCTAAGTCCATAGCTAATGGTTATGGTATGCTGTATGACACGAGGGCTTAATGGATCCTGAACCTCGATGTCTCATGTTCACATAATAGTCAGGTATTGAAATTGAAAACTGTACGCATGTTTTTCCCCGGAAAAATGTAAAAACTGTAAAAAGGGGCCGTGAATACTCACATGATGTCTGGATGCTAAACTGAACTGAATCTGATGCAGTGTGTCTGGTCTAGGAACCCTAAATGCAATTAAAGCAACTTAGGTCTATGTTTGGCTCTAACTACCATGCAACTGTTCACCCGATGGTAACACTTATGGACTAGGGGCTTCTGTATCACTATCCACATGTGTCACACACTGTATGTGTCAGAAAATGTTCGTTTGTTGTTTAGGTGACTAGGTTTGGTCTATTTTTGAGTAAAACAAGTACTTTGCCTAAATGTTACCAAGTGTTTGGTATGTCATTTTTATGTAAGCCTGGGGTGGCATATGGACACATTTTTGGATAATCTTGTATAAAAACAATTCATTTAGGTGTTTTGCCTTTGTACATGCTCGCATAACATATGTTTTTACAAAAATTCTTGTGTTAAGCTTGTTAACACATGTTTTTATGGTCTTTAACACATGTTTATACAACAAGTCATTGCATAACTCTTAAAACTAAGCAAGATTGGGTTATCTTGGGTCGGCTTTGGCCCTATACACACACACGCATACACTCGTATGTATACGTAGGTGTATACATTTGTTTATATATGTGTCCTAAGGTGGATGTAATCGTGTGTATATATATATGTGTGTGTGTAGCTTTAAGTGGATACATTGAACTTTTAATATAGAACTTAAGTGTTTAAGTTGATTTTTCTTGACAAGAATAATAAAGAAAATAAGCTAACTTCCTTCCAAAATGACTCCTAAAGGCTTGCTAGTGGCTTGGAACTCCTAAATGGTGATGGTGGTTGATCGAACCGAGCCCTTTGGGTGAGGATTCCCTTCGGCCGATGGTTAACCAAAAGAAAGGAAATGTTCAAGTGTTAGTGTGACTTTGAGGTATTGTGGTGTGACTCTAAGGTGCTTCTTGACCCTTTATATAGCCGAGAAAGAGGATGAGACCAAGGGTTTCATTGGTGCACAATTGTAGAAGGTCAAATGTCTACTTTCATGGAGTGCATTCTACTAGAGACCCTAAGAGTGAAAATAGTTGACTTTGAATCTTTGGCTTGGCATGTAGGGTGGGTTTTCGGCCGAGAATGCATGGGAAAGGGGCACGTCTTTTTGTGGCAAGTTTGATAAGGTAAAATGGTTCATGTGATTTATGTTTTGCCACCTTAGTGTAAAGGGTTGACGAGTGTTCTTGTTTGATTGTGTGCTCACTCTTGGGGGCCGAAATTTATGGGAAAAGAAAAGAGTTTTATGGTAAGTCAACTTTGCTTAGATGGCCATGTGTTTTATGTGGTTTCCATGTTTGTTTAAAGTCTCTAGTCAAGTGGTTTGATAGAACATGAAAGGTGACCATATTTGTATGTATATATGCGTGTGGAGTGTGTGTGTGTGTGTGTGTGTAAGGTAGATTAGTGGTGCATCCTAGACAATACTCTTGGCTTCCTTGGGAACATGTGACACGCAACTGAACTAGGGAATGGGCATGGAATGTTCTTGCAAGTCAAAACATCATGGAGATTAGTGTTCATAAAGGTGTTTGCTAATTTGGTGTAACACCCCGAAATTTATCCATTTTTGATATTATACATTGGGATTACGACACATTATTGAAAAGGTATGACGCCTGTGAGACTTAAGAACTCTCCTAAATTATTTAGACATTGGCGAACCTATATCGAGACTAAGCTACAATGAGATAGTGTGTGATAGATCCCTATTATACTAGTCACAAAAAAGGATGAATCTATAGTGTTTTCTAATGGAAAGCCAACACAAAATGCAAAGTATGATAACACTATTGAAAAGCGAATGCACTATGGGTTGTAGTGTGTACGTATGGTGATTTTGTATGGTAATTTTATGACCATGAGATAATAATGCCTCATTGATGCAAGTTAAAGGACCTTTGTGCATTATGCAAATCACCACCATATTCACATTACACCCTAAGCCGCCACCCTAGAAGGTAACATTCTAATTATCATCTTCACCTCATAAAACCCTATTGTCGTCACACACCATGGCACCACCTCCTCCTTGGCTTATTCAAGCGGAAGAACAAATGACATAAATCCCATTGCTTCTATCAGTTTCTAACCTGTTCGAGCAATTTCGTATCATGTTGCTTTCATTTTTGTAGTTTCCTCCTTAATCAAACCAGGTACATGTCTTCTCTTTAAATCAATGTGTTTGTAAGGGTTGTCTACTCGGGTTTGGGTACGGTTTCCAGGAAAACAGCGACGTATCGCGTCAGTAGGATTATTGGGTAAGCCTCGGTTTTGGTTTAGGTTAAAGGGTTTGAACAACGACCCGTACACACACACACACTCATCAAGCGTCGATTTCATGCTTATGATTAAGATTACGGTCTTGGTGGTTCTACTGGAGTGTGCATGCGATATCGGTTGACGGATACGGCTATGATCATTGGGTTCTTGCGTATGATCGGGTATGGAAGATGGGTCTTACCTGGCCGATGAAGGAACCCATGGGATGGGTTAACGATGGTGTCAACAGGGGGCATGATAATTAACGTCTTGACATGGGCTTCTGTTTGATTTATTGGCTTAAGGCTATGGTTTTGATGTATAAAGATGGATATCATGTATGAACTTGGGAGCCACGAAAATTAACTAAAAGTTTGCATGGTTAGTAGAAATATGGGATGTCACCAAAATTTATATATGAATAGGTTGGTCATGATGGGCCAAGTGAAATTGAAACCTTCTGGTTAATAAATTAAGTTTAGAGCGTGGGTACTTATGTATGTAAATTCCTTTAAGCTATGTTGCTATTAATCAAGAATTTGTCATATACATATATTGCCTAATTGGGTGCAAGGATTTAACATGGGAAATGGATTATGGCCTTCATAAAATATCAACTCAAGGTTTTCGTTGCAAGAAAATTTTAAAGATTTTGAGGTTGATGGAGATGTCATGTTGTATGCTCTTCCATATCTTGTTCGTTCTTGGATTCACACTCCTCAACAGCTTCGTATAACTCTAGCTTTATATATTTGAGGTGAGTTCTTGTGCCCACACTTTTAGTTATTGTTTTCTAAATATTTTTGGGCTGACGTGCATGCTAAACTAGCAAGATTATTTTTTTGAAGTCACAAAATATTTTTTTATGAAGTTATAAATATATTTTGTGTACGAATGAAATCCATATTAACTCATACATATTATTTTGGCATTAAACGTAAGTAGGCGGAATGCGCCTAATGTGTTATTATTATGGTTTGAGTAATATGTGTTATTAAAAGTGGGATAGGCCTGCTCTGATTTATGGTATCAGTTTTGTGTCATGGTTGTTACATGGTTTATGTTATATGGGTTATTATAAACTAAGCTATGACAGGAAGTGAGATATGCCTGCTTTGATTTATAGTTATGGTTTGTGTCATGATTGTTACATAGTTTATTTGTTTTATGTGTTATTAGAGGTGGGATATGCCTGCTCTGATATTATAACCTGAGCTATGACAGGAAGTGAGATATGCCTGCTCTGATTTATAGTTATGGTTTGTGTTGAAAAGCGGGATTCGCTTATTATATATATTTGGTAAGTGAAGTTCTGAGGTAATTAGGCAGAGTATGCCTATCCTAGACTTTGATTTTTTGTTTTGCTTGGGGAAACAAATAAGCGGTTTGCGCTTATTGTTAACTCTAAGGTTAGGTATTTTGTTAAATCTTATTTTGACAAATTACTTGTTTATGTAAATTTATAAAAGTTGAACTCACTCAGCGTAGCTGACTTTTTGCATACACGTTAGATTGATTTCAGGTTAAAAGAGAGATGGATGGATGACTGCTTGGCGATGCAAGAAGCTACCTGGCAATTGAAGGCATTTCTAGTGGAAGACGACTTTTGTTTACACATGATAAATTTTAAATTCGACTTACAATTGAATATATATTTTCATGTGTTTTTTTGTAGATTTTATTCTAAATGATTTTCCGCTGCGTATACATACTCTTTCAAACTCGTGTTTTTTGTATATTTAAGAATATTAACCCAACTGTTTGACACCGGTTTTGCGGGTCTTACAAGTTGGTATCAGAGCAATAGTTTAAGAGATTTGGGCATCCTTGATGCTTAGACTTAAACTGGGAATGGGACCGAAACTAGAAATGCCACTACAGGTAGCCGCACGCCAAGAGGTAATCTTTTCTATATTGAAAATTGAAATATGTCTAGATGTTTTCCATTGAATGCTTAATAGCATGAATTCACTGATGGGCGGTTAATGCCATTGCGTTTTTATGTGGAATGAGATGTGTATCATTTAGTGCATAAAGGCACAATATGTTAGGTGGGGGTGTTTCCCTGCCGAGTGCTTAAATGCATGGAGTTTTAGATGGAAAGTCGATACCTATATGTTTTGAGGTGTGTTATGGTTTTCCTTACCATGTGCTTAATTGCGATAATTGATAATTAGGAATGTTAATGCCCTTGTGATATAAGGTAGGGTAGAATGCTATCCTTTAATGGTAAGTTGCTTGCCTCTATGCATCAGAATGTCTTTATTCTTTAAAGTATGTGTGGATGTATTCTTTGAATTTTTATTGTCAATACGTCGAAGATAGAACCCTAGTGTGACGGTGTTGGAAAACGTTTAGAACATTGTAGTGACATAGACAACTGATTACACTTGATCAACGTTGTTGGCAGTCTATTGTTACTTTTCTGTTCTGAGAGGGAGCCTAAAATGATCACATGATGGTTTTCTCTTTATGTAGACATATAGTTACAACTAAATATTGGTTGTATTATGTTCATTGCTCTTTGGAGTAGCTATTGGGAAAAAAAACAACATTATACTATTACTCAGTAATTAAATGTTGGGTCTCTCAAGAGATTGATGTTAATTTAATTCAAAGCGTAGTTGTCATTGTCTAGGTCTAGGTAGATCGTAAGGAATTGTAGTTTTGAATGAAAGGAATGGAGGACGAATCCTATTATAAGGAGGGTAGACTTGTAACACCCCGAAATTTATCTATTTTTGATATTATACATTCGGATCACGACACATTATTGAAAAGGTATGACGCCTGTGAGACTTAAGAATTCTCCTAAATTATTTAGACTTTGGCGAACCTATATCGAGACTAAGCTACAACAAGATGGTGTGTGATAGATCCCTATTATACTAGTCACAAAAAAGGATGAATCTATACTGTTTTCTAATGGATAGCCAACACAAAATGCAAAGTATGATAACACTATTGAAAAGCGAATGCACTATGGGTTGTAGTGTGTACGTATGGTGATTTTGTATGGTAATTTTATGACCATGAGATAATAATGCCTTATTGATGCAAGTTAAAGGACCTTTGTGCATTATTCAAATCACCATCATATTCACATAACACCCTAAGCCGCCACCCTAGAAGGTAACATTCTAATTATCATCTTCACCTCATAAAACCCTATTGCCGTCACACACCATGGCACCACCTCCTGGGCTTATTCAAGCTGAAGAATAAATGACATAAATCCCATTGCTTCTATCAGTTTCTAACGTGTTAGAGCAATTTCGTATCAAGTTGCTTTCGTTGTGGTAGTTTCCTCCTTAATCAAACCAGGTACATGTCTTCTCTTTAAATCGATGTGTTTGTAAGGGTTTTCTACTCGGGTTTGGGTATGGTTGCCAGGAAAACAACGGCGTATCGCGTCAGTAGGATTATCGGGTAAGCCTCGGTTTTGGTTTTGGTTAAAGGGTTGAACAACGAACAGTACACACACACACACACACACACTCATCAAGCGTCGATTTAATGCTTATGATTAAGATTACGGTCTTGGTGGTTCTGGTGGAGTGCGCATGCGATATCGGTTGACGGATACGGGTATGATCATTGGGTTCTTGCGTGTGATCGGGTATGGAAGATGGGTCTTGCCTGGCCGATGAAGGAACCCATGGGATGGGTTAACGATGGTGTTAACAGGGGGCATGATAATTAACGTCTTGACATGGGCTTCAGTTTGATTTATTGGCTTAAGGCTATGGTTTCGATGTATAAAGATGGATATCATGTATGAACTTGGGAGCCACAAAAATTAACTAAAAGTTTGCATGGTTAGTAGAAATATGGGATGTCACCAAAATTTATATATGAATAGGTTGGTCATGATGGGCCAAGTGAAATTGAAACCTTCTGGTTAATAAATTAAGTTTAGAGCGCGGGTACTTATGTATGTAAATTCCTTTAAGCTATGTTGCTATTAATCAAGAATTTGTCATATACATATATTGCCTAATTGGGTGCAAGGATTTAACATGGGAAATGGATTATGGCCTTCATAAAAAATCAACTCAAGGTTTTCGTTGCAAGAAAATTTTAAAGATTTTGAGGTTGATGGAGAAGTCATGGTGTATGCTCTTCCATATCTTGTTCGTTCTAGGATTCACACTTCTCAACAGCTTTGTATAACTCAAGCTTTATATATTTGAGACGAGTTCTTGAGCCCACTCCTTTAATTATTATTTTTCTAAATATTTTGGGCTGACGTGCATGCTAAATCAGTATGATTATTTTTATGAAGTCACAAAATATTTTTCTTTTATAAAGTTATAAATATTTTGTGTACGAATAAAATCCATATTAACTCATACCTATTACTTTGGTATGAAACGTGAGTAAGCGGAATGCGTCTAATGTGTTATAATATGTTTTATGTTATACTTGTTATTATATATAATAGACTATATTGAGAGCTAACTGATATGTCGAACTGGGCTATGACAGAAGTGGGAAATGCCTGCTCTGATCTCTGGTCTTGGTTTTGAGTCAGGATTGTTACATAGTTCATATTTTATGAATTTTTATAAACTAAGCTATGTCAGGAAGTGAGATATGCCTGCTCTGATTTATAGTTATGGTTTGTGTCATGGTTGTTACATAGTTTATTTGTTTTATGTGTGACACCCGGCATGTTCGGCTTAAACATTTTGGCAAAACATAAGTCTACATTAGCGAAAAAACATGTATAAACGGACTTAACTGGGTTAGTTGAGTCGGGTTATGTTAGGATTGTCCAGGGTTCAATGATCTGGAGGACCTCGGTAGTGTTCACAACGTCTTCCATGTGTCTAACTTGAAGAAGTGTTTGGCTGATGAATCTCTTGTTGTACCACTGGAAGAGATCAAGGTTGATGATCGTCTTCGCATTGTGGAGGAATCTGTTGAGATTCTTGACTATAAGATTCATAGCCTTCGCCGGAGTAAAATCCGCATCGTTAAGGTTCGTTGGAACTCGAATCGTGGATCGGAGTTCACGTGCGAACGGGAGGATCAGATGAAATCTAAGTATCCTCATCTTTTTCCGAAGCGTGCGTTCGAATCTAGGCATGCTACTGATGAACCTGAATGAATCACGAGGCGAGATACCTTTCAACGTGAGGATGATGTGACAACCGGTAAATTTTCTTTTCGTTTCCTTCCTTTCGTCTCTTCCATTTTTGGGCTTCGTGCAATTTTCGGGACGAAAATTCTTTCAACGTGGGGATGATTAGACACCCGGCATGTTCGGCTTAAATATTTTGGTAAAGCATAAGTCTACCTTAGCGAAAAAAACATTTAAAAATGGACTTAACTGGGTTAGTTGAGTCGGGTTATGTTAGGATTGTCCAGGGTTCAATGATCTGGAGGATCATTGGGAGTCCGTTTATGCTACAAAGGTGTGAACATGATTATACGTGAATTGAATCAAGTATGATATAAAGATAATTAACATACGTGTAACATAACATGATAATACGTGCTACAAAGGTGTGAACATGATTATATGTGCTTATATATGCTTAACATGTGTTAGAATTGCATGTTCATATGTTAGGACGTGTTTAAATGCGTTAAAACGACAAAACTGGAAAACCTAGAAAACATGGGTCTTGGTTCGACCTATAGCGTGGGGGCGAACCTAGGATGGGATCTTGGTTCGAACCATAGCATGGGGTGAACCTGGAATGGGAAAACCATGAAGTTCATTCGACCTTGTACAAGGGGCGAATGTGGACTAGTATAAATACCACACTTTGTCATTTTTCACCATTTCACAAACCCTAGACGCCTCTAAACACTCTCTAACAATTTTAATCACTAGGGAAGGATTTTTGCTCTTGTTTTTCATAATCTAACCTACAAACAACATCTAATCAAGAATCCAAGGTGTGTTCTTAATCCTAAACCCTTTTTAAAGCATTTTGATTCGTTTTCATCTAACCCTAAATGTCCAGATCTGTTCTAAGGATGTTTTTATGATTAAAAACCTTTTAAACATCTTTCTAAACCTAAACCTTATCATTAAACATGGGTTTTCATATCAATAAACATATGTTAATTATGTGTTATGTGATATTATGTGTTGTTTAATGATTTGCTGCTGTACTAATGATAGAAACATGATCTAGGGCTGCTATTGATGTTAGTTTAGGATTGTTTAAGGTTACAATTAGATGGATGATGATATCATGTCTATTTTGGGGATTTTTGATAAATCTAAGGGTTGTTACATGTTATTATTATTGATAGAGCTATTGAGGGTTTTGATAAACACATTAAACTGAGCATTTTGAGATGATTATGAAAGGATTTCGAAAAGTTTCCAAATTGGGTAGAGATCTCATGCATGAGGTGACATTTCCATAATTTTGCCATTTTGGGAAAATGTTAAAACGAACTGGTTTTGGGGCAAAATTGGCAGGGTTTTCTGTGGATATGTTATTCATGATTGACTGCTATGTTTGGTTATGTTTCGTGATGTTTTCGGATGATTTTGATGCGTTTTAGAACACTTGGAACAAAAAGGGGCGAACCTGGACCACGTTCGACCAGCGCGGGGGGGGGGGGGGACGTGGAAACCGCGTTGGAGTGGTTTTTGTGTACTCTTGAGATCTGTCCAGGATTCGGACATCTCCCCTCTATGCTCCAATAGACGCACTTGCTTACACATGTTCTCATACACATATGCTTGTAGTAGCATGTTACTAGGTGCCGGTATTCGGTGATTTGAGTTCGAACTAGGGGACACTTGGAGGACCATGTAGAGAAGTTTATCATTTCGGGTGCACACGAAATCATAAACTGAAATGCATGAAAATCTCAGTGGACTTTGAGTTTGGATGGATAGTCCTGGATTGGACCTAGGTTTAACTCTTGTAGCATCTAGTGGTTGACACTAGCAGTGAGTCTGAATCTCTCGATTTTTGATTGTCAGATCATGTCTGGCGCTCGTGGTGGTGGACGTCGTGGCGGTGGTCGTGGTGGCGGCGGCGGTTGTGGTAACATCAACATGACCCAAGGGGAACTAAACAACTTGTTGCAACAACAAGTGAATATGGCCTTGGCTGCTTTCCAGGCCGGACATAAACGTTCTAGGTGGTAAGTTGATTTCTATCAACTCTGCCTCGTTCTTGGGTGTCATGTCTTTTCTTTTGTGGTTTATTCATGTGTCATGTCTCAGGTGCTGCTGTTAACCCACCTCCACCTCAGTGCTCATATAAGAAGTTTCGGGACTGTCAGCCCCATAACTTTGTTGGGACTGAGGGAGCGGTGGGACTGCTCCGATGGTTGAGTCTGTATTCTTGATGTGTAACTGTGCTGCTGGGGACCGGGTTAAGTATGCCACCGCGACATTCGAGGGTCCTGCGTTGTCGTGGTGGAATGCTACTGCTCAGAACATGGGTTTAGGGGAAGCTCATGCTATGCTTTGGGCGGATTTCGTGCAGTGTTTGAAGAGCGAGTACTGCCCTAGAGAGGAAGTACAGAAGTTGGAACATGAGGTCTGGAATTACAAGATGGTTGGGTCCAAGATAGAGGAGTACACTGTGAGACGTAATGAGCTAGCGGTGTTGTGCCATGATATGCACACGCCTGAGTATAGGAGGATTGAGCACTACATATCTGGGTTGGTGCCAGAGATAGAAGGGTTGGTGGCTGTCGGGAACCTTCCCACACTTGCTGAAGTCGTCCGTTCGGCTCACAAGATGACCATCATGAAGGTGGAAGAAGGTGTTTTGCCTCATAAGGGTACTACTGTGAAGGGGTCTGAGGGGAACAATAGGAAGTGGGATAATGTGGGGAAGAGTGTCGTGCTAGCACCGTCTCAGCCAGTGAAGAAGTTTGATTCATCTGGGTCGTCTTCGGGGCAGAAGTCGGGTGGGTATGTTGGGAAGCATCCTAAGTGTAACAAGTGTGGTTTTCATCACTCTGGGAGTTGTGAACGGGCCCGGTGTCATCGGTGCCATCAGTTGGGGTATCTTGCTAAGGATTGCAGGGTGCCACTTCCCTCGACTCAGGCTCCTACCGCTTCTCCTGCTCCTGCTGCTTAGGGGACTCCAGGAAAGCAAGGGTGCTACAACTGTAGTGACACGGGGCATTTCAAGCGTGATTGTCCCAAGCTGAGACAGGGCGAGAATGGGAAGGGCTGGAACGGTAACGGGAACAACGGAGGCGGCGGCAGGAATGCGCGTGCTTTCGTCATTGGATCTGCGGAGGCTAGGCAGGATCCAGACACAGTTACCGGTACGTTCCTTCTTAATGATCGCTATGTTTCTCTTTTGTTTGATTCTGGTTCTGATAAGAGTTTCATATCTGTGGACATTAGTCGATAGCTAGATATAGTACCCACACCCTTAGAGGCTAAGTACTTGATAGAATTGGCTGACGGTAAGAAAATCGAAGTGACACAAATTCTTAGGGAGTGTCGCTTGGAACTGTCGGGTTTGTCTTTTCCCATTGACCTTATGCCGGTATCCCTAGGTAGTTTTGATGTCGTTGTGGGCATGGATTGGTTATCGTTGTATCGTGCGGAGATCGTTTGTTATGATAAGGTCATTCAGATCCCTCTCCCTAATGGAAAGACTCTTTTGGTTCATGGCGAGAAGAGCGGTGCTCCGCTGAGTATCATTTCTAGTATGAAAGCCCTTAAGTATATTCAGAAGGGTTATTCGGCCATTCTGGCACTTGTTTCTGTTTCGTCTGATGATGAGAAGAGGATCGAGGATATCCCTGTGGTTCGTGACTTTCCTGATGTGTTTCCCGATGATTTACCTTATCTTCCTCCTCATCGTCAGGTTAAGTTTGGCATTGATCTTGCACCTCGTGCAGCTCCTGTTGCCTGAGCCCCGTACCGTCTTGCACCTTCTGAGGTGCAAGAGTTGTCTAGCCAGTTGCAGGAACTCTTGAAAAAGAGTTTCATCCGACCGAGTTCTTCCCCGTGGGGAGCTCCTATCTTGTTCGTGGAAAAGAAGGACGGAAGTCTTCGCATGTGTATCGATTATCATGAGCTGAACAAAGTGACCATCAAGAATCGTTATCCTCTCCCTCGCATTGATGATCTCTTTGACCAGCTCCAGGGCTCTAGTTACTATTCGAAGATTTATTTGCGATCTGGTTATCACCAGTTGCGCGTTCAGGAAGCCGATGTAACATTACGCATTTAAAACTTGTACGTTACACGATCGTTATAAATAAAACGTCGAGTTTTATCCTTTACATTCGCATTAATTATTTTTGTCGCGTTATTGGAACCCTAATACTATATATATATATATTATATATGTGATTATATGTTATAATTATCAAAAAAACAAAAACTGCTTGGGCCGGGAATCGAACCCGCGCCCAAGCCGGCCCAAACCACACAACACTTAAACCAACTGGGCTAGCCATCAACTTGGAATAAATCCAGACGCGAAATAATTATATGCTCGTTTATAAAACCTTCACAGTTGACTAATAAAGTCAACTGTGGGTCGCGTATGATTCAATCTAGGGTATTAACTGATAATTGATCTAAATTTGGCAAACTTATGTGATTACCGGCCTCAATCAACCTCGATTACACGCTTTTAACAATCAATCGTTGACCAATTTCAAAACCCATACGCGTTTGACATTTAATCTTAGGTCAACTTACCAATTAACCCAACCCATCGATCCCCACTATAAATTGGACATCTACGATCCTTCACAACTCGCTCACACTCTCTTCTCCATCTTCAATTCTGTTCCAAACACTCTGATAATTAACTTTCTGCTCGTCGTTTGACTTTTGGCTTGACCGGGCAAACGAACACAATACAACACTGTGAGTTCAATTTTTTTTGTGGGTTTTGTTAGTCGGCAACCATACTACAAAAGCCCTAACAATAATCGGGTTCATAATGTGTGGGTTGCCTGATTGGAAAATCTAGGGTTCGTGCAATTGAATTGGGGATAAATTTGTTCGAACATAACGTATTTATTTAATTTTAATCAGAGATCATCACAACCACTGGCCTAGGCCAAGTGGTTGTGACCATGGTCTATAACCCTGAGCACCCGGGTTCGAGTCCGGCTACGGCCACCTTTTTCTTTTCTTTTCCTTTTTAAAACAACAAACTAAATAATACATATATTAAACATTTTAAACTTATAAATTCATTTTTAAATATTAAAACTATTTTATAAATTCTAAAAAAATTATATTTATTAAATCTGAGTTAAAAGTTTTATTTACAATTTTTATTTTTCAAAAATTCATTTATTTAATACTTATAATAATTAAATCAATTTTATACTATTATATTTATAAAAATCCATTAATATATCAAAACAATTTTATTAAATTCTCCAAAAATTATCCTGAGTTTGTATAAAGTTAAACTTTACTGAAATAATTTTTAATTCAGAAAAATCATTTATTTTATATTTTTAATCAATTTTTGTTAGATTTAATCATAATTAAATCATAATAAATTCAATTTTCATTATTTTTGCACCAAAATTTTATACAATTTATTTTTAAATATTTAGAACAGAAATATGATTTTTTTAAAATAGAAATTCTTTAATTTTAGTATTTTTGAATATTAAAGTTAAATATTGGCAATTTGTAATAAATAGATTTAAAAATCTATTTTAAATGAAATAATTTTATAAAAATTATTTTTATACTTCAAACACTTTATTGTGTACATTCTAAGTTCAAAATTTATAAAAAGACTTTCTTTTATCAAATTTCCCTTTTTATTTAATTAACATTTTATTTTAAATTCAACAATTGGATGTCCCCAAATCGAAACCCTAGGATATACTTACAAACTAATTAGACTTAGACTTATTATTTATTACCTTATTATAGGGTGATATTTGGCATTATTTTGGGCAACACTATTATTTCTTTTCAAGAAGTTTAACATTTGCTAAGGTGAGTTTTACATAGCCCCTTTTCTATTTATCTCCATTTTTGGGGTGAAACATGTTACAACATTATTTATGCAATTCCATCATCAATGTGTCTATGTGTATTTCTATGTTGCATTATGTCTTGAACATGACTAGGGTAAGCACAATTCTAGCATAAACATTTATCAGCCGACGGTATACATTGATAGATCTATTGGACTGACAATCCCACCCGGATACGTGCCTCCTACAAAGGTTGCGTGGGTGTTTGTTATCGCATAACATATTCAAGTGGACCATGAGCGTATGGTATGTATCATATTATAACAGTCATTAGGGTTGATTATGCACTCGATTTATTTCTAGTATGTTCTCACATATGGGCTAGATTGACATGACACATGAATTGCACAACATTTTTATTCATTTTATTATCAAAAACCTATGTAATTCTCACCAACTTTTGTTGACCCAAAATACTTTCAAAATTAACATGTTTCAGGTAACAATGAAGCTGAGGCTTGAGTTAGCATGAGGATTTTACATGAAGTTTTATTTGAAGTTATTGAAGTTTGTTATTTGATATCATGTACTGAATTTCCTAGACATCATTTTATATTTGGATATTATGTTTGAATAAATTATTTAAAATTTATATTACACCATGTGCTACTGAAACAATCATCAATACGTGGCACCCCGATGTTTCCGCCATCGGTTGGGGTGTTACAGCCGACGTTCCGAAAACTGCTTTTCGTACTCGTTATGGCCATTTTGAGTTCTTAGTCATGCCATTTGGTCTCACTAACGCACCGGCGGTGTTCATGGATTTGATGAACCGCGTTTACAAGCCTTACCTTGATAAATTCGTCACCGTGTTTATTGATGACAATCTGGTTTATTCCACGAATAAGACGGATCATGAGGAATACTTACGGCTGGTCTTAGAACTTTTGAGACGAGAGCGATTGTATGCTAAGTTCTCAAAGTTTGATTTTTGGTTACGCGAAGTTCAATTCCTAGGACATGTGGTTAATGAACTGAGAATTCATGTCGATCCGGCTAAGATCGAAGCTATTAAAGACTGGAAAGCACCAAAGACGCCATCTGAGGTGCGGCAATTCCTAGGTCTTGCGGGTTACTATCGTCGTTTCATTGAGGGATTTTCAAAGATTGCTCAACCCCTCACCTCTCTTACCCAGAAGGACCGAACGTTTGACTGGGGTGAACTGCAGGAATCGGTATTTCAAATGCTGAAGCTTAAACTTTGTTCTGCACCTATCCTATCTTTACCTGAGGGTATAGATGATTTCGTTGTATACTTTGACGCTTCTATTCGTGGTCTCGGTTGCGAGTTGATGCAGCGCGAGAAGGTCATTGCTTATGCTTCTCGTCAACTTAAGGTTCACGAGAAGAACTACACTACCCGTGATTTGGAGTTGGGTGCGGTGGTTTTTGCGTTGAAAATCTAGAGACATTACTTGTTCGGTACCAAACGCACCATATACACCGATCACAAGAGTCTCCAGCATATTTTCGACCAGAAGGAGTTAAGCATGCGGCAGCGTCGCTGGGTTGAACTTCTGAACTATTATGACTGTGCTATCAAGTATTATCCTGGCAAGGCGAACGTTGTGGCGGACGCCCTGAGCAGGAAGGAATATGCGAAACCTCGTCATGTTCGAGCTTTACAACTCACCATTCATTCCTCTTTTCCTGACCAAATTCGTTCTGCACAACTGGAAGCTTTGAAGGAGGAAAACCTTAAAGCTAAAACCATGCACAGTGCTGATAAGTACCTTGAGCTTAGGTCCGATGGCCTACATTACTTCGCAGAACGTGTTTGGGTCCCTTTGTTCAGGGGATTACGGGAGCTTGTCTTGGATGAAGCTCACAAATCCCGATATTCTGTTCACCCTGGCTCCGACAAGATGTATCAGGATTTGAAGATACTCTATTGGTGGCCGAACATGAAGGCTGATATAGCCTCCTACGTGAGCAAATGCTTGACTTGTGCTAAAGTCAAGGTGGAGTATCAGAAGCCGTCTGGTCTCCTGCAACAACCTGAGATTCCAGAGTGGAAGTAGGAACGGATCACGATGGATTTTGTCACCAAACTACCGAAGTCACCAAGTGGTTGCGATATGAGTTGGGTGATTCTCGACAGGTTGACAAAATTAGCATATTTCCTACCTATTAAGGAAACCGATGGGCTCAAGCGGTTGGCTCAACTTTACCTTAAGGATGTAGTCTCTCGACACGGGGTGCCTGTTTCTATTATCTCGGATCGTGATTCTCGTTTTGCTTCGCGTTTCTGGAAGGCTTTGCACAAAGCTTTGGGTACTCAGTTGGATATGAGTACGGCTTATCATTCGCAAACTGACGGTCAGAGTGAGCGGACGATTCAAACCTTGGAAGACATGCTTCGGGCATGTGTTATCGATTTTGGCAAAAGTTGGGAGATTCACCTACCGTTGGTGGAGTTCTCTTACAACAACAGCTATCACTCTAGTATCAACGCAGCTCCGTTTGAAGCTCTTTACGGACGGAAATGTCGATCTCCTCTTTGTTGGGCCGCGGTGGGCGAGAGCCAGCTCACCGGTCCGGAACTGGTGTACGAAACTTCAGAGAAAATCGTACAAATTCGTAACCGTTTGGCAGCCGCACGGGATCGTTAGAAGAGCTATGCCGATCACCGTCGCAAACCTTTGGAGTTCCAGGTTGGGGACATGGTACTTCTGAAAGTTTCACCATGGAAGGGCGTCATACGCTTTGGAAAGCGTGGAAAGCTTAACCCTCATTATGTCGGACTGTTTGCAATCCTGGAATGGATTGGACCGGTGGCATACAGACTTGCTTTACAGGCGGAGCTCGGTAGTGTTCACAACGTCTTCCATGTGTCTAACTTGAAGAAGTGTTTGGCTGATGAATCGCTTGTTGTACCACTGGAAGAGATCAAGGTTGATGATCGTCTTCGCATTGTGGATGAACCTGTTGAGATTCTTGACTATAAGATTCGTAGCCTTCGCCGGAGTAAAATCCGCATCGTTAAGGTTCGTTGGAACTCGAATCGTGGATCGGAGTTCACGTGCGAACGGGAGGATCAGATGAAATCTATGTATCCTCATCTTTTTCCGAAGCGTGCGTTCGAATCTAGGCATGCTACTGATGAAGCTGAATGAATCACGAGGCGAGATACCTTTCAACGTGGGGATGATGTGACAACCGGTAAATTTTCTTTTCGTTTTCTTCCTTTCTTCTCTTCCATTTTTGGGCTTCGTGCAATTTTCGGGACAAATATTCTTTCAACGTGGGGATGATGTGACACCCGGCATGTTCGGCTTAAACATTTTGGTAAAGCATAAGTCTACCTTAGCGAAAAAAACATTTATAAACGGACTTAACTGGGTTAGTTGAGTCGGGTTATGTTAGTATTGTCAAGGGTTCAATGATCTGGAGGATCATTGGGAGTCGTTTTGGGAATACACTAGTACTGGGTCCTGTTGTTGGTGAAATTACATGAATAAAATCAAGTATGATATAAAGATAATTAACATACGTGTAACATAACATGATAATACGTTTCTACAAAGGTGTGAACATGATTATACGTGCTTATATATGCTTAACATGTGTTAGAATTGCATGTTCATATGTTAGGACATGTTTAAATGCGTTAAAACGACAAAACTGGAAAACCTAGAAAACATGGGTCTTGGTTCGACCCATAGCGTGGGGGCGAACCTGGGATGGGATCTTGGTTCGACCCATAGCATGGTGGTGAACTTGGAATGGGAAAACCATGAAGTTCATTCAACCCTGTACTGGGGGCGAATGTGCATACCTTCGACCTTGTACAGGGGGCAAATGTGGACTAGTATAAATACCACACTTTGTCATTTTTCATAATTTCACAAACCCTAGACGCCTATAAACACTCTATAACGATTTTAATCACTAGGGAAGGAGTTTTTTCTCTTGTTTTTCATAATCTAACCTACAAACAACATCTAATCAAGAATCCAAGGTGTGTTCTTAATCCTAAACCTTTTTTTAAAGCATTTTGATTCGTTTTCATCTAACCCTAAATGTCCAGATCTGTTCTAAGGATGTTTTTATGATTTAAAACCTTTAAAACATCTTTCTAAACCTAAACCTTATCATTAAACATGGGTTCTCATATCAATAAACATATGTTAATTATGTGTTATGTGATATTATGTGTTGTTTAATGATTTGCTGCTGTACTAATGATAGAAACATGATCTAGGGCTGCTATTGATGTTAGTTTAGGATTGTTTTAGGTTACAATTAGATGGATGATGATATCATGTCTATTTTAGGGATTTTTGATAAATCTAAGGGTTGTTACATGTTATTATTATTGATAGAACTATTGGGGGTTTTCATAAACACATTAAACTGAGCATTTTGAGATGATTATGAAAGGATTTCGAAAAGTTTCCAAATTGGGTAAAGATCTCATGCATAATGTGACATTTCCATAATTTTTCCATTTTGGGAAAATGTTAAAATGAACTGATTTTGGGGCAAAATTGGTAGGGTTTTGTGTGGATATGTTATTCATGATTGACTGCTGTGTTTGGTGATGTTTTTCGGATGGTTTTGATGCGTTTTAGAACACTTGGAACAAAAAGGGGCAAACCTGGACCACGTTCGACCAGCGGGGGGGGGGGGGGGGGGGGGGGCGAACGTGGAAACTAGGGGTCGAACCTGGAATAAAAGGGGAGAACGTGGAAACCAGGGGTCGAACCTGGAACAAAAGGGGCGATCGTGGAAACCAGGGTCGAACCTGAAACGAAAGGGGCGAACCTGGACTTATAAAACATTGGTTCGACCCTATGCAACTTAAAATGAGATTTTTGATGCAAACTAAGTGTTTTTTGCTTGAACCTTGTGTGTAATCTATGTATACTTGATTAGTTTTAGTAATGGGTCACCAACGAGATGTCGGGTCAGTCTAGTGTGTCGGTTTAATAGTCAAACGTATTTTAAACATACTTAGTCATGATCTGGACAATCAGGGACTAGATAACCTTACGGTTATTAGTTGGAACACTTATGAGAACATTTTGATAGATCTCCGGTAGTTGGGATTATCAAGAGCTTGGCTTTTCTTATTTATTCGAAGAACACAACTTAAGGTGAGTTCACGGCCCCACTTTTACTGCTTTTACTTTTGGGGGAGAAAACATGCGCTAAACTTATTTTGGTAACATATGTCATACTATGATTTAACTTTGCGTTGCTATACGATCTTTGAAAGTCCCGGGGGAAACCATGAATGTGCGAGGATGCACAACGGGGGAAATGTGGTTAGATCTATTGGGCTTGACAGGCCCCACTCGACGACTTGGAGGGTCGGGCGGGTGCATATTGTCTCGAACTTGCTAACAATCTAGTAATGGTTTTCCGATCGTAGTAGTAACAAAACATACGCCTAGCTAGCGTACTTTGGTAACATTGATATAGTATGGAAAGGTTGGAACTTGGTAACATTTTGAAACACTTTGGTAACACTTTGAGCAAACCTGTGAACTCACCAGCATTATATGTTGACGTCGTTTTGGCATGTTTTTCTCAGGTCGCTTAGGTAGCACAAACGGACTAGGCGCACGAGTCTGCATTGGCGTCTAGGCTTAGTATCATATTTTGAAATAAATGTTTTGAACACGTTGGTACAGGGTTTTTGTACTGATTAAATGCTTCCGCTACGGTTTTATATATATTATGCGAACTATGTTTTGAGTTTACGTATTTCATATAGTGTTGTTTATTGTGACCGTTGACTTGGATCCTGGTTTGTCATGCGCCTCGCGGTAAAACTCTGCAAGTGAAAATTTGAGGGTGTGACATTATGTGTTATTAGAGGTGGGATATGTCTGCTCTTATATTATAACCTGAGCTATGACAGGAAGTGAGATATGCCTGCTCTAATTTATAGTTATGGTTTGTGTTAAAAAGCGGGATGCGCTTATTATATATATATTTGGTAAGTGAAGTTCTGAGGTAATTCCTTTGATTAACGAAATCCATTTTTAAACATCGCGTAATTATACTTTGCAATTTCAACAAAGTAGTCCTTCATCAAAACTTCATTTGCCCGTCACCGATCATGTTGCACCATTTTTTTCTTTGAGCATCTCGTATCTTCAAGGTGCACGGCTTCGCAAACCTTTGCAAAAAATTCCATTGTAGAACCCGATGAGTCGGAAGAACTAGACGAGTCGAGTGGAAACGAAGAGCCTTCCATTTGATAATTTTTTTGGTTGTTTAATTGTTTGAGGTATTGTTTGATTATTGGTGGTATTGATTTTTTTTTAAAATAATTAATATATATATATATATATATAATAATTGTAATTTTTTTCACCCCAAATGGTCACATGACCGTTGCTAACGTTCACTTTTCTTCGCGATGTTGTCACAATATTTATTGATCACACCCGTGACTAAATGGTGGGTATGGTGGTCATGATGGTCATTGCCATCACCAGGGGCGATGCTTAGCTGGGGTGGGAGGAGGCGGTCGACCCCTCCGAATTTTGGCGCAAAAGTTCCGATTATATAGTATTCGTAAAATTTTGGAAATATAGGGTTTCGACCCCGAAACTAGTGACTTCCGACTCCTCGGTGGCTTCCGACCCTCCAAACCTTCAGGTCAAACTTCGCCATTGACCATCACGAAACACCCTGTACACAACAAATGGTGTTGGAAGTAGAAAGTGGCAGTGTTAAGATGGTTGTTAGTGGTGGCATTAGCTTGACAAATTATTTTGATTAATATGTAATGAATTGAACACCACTTCCTAATGCCCAAAAGACAACCAACTATAATAAAGAAATTGGTGAAAACTGAAAAGTAACACCACCTTTTTGTTCACGCATTAAACGAACCCCTTTCGCCACAAGATATTTTTAAACTATTTGTTTTATTATCCGAACTTCATCGACATATATACCCTTGCACATGCATCTTTTTGTTATATAATGCCGATTAGGTGGGTGATACTTGTGTCATTTCATGTCTCGCTTCTCACAAATTGTATATGGATATTGAATGATTGAATGACTTATAAATGATGTAAACAAAAATATAAAGAAAAACATGAACCAATAATAAATAAAATTAATACGAGGGACAAACTTAATTGTTCATTCATTAATTATTAATAATATTAATCTGATGAGCAAAACACTTAGAGTAAATCTTCATAAAACGATCACTCTTTGTTTTGACATACACAAACCCATAACCACCATTTCAAGAAATCACCAAAAAGACAAAAAAAAAAAAAAAAAAGAAAGAAAAAGAAAAAAAAACATATTTCCCTCATGTCCTATGTGATTCCAATTTACAATGATGATCGATATATTTAGATAACGAGATTCCTTTCATGCACGTCATTAGGTTCTTATTCATCAGTTATTTATATATATGTAACGTTTTAATAATTATGTGATTAATGATGGTGGATTTTGTTCATAGGTGTTGTTGCACACGGGTACGTTATTATTGCAAGGCCATGCAGACTGCATTAACTGGTACTGGCTAAGCTGCTTGAGGTGAAGTGCATGACGTATGTTCCGTAACTTCTGTTGCAACATAACCGATTCGGACACAAGCTGCTGGTTTTCGTGTCGTACGAGCTTCCCATGGAGGTTCACAGCCCGTAACCGGTTCATTAGAGCCCGATTCTCGGCCTTAAGCCGGTTCAATTGGCTCCTCATGTCCTCTAAATGCTTTTGTTTTCGCATCCTTGACCGCCTTGCGGACTCGCGGTTGGATATCTTCCGTCTTTGCTTACGCTCGTCCATTGCGTTAACCGCTACGTCGTCTGATGAGGTTTTGGTTAAAGGAGTGGAGGTGTCACTGGACACAGAAAACACCGGTTCTTGTTGTTCCTGTTCTGAAAGAACAAGAACCGAGGTTTGTTGTGGGTCCCATGGAGTGAAACCAGTTTCGAAAAACGCGGTTTCCTCAGGGAAGAGGTGGGTGCCGGCGGCAAAAACTTCAGACAACATATTGCCGGAAAAACGTTTAATATAAGAAGAAAGGTGGGAGGAGGAAAGGGAAGGAACGATGGGTTGTGTGGCCCTATTTATGGTTGAATTTTGAGGGCATTGGTGATGTTCCATCATAAGCATTATTGTTAAAAATATTTATTAAATTTAAGGTTATTGCTTTTTAGCCAAGTGGTGCATAATGGTGGGTCCAACGTTGTCTTTTGGTAAAGATTGTGGGTCCCAGAAGATTGTTGTTGCATGCTTAGTCACGAAGAAACAAAGCAGGTGGGATCTTGTTGTACACGTGGCTGTAGACGATTGGGTTAAGGTATAGGAAGCCAATAGGATGTGGTGGTGTAACACGTTTTTGGGTGGACGCGTCTAGTAGGGTAAACATCGATATATGATATCTCCAAAGTATTTAAATATGTCAAAAATATATTGTGTAATGTCCAGATGAGAAGATTAAGTTTTAAAAATAACACACTTAGTTTTGCTATAAAAAAAACCTAACAGCGTAATTTATTATCTGTTTGACTCTATTTTAATAAATGTGCTATATATACGTACTAGCTGATTACTTCGGGAGGGTCCCGGGGTTGAAAAATCTAATTTTACATGATAATCTATTGCAAATGGCTCAAGTTAACTAACCACAAAATCTCTCAATCATTGCATTTTCATAGTATTCTAATCAGTAATAACTCATATTCCCCACAAAATCTAATTTTACGTGATAACATGAACACTTTGTGTGTTTTTTTCCTATATGAACGAGACCCCACAAAAAATAGTCGATTTTTTCTCCGTTTTTTATATAGCACTATGGTACTCGTTGGAAAGATAATAAAACGCTCGTTAATTTGGTGTAATTTTTTTCTTTAAAAAATCCCGTATATAAAAGATATAAACGTTTGAAAATTATGGGAGGAAATATGAGAGATAAAATTTTAAATTTATTTTTAAATTCTTTTTTCTTAAAATAACTCAATTTAATTAAAAAAAGGAAACAATTCAAAAACATCAAAAACTCTCCATTATAATGCCACGTGGGCCGTGGCACTCTCAAGGAAAGGTTGAGGCCTTCATACGTCACGTCAGCATATACGTTTTCTTTTATATATATAGATAGATTTTATGAGAGTGAATTAAAGAAAAGAATTGAAGGAAATAAGGTAAAAATATCATATGTTTAAGCATACGTTTAACCTAATATAAAAGATCTCGAAGATTGTTAACTTGCATTAGTTACTAAGGCACGTAACAGGTCGACTTTAATGTTTGGTGGTGACCTTTAAATTTGTGTTTCAAGTGTTTCATGTAAAGTACATGTTTAATCAAACTGTTAGATTTTTTTTTTTATCAAACTAGTGTTACAGTTGAAGAAATTTGTGTAATTGGTGTGTAAAAGTTGGATTTAGGAAATTAGTGATTCCGTAAAATCAAGTTGCGGATTAGGGTGATTTGGCATGTCACGTAGGAGAGAAGGAGAAGAAGCACGTGGGTCGAGATATGAGTAGGATAATCCGCAAGTTCAACTTACGGATTTCCTTTTCTCTTTTGCCACTTCTTCCTGCCATGACACAAAATCACATGTATATTATTGTCTTAATATGTGAAGGCGAGAATCACATGTATATTATTACAGTCAACATGCCACAGAATCACATGTGTCGGACATAATAATACAAACTAAAACCGCAAGTTGAACTTGTAGGTATGTTACTATATATGGGATGAAACATGGCTGCATTTCATATTTCGACACTACGTAAACCATCTCACTTTCCATTTGTATGCACGAGTTCAAGGCAAAATAATTTTGGACGACATTTCCACATTCCACATGCAAAATAATACCATCCAACAAAATCCACATTATCTACCATATGCCATGTCCATCCAAAAAATTATCTCGTGTCTTGTCTTTCGCGTCTTAAAATTTTCCAACCAAAAACTATTGTTTCTGAAAAACACAACCGTTTATCTATTTCATCGGCCATATAGTTGGAACAATAGGGTTATTGACCCGTTTGGATCGATGTTACATCTGCACTTGAGATAACACGTGTATATATAACATCGGTACAAGTAATTTCAAATTTATTAATGTTGGAGTGTCCTAAATAGACAGAAAATTCTATGTAGTCTCTATTTGCGTCCCAGGTCCTTTTTCTTTCCCGGGTAGCAGCGGCGGTTGATGCGCTTTCGGCAATCGCTATGGGATGCTGGGCTATTGGCGGGTGGAGGATGGGCTTTGGCTATGGGTTGTTTCGGCATGGCATGACAGGGTGGAGAGGAATGGTGCACTTTCGGCATTACATGAAAGCGTGGAGAGGAAATAGGGGTAACCATTCACATTCACATGGAAAGTCATGCCAAAAAAGAAACTTTTCTTTCTTTTTATCGCGCAGGATGGATAATTCTGCAACATCAGTAGTGATGGTGTTGCCGAAAGCGTTGCCTTCTGTTGGATCGATGATACAGAAGTCAAGTTCAACTTTCGATACCATTTCAATTATTAGTATAGCACAATGTTTTCAATATGATATAACATAATAAATCCATAATATGCAGGTGTATGCAGGTTGGTCAGAATGTGTAAGTAAATCCGCAACTTCAACTTGCGAATTATAGCCACATCACTCCTCTCTTCTTCTCATTTGAGCTCGAAGCCACATCACCCCTAATCCGCAACTTGAAGTTGCGGATTCACCAAACTCCTAAACCAACTCTTACACACACCAATTGCACAAATTTCTCCAACTGTAGCACTAGTTTGATTAAAAAAAAAAAAAAAAAAAAAAAAAAAAAAAAAAAAAAAACCAAACTGTAATAGGTTGATCAGAATAAAAAAAATTATAGTAGTTTAACTACATTGGAATATTTATACACACACACAAACTGTAATAGGTTGATCAGAATAAAAAAAAATTATAGTAGGTTAACTACATTGTAATAGGCTGTACCGTTTTTCTATAATTTTCTAAGATGCTATATTAGCGGCACATAAGTTTTTTCTCCGCTTTCCAGTTTCCCAGAATGCATGATATCGATGTTGAGCCATATTAACCCATAATTTCCCAAAGCTAAATGATTTTAGTTTGATATAAAATTTGAAACATCAATATATTTCAAAATTAACATATAAATAGTTTTTTTAACCGTTGCGTGTTGCGGCGGCGTAAGGCGAGGTCAAAATGTAGACGAATTCATTTTTATACCGTAAAATAAAACGTATTATATAGGCCTGAATCATACGTAGAAAACATACAAAATAAAGCACTAAACCATACACCTAATTCACGTTGAAACATAGACAAACTCGAAATAATACGAAAACGTATACAAATTTACGTCGAAATGTGACAAACTTTAATTTATACCAATTATGTAGCATGATTAAATAAAGATTTTTATCAACGCTTTACATCAAAACGCAGACAAACTCGAATTTAATCGTCGAATCAAGACATATTATATTTGACAAGACTTGTTTACAAGCAAAATTTACATCAAAACGTACAAAAAACTAAGAATGAAAAGATATTACATTTGATCTGACTCGTTTCTAAACAAAATTTATGTCGAAACGTAGGTAACTTGAATTTATACTGTCGAATCAAAACACATTATATTTGACCTGACTCTATTCTAAACGAAATGGACATCGAAACATACATAGAATCAAACACGAAAAAGTGTTATATTTGACATGACCCTTTCCAAACAAAATTTACGTCGACATGTCGACCAACTCAAATTTATACCAAACGTACGTAAAAATAAGCACAAAACGAATTAGTTTTTTTAGTTAACGAACAAAAGTCAATGAGGGAAAATCGCATTATATATACTTTCGAGGGGTCAAAGTGATATTTTACGTGCATAGAAAATTAAAGGGGAGAAAATGACATTTTTTTTAACATAAGTTGTTAAAAGTGGGGTAAATAATTTTGACAAAGTTTGAGGGACTAGCATGTGTTGGATCAGTTTGCTCTTTTGCTAAGTAAGAACTTGCTATCTTGACACTTAAGTGTTTAGCAAGCCCTTGTATATCAGATTATAAGCACAGCGGAATGTATAAGTTAAAGCAACACTTTTTATACTTAGGAAGAGTTATTACTCCCCTAGATTATTGAAACTAATAATGACAAGTATTTATTATGAATCCAAGCAGTAAATGAGAATTAGATACTTAGGTAGATTCACAATAAATACTGAAATGGAATAGAACAGTGAAAGTGTTTGAAGGATTTTTCTATTAAAATCAATGTCTAAAATAGAAGGTTGAAGCCTCCTATTTATAGACGTTTACATACATGTATCTTGCCCAAAAAGCAAGTACAGAAACATTAGAAACAAGTTGCACAAGTTGCAACATTGAAACTAACAAATACAGCTAAAAGTAATAATAAACAATAAAACTACTGATGCAAAAGGCGGTGGAAAATATCTGATGCTAAGTGCTGATGAATGACAAACTACTGATGAGTAGTTTGTCTTCAGTACTTCTGAAGTGAACTTGTCTGGTTTGGACTTCAGAACTTCTGATGAAGTTTCTTCTTCAGCACTTCTCATATCTTCTCTTCAGCAGTTTCTTGTTTTCTTTTCAGTACTTCTATACTTAGCAAAAATGACAGAAGTGAATTAGACTAAGGTTTCCAAAAGTGGTTTCACCAATCCTCTTTGTCCTAACAATCTCCCCCTGGATTGATGAAGCCAAAACCTTACTAATTCCTTATGTTTTTCTTCTGTCTTGAACAATCTTCCATATCTCTTTGTACATGGTGTTCTTGAGCTGGTTTAACTGTCCATCAGATAGAGATCCTCTCTGTGGTTCCAGATGTTGAATTGTGAGCAGGTCTTGTGTTGACAGTTTCTTTAGATCACTGATCTTCTTGTAAGCCCTGCTTGAGAGGTCTCTTCTTGTCAACAATACTGAGTTGTTATTAGTAAGTGACCATCTGATGATAGGTACCTTTGACTTGTTAAAGTCAGAGGAATAGGGAACCAGACTTGTCCCTTGGGTTGATGGTCCTGAGTGTTGGATGCTTTCTGTTTCAGTTAACCTCAGGTGGGAGTCTCTTCCTTGTTGTTGTTGCATATCAGGCATCTGAACAGTTGGGAGATGGTGTTCAGTCACTACCTTGGTATGCATCTTTTCTTTGATGGTCTTTTGGATTTGGTAGGCAAAAGTGGAAGGATCCCTGAATTGTGTTAACAGAGGTTTCTCCTCAATGTCAAAATCTGAATGGACTATTGAACTTCCTTCAAGTAGTACCATTTTGAAATCAGTTTTGACATTGTCCTCTGCTTTCTTTCTCTGAGTAGCAGGCCTTCTTGTTGATACACCAGAAGTTCTAACTACTGATCTTGAAGGATCAGTAGTTTGAAACTTCTCTGGATTTGCAGCCTTGGCAGCCTTGTATTTTCTGTAAGTATCCATCAGTCTTTCTTCTTTCCATCTGGATACTGAGGCTTTTGAACCATAGCCCTCTGCTACTAATTCTTCTATCATCTGGGCTCTCTTGGCCTTTCCTTCTTTGCTTGTGGCCAGTTTGTCTGCAAGCAGTTGTGCTCTTCTTGTCAGCTCTTGCATAGAGAGTCCCTTGAGTGTGTAGGCTTTAGTCTTGCTGTTCTTTGTGATGTAAGACACCAGTTGTTGTCTTTTGTCTTGTTCAGCAATCTCATCAAGGCTAGCCTGCCTTTGTAGTTCAGCTTCATAGGCCTGAAGTTTTTCTTCATGGCTTAAGTCTAGATCATCCCTTCCTTCCAGAGTTTTCCAGATCAGATCTTCTCTGGCCTTCTTGTTGGCTGCAACTAAGCTCTTCTCTAGTAATTCAGCTGATTGAGAGATAGGAGAAGGGTTTAGTACAGTCATTGTTGTAACTGTTGTAGTAGGCCTGATAGGATCAAATGTTGGTTGGATGGGAGCAGTTGTTCTGGAAGGGTCAGCAGTTTGAGGTTTGGAAGTGTTAACCTCTGATGGGTTGACAACTGCTGATGGTTTGTCAACTACTGAAGGATTGTCTTCAGTACTTTCTGATTCTTCATCAGAACTTTTTCCATCAGAAGTTTCTTCATTATGCCTTAGGGATTCTTCAGAGGTTTGGGTCTCATCTTCTTTTTCTGTGGCTTCAATTTCTTCCACTGAGACACCAAACTGTTTGGCCAGTTTTTCTTTCCTGGCTTGATCCTTCTGATCTCTTTCAAGGATGGCCACTCTTGCCCTTATCCTGGCTTGGAATGACTCCTTAGGTTCCCTGATTTTCTCCCCTTTTTGGATTCATCAAGTTTAAGTTTTGAGGTTGAGGGTTGGGAGAATTGACTTTGAAGATGAGCAATCTGTTTGCTGTTGAAGTCTATCTTGTTGGACAGATCATTCATCTTTGTCTTGATCACTCCAAATTGATTCTTGATAGACAGCTCCAAGTCAGCTGTGTATGTTTGGAAGTGATTCCTGATGAGAGTGTTCATCATGTGGTACAGGGGACCCTCTGGGCTGCATAGCTGGTTCAGGTCTATGCTTGTTTGCCCAGGGAATTGGGTAGGCATTTCTTGTGAAGGGTGTGTTTTTGGGAGATCCTCATGTTGTACAGAGGATGCCACTCTAGGGGTTTTAGGGATTGAGTGGGCTTTAACCTGTGCAGGGGTGACTGGCTTCTTGAGCCTGGATACCCCTGAAACAGGACCTTCATAAAGTGCCGTCAATCAGTAGTTTGTGTTTTTGAAACATCATCCAAATTAATGGAATCATCTGAATCCCTGATGTTGTCCTCATTGAGGACTATCTCAGTTAAATCATGAGCTGAGCCCAACTCAGTTCTCTCATGAACCTCTTGTTCTTGGTTCTGAGGATTTCCTACTTCAGGCATTAAGCCTTCATCAGTAGTTGCCACATCTGAGGTCTTAGCTATGTTACTTTTATCCTCAGATCCACCACTGGGTGGTAACTGAGTAGTAGCAGCCTCAGATGCCCCAAGAGTCTCTAAAATTGGGCTTAAAGACTCTGGTCCACCCTCATCTCTTGGGATAGGGCTAGAGATGTCCACATCCATGTCTGATGTTGTGGTTATGTCCCCTGTTTGTTGTGGTTGTAGGGGACTGACATAATCAGATGGGACCTTCTCTTTTAGCCCAGAGAGAAGTTTGGCAATTTCTATTGCCTCTGGTTCAGAAATTTGTGGGGTTGGTTCAGTAGTTTGGGCAATAGGTGAATTTTGTTGGTCAGCAGTTTCAAAAGAAGAGTGAGTTTCAATAGTTTTTCTAAGTCTTTTTCTTTTGAATAAAATAGTTATGGGTGCTCTTGGTGGGGTTTGAGATGGATGAGACTGAGAGGGTGTTTCAGTCTCACCTATTTGAAGAGCAGACTGCTCATGAGCATGTTCAGGCATCTCAACCTCCTGAACAGCTTTTCTTTTGGGTTGGTGGGTTTTTGTCTTTGTTGGCTTGGGCTTTTTGGCTTTTGGTGGTGTGAGTTTGGAAGATGTTGGCTTCAGGGGGACTTGTTGTTGTTCTCCCTGATCATCTTCTGGCCAGGCAGCCGGTTTGTTATGCCTAGAGTATGCTTGTGAGGTTAATGGATTTAAAGTTGAAACTTTTCCCACAAGCACCTCATTACCCAGTTCCCCTATTATGCATTGCATAATGAACCTTGGGTACAACAAAAACTTTTTCTTGGTATTATTGTGATGTAACACCAACTCATTGAAAAATAGTTTTGATGCCCTGAATTTAGCTTCATTCACAATGGAATGAAATATTGGTTGAAAAGTGGAGGGCATCTGGTCATAAGACCCTGTTTTTGGACTCAAACACATAATAATATAACGAAACAAAAGCTTGTATTTTGGTTCAAAATATTTTTTGAAGATAGTAGCATGGGAGAGAGTACCTTTGATAACCACACTCTGTCATGGTTAGGTGAATATCAGTATTAGCAACATGGTCAGGGGCAGTTACATCATCCAGACCCAGTCTTGTTGCCAGTGTGGCTGGTGTGATGGTCAGTGGTTTCCCTTTTATTCTTGAGTTGAGGGAAATGACTTCATCATCCGCCGTCACCGTCTCAGCATTTGCCCAGAACTCATTCAGAGTTTCAGTGTGAATTGGTGGGTTTATTGTGAGAGCAGTAAAATATTGGGATTTTACGACAAGATCAATGATCTCATCGTATTGGGACCAGCCTTCTTGTTTTTCAAGAAAGGCCCTTTGATTGTGTCCCTGCTTTAGAACGAGAGCCATGTGGTTTGGGTTTTGATCGAACAGTTGATTTGCAGGTTTAGGTTATTGAGAGAGTTTTTGAGAGAGAAAGAGGGATATTTTTGAGTTTGAAAGGATAAGTGTTGAGAAAAGGTATTTATCAGAAGTTTTAACCGCTTGAATCTTCTTTATTAGAAGTTTTTAAACTGCCTTTGGTTAAAAATCTTTTTATCAGAAGTTTTAAACTGATTAGGTCAAACCTCTGATGATGGGAAAAGTCAGATTTGCCCTTTTGACTAAACTGCTGATGAAGGATTACTTCATCAGTAGTTCCCATTTCCTCTTCAGTAGTTTTAACAGCTGATGAGAAATGTTTTTATAAATACTTTTATTCATAACTTCTGAAGGTTATTTTATCAAAAGTTACACACTTTTCAGAAATTATCCCCATACTGATGTTTTGTTCATCAGTAGTTTCTCTCTTTTCAGAAGTTTTGTTTCAGACTTTTTGTCTGTTTTGTAAGTGAAAAATGAAAAATTGCAAAATAATAAAATAAACACTTACAAATTTAGCATCCCAAGCATGGATACTAACTTCTGAAATGTTGATGTGTCAAGGGGTTTTGTGAAGATGTCAGCTATTTGATTAGCTGTTGCTACATGCTTCACCTCAATCTTGCCTTTTTCATAGCAATCTCTTATGAAATGGTACCTGATCTCAATATGTTTGGTTTTTGAGAACTGTACTGGATTTTGAATGATGCTAATGGCAGATTTGCTGTCTACAAACAAAGGTGTCTTGGTTTCTTTGATTCCATAATCAAGAAGTTGATATTGGAGCCATTGTATCTGTGATGTACAACTTGCAGCTGCAATGTATTCAGCTTCAGCAGTTGAAGTTGCAACAGATGTTTGCTTCTTTGATTGCCATGACACTAGACAGTTACCCAGGAATTGACAACCACCAGATGTTGACTTTCTTGTCATCTTACACCCTGCATAGTCACTATCTGAAAAAGCTGATAACTTGGTATTGCTTGAAGCAGGATACCAAATTCCAAGTGTTGGAGTTCCTTTCAGATATCTGAAAATTCTTTTGACTGCTATAAGGTGTGATTCCCTTGGTGCTGATTGATATCTAGCACAGACACATGTTGAAAACATAATATCTGGTCTAGAAGCAGTTAAGTATAAAAGGGAACCTATCATGCATCTGTACATGGTTTGATCAACCTGTTTTCCTTGATCATCAGGTTCAACTTGTGTGATTGGTGTCATGGGAGTGGAACATGATTTACAGTCTTTTAAAGAAAATTTGTTTAATAATTCTTTAACATATTTTGATTGATGTATCAAAGTTCCATTTGTTTGTTGCTTGATCTGCAGTCCCAGAAAGTACTGCAGTTCTCCCATGGTACTCATCTCAAATTTTGATTGCATGAGTTTCTTAAAATCATCACACAGTTTTGTGTTTGTTAAACCAAAAATGATATCATCAACATAAATTTGAACAAGTAAGACATGATTTCCAACATGTTTAATGAAAAGAGTTTTATCAATGGCACCTCTTGTAAAGTTATTTTTGAGTAAAAAGGTGGAGAGTGTATCATACCAGGCTCTTGGAGCCTGTTTGAGCCCATAAAGAGCTTTGTCCAGTCTGTACACCCACTCAGGATGAGAAGGATCCTCAAACCCAGGTGGCTGACAGACATACACCTCCTCTTTTATTTTTCCATACAAAAATGCACTTTTCACATCCATTTGATAAACTTTAATTTTGTTGGAAATGACATAGGCCAGAAATAACCTGATGGCCTCAAGCCTTGCAACTGGAGCAAAGGTTTCATCATAGTCAATTCCCTCTTCTTGAGAGTACCCTTGAACTACCAGTCTTGCCTTGTTCTTGATTATCATACCAGCTTCATCTTGTTTGTTCCTGAAAACCCATCTTGTGCCAATTGGTTGCTTGTTTGGAGGTAAGGGACAGATTTCCCAGACCTGTTGCTTGTTGAACTGAAGCAGTTAATCTTGCATAGCTTGCACCCAATTATTGTCTTTGAGGGCTTCCTAGTACTTCTTTGGTTCCAACTGAGAGATAAAGGCTGAAAATAGGCAAAAGTTGGAGAGCTGGTTTCTGGTAAAAACACCTGAAGCTATATCACCCATGATTTGATCAAGTGGATGATCTCTGTGTTCAATCAGTTGTTGTAAACCACTGACAGGTGTAGGTGGCTCTTGTTCTTCAAACAAACTACTGAGGTCTATAATATCTGCTTCAGCAGTTTTAGTGTCTTCAGTAGTTGCAGGTGCTGAAGCAGATGTTTGAGTTTGGCCTTCAGTATTTGTTGGATCAGAAGTTTGTGAAACTTCTGATGGTGTTGAAGTTGACTTAATGACTGTTTGAGGAGTCCATGGTGTAGGATCCTCATCATCAAACCTTTGATCACCATAATAAGTAGGTTTGGAAGGAGTAACAGTCTTTTCAGGTCCAAAGTGGAAGTTGTCAAGGTCAAAGAGTTCAGCAGGATGTGCTGGAATAAGAGTGTGTTTTGACTCATTGAACTTGACATTCAATGTTTCTTCTACTATCCTGGTGTGAGAATTAAAAACCTTGTAGGCTTTTCTAGTTGAAGAGTAACCAAGAAAGTAACCTGAGTCAACTTTGGCAGCAAACTTTGAAATAGATTCCTTGATGTTCAAGATGAAACATTGACACCCAAAAGCCCTTAAAAAGGAGATAAGGGGCTTCATGCCATGAAGAACTTCATAGGCAGTCTTGGAATGTCTCTTGACCACAAGAACTCTATTCTGAACATAACATGATGTGTTAACTGCTTCTGCCCAAGAGTACAAGGGCAGTCCAGAATCAGCTAACATTGTTCTTGCTCCTTCTATTAATGTTCTGTTCTTCCTTTCTACTACACCATTTTGTTCAGGAGTTCTGGGAACACTGTATTGTCTAATAATCCCTTTAGACAAACAGAATTCATCCAGAGTTTTGTTCCTGAACTCTGTCCCATTATCACTTCTAATGGTTTTCACTGGTAGAGAATATTGTTTCTCTACTTGTAGAATGAAGAACTTGATGATTTCAGCAGCCTCATCCTTGGAGAATAAGAAGAATACCCATGTGAATCTTGAGTAGTCATCAATGATGACTAAGCAGTACTTCTTCTTACCAAGGCTCATAATCTTGACAGGTCCAAATAAGTCCATATGGAGTAGTTGAAGACATGCAGTTGTTTTTGATTCTTCAATAGACTTATAGGAGGACTTATGCTGTTTTCCCTTTAAACAGGATACACAGTGTTCTTGACACTCGTATACTTTCAAAGGTAGACCTCTGACCAAGCCCATTTTTGTGACTTTATTTATGGTTTTAAAGTTCACATGGCCAAGTCTCCTGTGCCAGAGATCTGTTTCTGAAGTTGATGCCCTTGAGAAGAAACAGGCAGTGTTGTTCAATACTTTGTCTTTCTCAATGTCCACTGCATAGACATTGCCACATCTTTTGGCAATCAGCAAAGTATGATCTTCAATGATCTTCTCTATCAACTTCTGGCCTTCTGGTGAGATGATCTTGCATGCTGTCTTTGTGAAAAAGGAAGAATATCCTTTATCACACATTTGTGACACACTCAGCAAGTTGTATTCAAGGTTTTCCACCAGATTGACCTTCTCAAACTGTATTTTGCCAGAGGAGACATTGCCATGTCCTAGCACATATCCCTTAGCATTGTTCCCAAAGGATACAGATCCTTCTCTTTGGCTGATAAAGTTGTTTATCAGGTATCCGCATCCAGTCATGTGCATAGAGCCTCCACTATCAACATACCATATGCTGTTTAAGCCCCTGGAAACTCTCTGCACATAAAAGCAAATTAGTTAGGTTTAGGAACCCAAGCCTGTTTGGCTTTGGGTTTGCTCTTGAGAACAGTTACAGTTTGTTCTTGACTAGGTTGAGAAATCCATGTCTTTTTGGCAATGGATTTTTCATTAAGAACCATGGTGGTATCCTTTTCAGGACCACCATCAACCTTGGTCATCAGTAGTTGTACCATGTTCATTAGATTTTGTATCTCAGCAGTTTGTGAAACTGCTGATGATTTAGGTCTAACTACTGATAAAGAATTTTGAGAAAAAGATTTTGGTTGAGATTTTATCTTTATCTGAGAAAAGGTGTTTTCAGGTTGTTGTTTCTTGGGTTTAAAGATTCTTTCATAATCATTTCTGATTTGATTTCCCACAACCTGTTGTTTAATTTTTTGATTGAACTGAATTCCTTTTCTGTATCTACAAAATTCAGTTTTGTGGTTGAACAGACCACAAATTTCACACTCTTTTGCCTTTTGTTTTTGATCTAAAGGCAAATTTCTGACATTAGTGTAAAGATTTTGCTCATCAGTAGTTTTCAGGATCTCAACTCCTGATGTAGATGAAACTACTGATGGCTTGTTGTCAGATTTTGTTAATACTTCTGAAGTACTTTCTTTGAAAATGCCAGGATTTCTGTTTAGAAAGTTTTCATGGAAAGATGTGCAGTCTTTCCCTTCAGAAGTTTCATTTGAAACAATTTTTCTCCCATCTTCAGTAGTTTTGGGAGAGAAATCTGTTGGTGTTTCAACATGATGGTACCCTATGCCAAACTTAACATTTGAAGCACTTTGTTTGTTTAGCAATAATTGATACCCCTTACAAGATTCCACCCATTTTTCACATGTGATCCTGGTGTCAGCAAGCTCTTGTCTGACATCTCCCAGGTCATTTAGCATGATTTTAATTTGTGCTTGGGTTTCAATAGCTGAGTCAGTTAATTTAGAAACTTCTTTTGTTTTAGCACACAGTTTTCTTTCTAAATCACATTTTATCTGTGTGTATTTTCTTTCTAAATCATTGGCTTTACCTTGTAAGTGCACATTTGTCTCTCTTATGAGAGCAAAAGTTTCTTTGCAAGAATTTGAGCAAAGTTTTGTCAAAGATTCTTTTGATACATGTGACAATGCAGATTTTGAAGTACAGCCTTCAAATGCCATTAAGGCAAAGTTCTTTCTGCCATTGTCTGGTTCTCCCCAGTTGATGTCAAACACTTTGTTGTCTGCATCAGGATTGCACTCTGTGGTGTCAAAAGGGAGACTGCTCCAGTCAACATACCCTGAGGTGAAAAGATTTTGTTGAGAGGGTTGTTGAGGCTGTGGAGGATGTTGAGCAGCTGGAAAGGGAGGGATTGATTGTTGGCTCTGCATCTGTTGAGCAGGCATTTGAACATATTGTACTTGTGGCGTGTATTGCTGTTGAGGAGCTTGTGCCTGTACAAAATGAGCACTCCCTTGAGTTCCATTATTCCTATTATAATTGGGGTTATAGTTATTTCCAGATTGAGATTGGTTAAAGCTAGAGCTTCTACACTCTCTAGCAAAGTGTCCCAACTTCTGACACTTGTGACATCTTAGTTTAGATTTGTCAAAACCAATTTTTGTATTACTGGTCAATCCTGGAAATTTCCTTCCTGACCTTTTATAAAACTTGTTAGTTTTAATGCTTAGCATGGCCAGTTGGTGTAAAATGTCCATTTCTTCTAAGTCATCACTGCTAAAGTTTTTCAAATCATCCATGATAAAACATAGATTATCAGCAGTTTGACTTTGGTCATTATTGTCATAACCTGGGAAAGATCTTTCTGATGAGATCCCAGTTGTTATGTCAATATTGTCATAAGATCCATAGGAACAAGTTGGTGAATCTTGTCCCAAAAGTGCTGTACTACCTGGTAGGTAGTCATCAGCAGTTTTACCAGATGATTGTAATTTCTTCTTTTGATCAATTTCTCTCTCAAAAGTAAGTAATCTCCCATGGAGTTTTGTAAGAGTGAGGGAGCTAAAATCTGGTGAGGATCTTAAAACAATGGAGTATGTTTCCCATTTGTCTGGTAAAGACCTTAAAAATCTATGTAGCATAGATACTGTTGTATAGGTCTGACCATTTAACTTTAGCTCAGATATTAATGAGGAGAATCTTTCAAATTGTTGAGTCAAAGTTTCCCCATTAATATGAGCAAATGTCTCATATTGTTGAGCTAAAATCTCTCTGGTGTTGGCAATCACCTCTTCAGTTCCTCCAAACTGTTCTTTAAGACAATCCCAGAGTTCTTTGGCACTTTCACAATGTAAAAGGCCAGAGTATATCTCATTTGGGAGAGCCATTGCCAACATAGAGAATGCTTTTGCATCTAGCTCAAGTTTTAGGAAATCATCATCTGTATATTCTTTTGGGTCCTTAGGGACCTTAACATTAGTTTCAAGATTGACATTTACTGGTTTGTGAGGACCATATATCACAGATCTCCAACAACCTGTGTTGGTTTGTGACAAGGTATGTGCCATTCTCTTTTGCCATATGTTGTATTCATTTCTTACAAGCATGGCAGGTTTAGTGGCAGAACCAGTATTATGTGGATCCATTTTAAAGAGTATTGATTTGTCAGATGACTCTTTTAAGTGATGGATGTTGATAAAAAGTGAACTTTTGATCTTTTTATTGAGTATCAATAAGAGCTTTGTGTCTGATTCTCAATTTGTTAGATTGATATGTGATCAGATAAACCAATGCTCTGATACCAATTGTTGGATCAGTTTGCTCTTTTGCTAAGTAAGAACTTGCTATCTTGACACTTAAGTGTTTAGCAAGCCCTTGTATATCAGATTATAAGCACAGCGGAATGTATAAGTTAAAGCAACACTTTTTATACTTAGGAAGAGTTATTACTCCCCCTAGATTATTGAAACTAATAATGACAAGTATTTATTATGAATCCAAGCAGTAAATGAGAATTAGATACTTAGGCAGATTCACAATAAATACTGAAATGGAATAGAACAATGAAAGTGTTTGAAGGATTTTTCTATTAAAATCAATGTCTAAAATAGAAGGTTGAAGCCTTTTTTTTTTATTTTTGGATTTTTTTTTTGGATCAGTTTGCTCTTTTGCTAAGTAAGAACTTGCTATCTTAACACTTAAGTGTTTAGCAAGCCCTTGTATATCAGATTATAAGCACAGCGGAATGTATAAGTTAAAGCAACACTTTTTATACTTAGGAAGAGTTATTACTCCCCCTAGATTATTGAAACTAATAATGACAAGTATTTATTATGAATCCAAGCAGTAAATGAGAATTAGATACTTAGGCAGATTCACAATAAATACTGAAATGGAATAGAACAGTGAAAGTGTTTGAAGGATTTTTCTATTAAAATCAATGTCTAAAATAGAAGGTTGAAGCCTCCTATTTATAGACGTTTACATACATGTATCTTGCCCAAAAAGCAAGTACAGAAACATCAGAAACAAGTTGCACAAGTTGCAACATTGAAACTAACAAATACAGCTAAAAGTAATAATAAACAATAAAACTACTGATGCAAAAGGCGGTGGAAAATATCTGATGCTAAATGCTGATGAATGACAAACTACTGATGAGTAGTTTGTCTTCAGTACTTCTGAAGTGAACTTGTCTGGTTTGGACTTCAGAACTTCTGATGAAGTTTCTTCTTCAGCACTTCTCATATCTTCTCTTCAGCAGTTTCTTGTTTTCTTTTCAGTACTTCTATACTTAGCAATAATGACATAAGTGAATTAGACTAAGGTTTCCAAAAGTGGTTTCACCAATCCTCTTTGTCCTAATAGCATGGTCAATAGCAAACGCCACCAGCTTTTATATTTAAATATAAAATGGAAGTAGAAGTCAAATTAGCCCAGTTGGTTGTGGGCCTAAAGTTTTTTATGTGAGGCTTGGGTTCAATTCCCACTAACTACATTTGGAGGACATTGGTGGATGGGAAATGAGGGATGACCCGGCCATTGGCTTGGGTTCGAGTCCTGATCCCGACCGGTTTTACCGACTATTTCACCGTTGTGCCTTCGGCGGGTGAGTGGTCGGGTTTTTCCGGGAATTGGTGGCAATTGGTGGCCCGGGTACTCTCGAGTACCTGATTCGCCAAAAGGGTGCCCGAGAGTACTCGGAATTGATTCGTTGGCCGTTAAAAAAAAAGTCAAATTACAAAAATTAAAATAAAAGCAATTAAAAAAACTAGAATAACAAAAAATTTTCAAAGCCCAAATTTTATTTGCTAAATTCATAATTTTTAAATTATAACTGCAATAATTTAAAATACCAAAAATTATGAAACTACGAAAAAAAACAACCATTGAATTACCCAATTTTTTAAAATCCTAAAATTATTTATTAAAATCGTTAACCGGAAATTAATTATTTGTTTATCTATATATATATATATATATATATATATATATATATATATATATATATATATATATATATATAGGTTTAGGATCATATACAAAACCTATTTTTTGTGAGAAGTGTGAGAACCCATAATAGTGTGACACATGGCGGCCTATTTTATTATATAGAATGGTAACATTGTAAATTGCATTGCTAATCTTATTTTAGGAGATAATGGCTAATTAATTTCGTGTTTAATTTAGGAGCATTCTTAGGTGTCACACCACGTCTAAGGCGGAAACACGTGGCGCGACGGTTCAAAAGTATTAAGCCAAGATTAATGCAAACCACAATAGTAATTAGAAAAACGGGCATTTATTCAATGCTAATAATCATGTCAAATTATCCATACATAATTATAAATTGTTTTTGAAATTGATAAGGAGACTTCTCCCTTTATCCCTAAGTCCATGGAATAAAGAGATGAGACCCTTTTACGACATTCCCAACGCCCAACTTGGAGACGTCCCCGACCCTGCTCGCCATGCTAACTTCCATCAATCAATTACCTGAAAGATATGTTTGAAAATCGTCAATATATAAATATTGGTGAGTTCACAGGTTTTAATTTAATAAATCTTTGTAAAGTGGGAATATCCTTGTTATGACATTTATAGGAGTTGCAAAGTCCTACAATTTACTTGAGCCTATAACCAAACCAAGACAATTAATAATGCCCCCGCCCCAAGTCGTTACTCGGTATTCCTACGACTTTATTTCAGAATAAGTGCACCCCAGGCATACGCCGATGCATCATCGACGCTATCGATTAGGGGTGGGCCTTGTCAGGCACCAATAGTACTATCCAAATATTCCTTTGGTTTCTCATTCCTGAATTAATGATTATAGTGGGGAGGTCTCAACCCCGAGTGGCGATCTTTACTCAAGTGTCCAACCCGTCATACAATCCCAACATATCTTTCCCCCGTAAAAACGTTAAATAGTTTAGAAATGGGGCCGTGAGACTCACCTGTAACTGTGCTCGGCTCAAAGAAAATAGTAAAGTTTGTGATCCCGTACCTACAAAGGTTCTAGGCGTATAAGTCACTTACACCTATGGTGTATGTGCCTTGGCAAGTTGTACACCCAACTTCCCGACCACGTCTTTATCCCAATTCCCGTTTAATAGTTTCGTATCCTAGGTTCAATGGCGATGGATTACCCTTTCCTTACAAGTCATATATTATTCTTATTAATATTCTTTATGACTTGTACTATATTATACTCGACACGGCTCTACCCAACGTATAATTATTTTCCAATTTAAATAATTATACTTAGGATCGTTTCGTTCGATATAATGTGTTTTCTTATTATCCGACCCGACTTACTTTGCCACATATTTATTTTCCCATTTAAATAAATATGCTAAGTCTTTGTCGTTTAGTGACATGATCTTAACGCTCGACTAGACTTACCGCACCATACATTTATTTTCCCATTTAAATAAATGTACTAGGATTTTGTCGGTATTCACGCGTTCGTAGATATATTTCACCTACTCGTCTCGGTTTTCCTTCTCGCATATCTATTTTCCCATTTAAATAGATATACTAGAATTTCGTCGAAAACGAGTATATGTACATATACCATCGCGTGGATACTACATGTGTCGTTTAGCGTTTTTAATTTGTTACGTTATGTTTCTCCTTTCCCACGAATATTCTTTCTACACTTAGGAAAGTGTTACGCACGTTTCACCCTTGTTATATATATATTTTATTTCCTTAAAATATATATGTATATTTTTATCTCGACGTAATGGCGTTTTCCTCATACGTTCGTTTACTTTAGTTCGTGTAACTAAGTTCGTTAGTTAGCGTTTTTCATATTTATTTCCGTTGCGCGTTCTCGTGGAAGTATTGTTCCTACTTCCGATTCCGAACGTTTATTTCTTGGAAAAATATACTATGTACGTTTTAGCCCGACTCGTCCAACTTGTTACTCAAAAATGTTTCCGATACTTTTATATTCCCATTTATATAAAAGTATCCCATTTTTGTACAAGTCTTCCCAAGTCTTTATTTTATAAAATCTTACTTCATAAAATACTTGCGTCACACCATTCATTTTTATAAAACGTCCACTTTATAAAAATATACTTTTTACATAAAATGCCCAAGTATGCTACTATTATTTACCAAATCTACCTTGTAAATTATTACGTACACTTTTGACACCAATCTTTCCATTTTAGTGTTTTTGGACTAATAGTTTCTAAAATATTTATTTTAGTCCCTCAACTTCCAAAGTTGCCATATTAGTCCTTTAACTTATACTTGTTGCATTTTTCACCTTATCTTACAAAGTTAATATTTTTCTTCCACTTTAGTGGACTTTGAAGAACCATTTTCATCATGTTTAGTTGTTTTTACTTCTTTTTACTTTTAATGATCTTCTAATCCATCCTAGATGTCATTAATATGCTTATTCCATATTTTTATCCAAAACATCCAATTTTCACTCATCCAAGTGAGTGGACTTTGAAGATGAAACTTTTTCATCTATGGCTTTCTAACTCATTTTAATATTTTTATGACATTATTATATCATCCTATGATGATTAAAGTCATCTTCATCTCATTCAAGTCCTTTTCATTTAATATGCCCAAATCATCATCTTCTGAAGTGTTAGTGTATTTTATTATTATTTCTTCCAATATTTCATTTATTAACATAAATCCAAGACTCATCAACATTCTTATTATTCTTCCACTTTTATTTTAATAAAACCCATTACTTTTATAAAACTCATTTTTATTACCCAACAATGTACAACTTGCTTTCATAGCACAAAAATATGACTATTTAAGTAATAAAACAATGCAAGACTTACTACTAGCTCAAGGCTAGGGAAGACAAAATCTTGGATTTGGGTGAGGTTTAATGTGTTCTTCCAAGTGGGTTATGCTCCAAGCTCTTGAACACACAAGAAGGGGTTTGAATGATGATGAACTAGAGATGATTTGGAGTTGTAAAAATTGAAAGAGAGATGTTGGTGGGGTGGTGCAATGTTACGGCCAAGAAGAAGAAAAGGGGAAGAATTTTTGTGATTTCTTCAAATGTTCTTACTAGTGGTTTATAATCTCACCTTCAAATCTTGCAAAGATCACCTATTATCTTTCCTTGGATTATGTAAGATTTTAGTAAGATTATGTGTGATATGGAAGGATCCTTGGGGATATTATTGGGGTGTTTGGGCCGAGTTTGTGAGAGAGAGGGAAGAATTATGTTGATTAATATTCTACCCAATACCTTTAGGTGCATGCTAATCATTGTTAATAATATCATCATGGAAGGTTTAAGAAGCAACTTTACACAATCTCCCACTCAAGTGGGCCCATGGCCGGCCCCCTATAGGGTGGTTGGTGGGGTCCACTTTGCTAATTACTTCTCCATATTATGTTTAAGTTAATTCCTTTCGGGTACCGCCCGGGTATTTCTCGAATTTTAACCGCGGTTTACCTCAATATTAAAATACCGTTAATATTCATAAAATTTTGCCCAGTTAAATTACTGATAATTTATTTCGGCTTTTGCCGGGTGAATTTACGTGTTACGCGCGTATCGGGTGCGGTACGCGCACTTTATTCGTTACCGGGAGATTTGTGCAATAAGCTTTCACGTATGGCTTTGGGTTTCCAAAACTCATAATATTTTGTGAAAATATTATTTATTTTATATTCCGGGTGTCCGGAGTTCGTTTCGCTTATTTAAGTTTTACCGGGTAATCGCCAGTGTCCATACCGGATAGTTTTGTCTGCGCACGATCCTATCATGCTTTGCTATTAAACTTATGCATTCCTATGCATTACTTGGGAACTTCTATCTTTCTAAGGCCTCAATTAAATAATCAGCACATAATTACGGTTAATTACGTTAATCGCGTTTAATTATTTAGTACGGAATTACCTTAATTTTGCCGGTTGTTACATTAGGGATTTTGTTTCACATCTCACGAATTTTTATAGAGTTTTTATTAACATTCAACACATTATCATTCATTTACTGAATTATATACGACCAAAACAGCATTCATATTGGTGTGTTTTACTGATATGAGCACATGCTGTTTTACTGGTATACCATAAGGTTTGAAGGTATAACACACCTTTTGTGTTATTTTTATAAGGAGTTTTACTGATGCAAAAAATATGGTTTTTTTATGCACATTGGGTGTTTTTATTATAGTCTTGTAAGTTGCTTCATCAACAAGGTGTTTTTACGTTCATACCCGTGTGTTTTATCACCATATTCTCAACTTTGTGTTTTAAACAGTCCCGTGTGTTTTATCATCATCTTCTCCATAATCCAGTGTGTTTTATCTTCATCATACACAATGAGTAACATATTCAAAAAACACTAAACCACCCAAAAATCATTTTAACATAAAACACAACAATATGAAAGTTGTTTAAAATAATCCACCATAAAACACACTGATCCATTATCACCTCATGTCGTCTTCATCTTCATCCCTAAAAAAAACACTCTGATTATTTATGTTTGTGATGGTGGCTGTCGAATGATGGTTCGGTTGATGGTGGTGGTTTGTGGTGGTTGATGGCGGTTGTGTAGGTGGCGCAGGGAGAGAGAGAGGAGAGAGAGAGAGAGAGAGAGAGAGGTGAGAGACACTTAAATGTGAATTAAATGGAGGACGTAAATAGGAAGATTGAATTTATTAGGTCTTCCATATTTTTAATTAGACCCTTTAAATGTGAATTAAATGTAGGGTGTGTTTTACCATTATACCCCTAAATAGCCTAATTAGTTATTATAACTACAACATTATTTACAATAATGCCACTCATTAAATCTAAACCATTGATTAAGATGATCTAATGGTCCAAAACACTTTTTACCCTTCTCACACAAAACACACTTTGCACAGGATCTCGACCCTATATATATATATATATATTGCAAAGCTAATAATCCTACATGTCATAAAATTATGCAATCTCTTTTTTGAGAGATGCGACATAGGATGTGATGTGACAATTCTAGACCAATTAAAAAAAAGGAATAAATATGGTTTAACCTAATCTATTAAATACCTCATCTACTAAATGTAAATATTAAACTTTTATTATTTTCTCTCTCATGTTTTATCACATAACTTTTAAATGTTAATATCTTTTATATATGAGATTTTTTAAAGAAAAAAATTACACCAAATTAACGAGCGTTTTATTATCTTTCCAACGAGTACCATAGTGCTATATAAAAAACGAAGAAAAAAAACGACTATTTTTTGTAACCCGACAGTGATTGTGTCAGGTTTGGGATTAGTTTAAAAAAAATTGTGGGTTTGGGTCGGGCCTGGGATTAGGTGATACCCGACCCAATTACCCGAAACCACATACCCAAATACCCGAACTATATACCCGATCATATACCCATGAATTTTTTAACGCATCACATAACCCTTAGACTAATGCGTTCGATATTTCAATAAATAACTTTTTTCCTTATTTAACATTCTTTTTAGAATGATCGATTACAAATTTCCGAATTCATTTGACATTATATAATATTTTGTAATGGCACTAGATTTATACCCCGGCGCAGAGATTCGTTTTTTTTTATATTTGAATATGATAATTTATGGTAGAGATTTGTTTAAAATAAATAATAATAATATTCATTAATCATATATTGGCAACTCATTAATTATGTTGTCATATTAGATATTTTATTATGTAATTTTAGGTATTTCAACCCGGGACGCTCCGGGATAAAAACTAGTAAAGCGATATATCAAAGGGGTTTTGAAACTTTTGTGACGGACCAGTTTTCATTTGGGGAATGTTTGCAACTCTTACTCGCGAGTTTCTTCTCCTTTCCGTTCAAATTTAAGAGAAGATTGTGTGTGTGAAGGAAATAGAGTTTATTCTTGTAATTGGAGAGTAGTTTTTAGGGGATGGTTTTCTCATTCGAGGCCAAGGTTTCATCGGGTCTCCCCGCTCTCACTCCGCCCCCCTAATGTGTTGCTTAATAAAACCATAAAAATAGGTTTTTTTTTTTAAAACTACATCTATTTAATAAATAAATTTTTAGAAAATAAGCATGCGATATTTCATTGACTTCAAGGCCTTAGGTATTTGTTAATCTTTTGAAATCATAACTTACTATTATAGAGCATGCGATGGCTCCATTAAACCTTTATATTCCCCCTCTTTTTACTGTTAAAATAACCTCTAAGGTTTGACTTAAAATATCACTTTACACTAAAAAGTTTTTTTTATCACTGAAAACCTAATGGTTTTATTTTGGTGTCATTTTAAACCATTTTTAAACGGAATTAGAAAAACTCAGTTAACTTCAGAAGCAAAATAGTCATTTCAGGTTAAAAGTTTTAAAACTCCTCTTTTAACCCTTTCCCTCGTCAAACGTCTGATTAACCTTCTTCTTCCTTACTTCATAAAAAAAATCTCAAAATCCCCAAATCGAAAAACAATAAGCAATGGTTTACTACAATTGTGGCAACACAATAAAGGCTAAACCATCTCCACTCAAACTTCCCGGCCATCATAATAATCAAACAAATCCACTAGATAACCCATCAGACAACACAACAAAGGCTAACCCATCTCCATTTCCCGAACCCTGACCGGAACCCATATCTGAACCCGAATGGATAGAAAACTCTAAATAAGTGAAAAAAGACATCAATTTGTTCGGGTTTCCTAAATAAAACTTGATTGGGGGGTTTTTATAAATAACTCGACCAACACTAGAAGCTAATGAAACAGTGAGTTGTAAGGATAAACCATCGGTTGTGATGTTTGCATCACCGTAAAGTGCAAGGACAGAGTCAACGGTTGAATGTTGACTGAAATCGTTGAAGGAAAATGATGAATTAGTTAGTGTTGTTATAGATTCAAAGCAAAAGGCGAAGAAACATAAGGTTTTTATTAAATAGTTTGAGACCATTTTGTTAATATTGTTTGTGAAGTTAAACAGGTGATTTATGAACAAATAGGGTTTGAGAATTAGGGATGAAGAAGGTGTGGGGAATGGTGTAGAGAGAGAAGATATTGAGAGTGTGAGTGAGTGAGTGAGTGGGTTGGGTTGGGTTGGGTTGTGGTAGTGCAGAGGGGATGAAGTACCGGTTGAGTCGACTCACCGGAGAGAATATTCCAATAAAGATATTCATTTAACGATTTCGCGGCACCAGGAGAAGGTTTAGCGGCGGAGATAGGTGGTAGTGATGGAAGTGGACAGTTGAATTGGTTACGTGATTATGTTGATAGAGTATCGGAATCGTTTATAGGTTCCAATAGGTTTTTCGCTGAAGTAGTCGACGGAGTGAGGTGGTGACAGTAGAGGAATATGACGGCGGTGGTGGTGGTTATAGTAGGGTTGGAGAAGAGATTAGAGAAGAGGGAGAAGGGGTTAAAAGAGAGGTTTTAAAACTTTTAACCTGAAATGACTATTTTGTCTCTGAAGTTAACTGAGTTTTTTTAACTCCATTTAAAAAATGGTTCAAAATGAAGCCACTGGGTTTTCAGTGAAAAAAAATTTATGTCTTAAGTGGCATTTTGGATCAAACCTCATTGGTCATTTTGGCAGTTTACTCTTTTACATATCTACTTTTACTACACACCCATCGAAGCATTGTTGGTAGGGCTACAAACGAACAGATTGAACACGGATAAGGTCTTGAGCATGTTTGTTTGGTGAGGAAATAACTTGTTCATGATCTGTTCATAAACAATGACCGTACGAGATTTTTTTCTTCGTGTCCATTCATTAAGAAAAAGAATATGTTTGTGTTTGTTTGTTAATTTTAGGTGTCGGAAAAAAAAAAACGAATGCAAGCAAACACAAACGAATGTTCATGAATATATAAAAACACAAACCAATATTCATGAACACAAATGAATAGAAATAAATACAAACAAGCGTTCATGAAAAGAAACAAACATATATTGAATTTTGAATACAAACCCACCTTCATAAAAACATGATAGTTAGTCCAAATAAGTGGAGTAAGGTTGATATGTAATACGCTAATATTTATTCATAATAATATAATATACTAGTGGAAATTTTAAGGACTTCAATAAAAATAAAAGTTAAAAACACTAATGAACTGTTCAACACAAACAAATGTTAACAAATATATTACCAAATTTATTCACGAACATAAATGAACGAACTCAGTTGTTAGTGTTCGTTAGTTTAACTAAACGAACAAAATTCCTTGTTCACGTTTGTTCATTTATTAAACGAACAAACATTAATGAACTATTCGCCGAACAATTTATAAACTGTTTGTTAAATGTTTGGTTTGTTTGTAATCCTAATTGTACGGTAGAATGGCAAGACTTTCCACACTGGTAATTTGTATTGTATTCAGCCAGAATGCAGCAAGTTCTCTATGTTTAATGATGTCTATGTGTTGAGTTTCTTGTGAGAATCTGTATTATAGTCCAAGAAAAAAAAAAATAATAATAATAATAAAACTAACCAATCATTTAAAATGTGTTAACATTTCTATATGCAACTTTCTTAGCCTCTACATCGGGTGCAAACGAGCCGAGCCGAGTCCAAGCTCAACCAGGCTTGAACTCGAGCTCGATTAGGTTATAAAAGCTCGATCTTGAGCTCGGCTCGTTTGTAATTTCTCAAGCTCGAGCTCGTTTAGTATTTATTAGTTAATATGTTAAATAAAAATAATATAAATAATAGTTCATTTAGGCTCGTGAGCTCGATAAGTGAAGCTCGAGCTCGGGGCTCGTTTATTAAACAACATTAAATGAATGCTAAATATTATTAAATATTCAAAAAACTAATATTATACTAGGCTCGACGAGCCTAACGAGCTTCATATGCTAAGCTCGAGCTCGATAAATAAACGAGCTTTGTTTTAGGCTTAAGCCCGGCTCGAGCTCGATAAAGCTCGGCTCGTTTCGAGCTTTTTGCCGAGCCGAGCTCGAGTAGCTCGCGAGCTGCTCGGCTCGTTTGCACCCCTACCTCTACATAATGATCAATGTTTTTGAGTACAGTTGATAGCTGTTCACATGATCGATCAGTTAAGAACGACATTAACCCAACCTTGCGCAAGTTTAAGAAATTTTATCAGAAAATCCTTAATATAATATAAATCATATTAAAACCAACAAGAATTACAAGTGAGGCGTGGGTAGACGGGCAACAAGCTGCGCCGCAACCCCCTTTTGAATAGCAAAGCCTACTCTACTAAATATAAAGCTTATGTCCTTGGCCGCAGGAGAGTTACTTAATTAGAACTTAAGAACAGTTTAACTTTTCAAGCCATTAATCAGAGTGGCTAATCATGCAGTTTTTCGGACATGATATTTAAAACATGAGCAAAGTGTTTCTAATCATTCGAATGAATCATAATCATTGATTATGCACTTTCAGTCGGTGGATCATACGATCTCTCTTCAATATTTTCAGTTTATTAATAAATCGAATGTTTAATAAAAAGTAAGATAAACACCGTTGGAAGTATAATATACATGCTTTGTTCGTTGCTTGGATAGATGTAGTTTATGGCTAACTTTATAGGATAGGACCAAAGTATACTTAAAGATCGAATCAATACTGTTGAATGTTGATATAATATTATTGTACATATTACAAATTTAACGAAACAAATGGCAAGCATGAGGCCGACAAGTATAACTTTTTCCTAACTGCAGTTAGCATATTTCAAATTATTCGACTTTGTTTAATTTTTCCATAACGATTTTAGTATTTTATTGTATAAAGTCATATGATGCATCAAGATTTGTAGAATAAAGGATTGTTATTATATATAATAAACTGGGAAAATGACCAAAATAGCCCGTTGACCGGGCGTTTTGCATAAATAGCCCTCTCCACCGTCTTTGGAGAGACGGGACACGGCTCCCAACCAGCCTGAACCGTCTCCGAGACCGTTTGGTTTTAGAGCCAATTGCCAACCAACACGTGGCGTCTCTGATCCCGAGGCTGTACCGTCTCTCTCCAGACGGGTCAGAAGCCTCTCCCAGACGGTTCACGTTTCCCCATGCCGGCTGCCTTCGGTTCAACCGTCTCCCAGACGGGTCACATTTCACATGCCGGCTGCCCCTTCGGTTCAACCGTCTCAAAAGACGGGTCACCTTCCCAAGACGGCTGGCCCTTCGGTTCAACCGTCTCTCAAGACGGTTCACATTTCCCAACGCCGGTGAGTCCCGATGACCGGGCGACGCTTCGGTTGTCCAGCTCAGCCCTATAAATACCGGTCTCCCGTCCCATTCCCGTCATCCAACACCGTCTAAACACTATCCACCACCGTCCAACACCGTCTAAACACTATCTACCACCCCACCACCACCGTCCAACACCGTCTAAACACTATCCGCCACCCTCCAACACCGTCTAAACACTATCTACCACCCCACCACCACCGTCCAACACCGTCTAATTCATCCAAAAATGGCACCTCAAAGATGGACCGAAGAACAGGAGATTGCCTTGATTGCAGCATGGCGTCATATTGAAGAAAGCACCCACCAAAACAACAAATGGTTCCGAATATTACACGAATACAATCGGCTCGTTGGAGGGTCAGAACGTACAACCGAGTCCCTAAGCCGGAAGTTGAGCGATTTGACCACGAAGTGTCAAATCTTCAACGGGCACCACAACCGGACTCTTCACGACGTACCCTCTAACTTTCCCGAAGACGTGGCAATTAGACACAGTCTAAGACAGTATAAAAACAGGGAGCGTAGAGAATTTAAACACGTGTCTGTTTGGCAAATGATGAGGGATCGTCTTAATTAATTTGTAATTTATTAACTTTTTATTTAATGCAATTAATGTTTATATTTTTATTATTAATGCAATGAATGTTTAAATTTTGTTTTTTATATTAAGGTAAATATTTCATTAAACATACTATACTATTACAATCACAAATAAACAAATAAACAAACTATACTATTACAACAACAATAAAAAAACTACACTATTACAACAAACTTTCTAAATTTACTTCCAGAACTAAGAACTTTGTTTGAAGTAATCGTAGTGTCTAACCAACTATTGAAGACTACATCTTAGTGTTAGATGTTTTGTCCTCCACAGCGGCGGTAGTAGCAGTGGTCTACATAGACATTGTTTCGAATGGTGTATGTGCTCTACACAGACAAGTCCGAGACGTTTCCTCGTTTTATGTAACAATAGTTCTCAGTGAGCACACGTCGAACATCGAGACATAAATTCGGAAAGCGAACGAACTTGCCTCAAATGTAGACCACCACATCATCGATCCATTACACGGGTTGTAAACCACGCGCAGATGAAACAACAATCCAAGTAGCCGTACGCAGATGAAACAACAATCCAAGTAATCGGACAATATTTTCGTAAGCCGGTAGGCTTCGGCTGGGAAAGCAAAAAAACGTCATTGGTTTGGAAGATGAAAGCTTAGAGGAGAGGGGTGGGTGCAAATTTCGTTAAGTGAATTGGGGTATTTATATACACTCGTGAGACGGTTGAACCGAAGGCAGCCGCATGGGGAAATGTGAACCGTCTGGGAGAGGGTTCTGACCCGTCTGGAGAGAGACGGTACAGCCTCGGGATCAGAGACACCACGTGTTGGTTGCCAATTGGCTCTAAAACCAAACGGTCTCCGAGACGGTTCAGGCTGGTTGGGAGCCGTGTCCCGTCTCTCCAAAGACGGTGGAGAGGGCTATTTGTGCAAAACGCCCGGTCAACGGGCTATTTTGGTCATTTTCCCTAATAAACTTAATAGATTTATATTTTATACATAAAAGTTTTAAAACTTATGTATTTGATATGTTAAAACAAGTAAATTGAGGATGCCACCATCAATTTTGTTACATATATACACTCCAATGTCGTAATCCGGATAGTTGTGTATGAAATCAAATTCTGGTTTCTGAACAACGGCAAAGGATAAAAAAAGATGGGACCCTCTCACACATGCCCCCCCCCCCCCCCCCTCCCTACTTTCTCACACACATATCACAACTAGAAAAGTGATCATTTGCTACATAAGTTTCTTACGAAAAAAAATTACGTCACAAATTTTGACAAATTTGCTAAATAATAGCCACTAATACTTTGAAAATTGCGTAAAAAATGCGTAGGAAATACATCACAAATTTTCCACACCATATTTTCGTAAGAAATACGTTGAAAATTGCGTAGTAATGTGTAGTAATTAATTTCCAATGAGGGTTTTACTAACATCAAAGTTTCGTTACAAATGCGTAGCAAATTCAAATTTGTTAACAGGGAACCGGATACAATTAAATGTATATGTTTACTTCACTACTAGAAAAAAGCCCTTTCTTGACACGCATTGCGTGTCAAGAAAGGGGTCTGATGACAGGGAAAAGAATGTCAAGGATGGCGGTGTCATAAATTTAACATGACATATTTTCGCGTGTCATCTGTTTATGACACACATTTATGACAGCATTTATTGACACGCGTTATGACACTTTTTAATGACACATTTTAATGACACATTTTTATGACAGTTTTTATGACAGTTTTTAGCGACACATTTTATGACGTTCTTTGCGTGTCATAAATTTTTAATCTAAAAAAAAATTCCTGTAAAATTACATATTTACCCTCCTGAATTTATTGCCATTTTATTATATGTAAAATAATTAGCAAACTAATAACAAAAACATCATTTCATTATATAATCCATATTTATCTAATAACTAATCCGAGACAACGTTTAACGTTTACAAAAATATATTGTATCGACATTACATTGTCTTCATCACTTTAAAATAAATGTCGCGGCGTAGCTTGACCATTCTTCATGAATGACATCCATGTCCTCATCCGCGTAAATCCGCTCCTCCCCCAACCTGAGACGACAATAAAATTAATACATTAGTCGAGGCCGGACAACTATTTTACATAAATCATAAATCATAGCGCATCGCTGGTATAAATTAGTCGAGGCCATATTGTTCAATACAAGTCTGATTACATAAATCTTAGTAATTTTCTAAAGTGTATGATAACTAAAACCAAGAATAATGAAAGTCTGAAACCCAGGCTACCTTGTTCATAAATTCATCAAGATCTTTTTCTTATTTAAAAGTCTGTGTAGACGAGGAACTTTGTTAATACTTTATAGAATAACCTAATTATTTCTAAGAAACTTGCAGGCAAAGAAGGTAATAAAAACATGGCATACCAAACTACCAATATGGCTAGACATAAAGAATAACTATTCAACTTTCTTGGAACTGAATCAAACTCATGTGTTATAATGTAATCAAATAACTAAAAACATCTTAATACCTTTAGAAGACGAATATTTCTTTTGCCTCTCACAAGGTTGTGACCGCAATCTGCGTGTGCAGCCACATAAAGTATGAAAGAAAAAAATAACTACTTTTTCCAACGACACCCTCAAGTGATTCGAGGACAGCAACAGACCCAGCAAGATCATTAGCCCAAATGTTCCTTCCATCAAAAAGTCCAGCAAATAGGTATTTGCCTAATGGGAAGCTGCTTTTGATCAAACCAAGAGTCTTTTCACCACGGACCAAATCGAAAGTGTAACCACTAACGCCAGGCAAGGAAGTTAAGGTTTTGAATGCTTCAGCTGGAACATTAGCAAAGTAGGTTGCAACAATAACATTTAGACCAGAACAAGCTGATTCTAGTGCAAAGTAGGCCTTGGTGAAAGCTTCCAATTGGTAAGCCTCGAGATCCTTCACAAGGGTAGCCTCATCAAATTGGATCCATGTAGCGCCTGCTTCCTTCAACTCAGCAATTCCTTCTTTGCAGGAGTAGTTCTTGTTATAATGCGAACTAGGTTCCAGTTTATTATATAAATGAAAATAACGAAACTGACAAGGAAAAGGTGTTGGGTCTGCTGACCTGGAGAAGAACAGATGATTGGAAAGCCAAAATATGCTATCTATTTGATCCTTGAATAAACAGTCTTTACAACTTACTTCTCCCAAAAGACTGCTGACCCTAACTACTGTTCTATCCAAACAACTGCTCAACAACTGCTGATACAAAGAACTGCTAAGGAAACAACTGATGAAGAACAACTGCTGACCAAAGGTCTGAAGAAGAGCAACAGCAGATACAAGTACTGAAGACCAAAGCACTGCTGGAAGCAACAGCACTTAGGCTTCAGCAGTGGATACAAGATCGTCAGAGTTTATCTTTAACAGCTGTTTACTATCAGTGCTTTCAATGTAACAGTAGTTTGTATAGCAGATGTTTAAGTTTGTTATTCTTTAGAGGTCACTGTCTTAGGTGACGTCAGCCTAGGTCATCAGTGGTTTGAGTCAGTCTATAAATAGAACAGTGCATGTACTGTTCTATTGCATCACACACAAAACATTCTCTCTGACAAACAACTGTGTGATCAGGCTGAGGGGGAGTAACTTGTACGATTGTAATCTTTGATATATTAATGAAAGCATTCGATCGAAAAACATTTACTCTCTTGTTTTGATTTACAGTTTATTATTCCGCTGCACTTCATTCTACTTTCATTCCATTATTGTCATTATTTAGTTAAACAATCAAAACAAACAAACTCAGATCCTAACAATTGGTATCAGAGCTTGGTAAATTAAATTCGATCTAACAAATCAATTTAATAATCAGCTCACAATTATTGATATCGTTTGTCAGTTTGATTGAAAACAGAGTAATAGTTTTAATTTCGATTCAACCGTTGTTAAACAGACTTTGTTTTTGAAAATCAGAGAATGGCTTCTATCAATCACGATCCACATAACACTGGCACGAACAACAAGCCACCGATGCTTGTCAGATCTGAATACAATATCTGGCAACGTCGGATGAGCCATGTTCTAGCTCAACAAAACACTGGGTGTTGGAAGTCGGTTATCTTCGGACCACATGTTCCGACTGTGCCGAGTACTGAAGATCCCAAAGTGTTTGAGCCAAAGAAACTTGAAAACTACTCCGACCAGGATTTTCAGAAAATTGAGCTAGATGCTAAGGCCTTCAGTATTGTGGCCATGGCTCTACCCAATGATATATATGCTGGGTTGTTACACTGTAACAGTGCAAAGGAGTTGTGGGATGCACTGAAAGAGCAGTTTGGTGGGACTGAGGAGGTTATTGAAAACAACCGTGAAATACTTAACCAACAATATGAAACATTCAGTCATGTCAAAGGAGAGTCATTAACTCAACAGTTTGAGAGATTTAACTGCTTAATTAGTGAACTAAAATTGGTTGGTCTTACTTACCCTCATTCAACCTTGAACCATAGGTTTTTAAGATCATTACCAGACAAATGGGACACTATTGCAATTGTTATGAGAAACTCAATAGGATTTAAAGACCTATCACTGACCCAGCTTCATGGTAAGCTCTTGACCTATGAAAGAGAGCTTAACCAGAAAAAGAAGCTCCAGGACTCTGGAAAAAGTGTCTGATGACTATGTGTTTGGGAATACAGCACTTTTGGGTCATGATGAGGTGCCTGGAAACACAAAGGATCAGAGTTATGATCATTTTATTGACATAACTTCAGGTTTTAACTCAGGTTTTAACTCTGATTCTTATTCACCTAACTATGCTTTCACAGCAAGTGGTGGTGATATACAGGCATCTGATAACATATCCTTTGAGTATGATGACCTGAAATACTTTGACCCTGATGATTTGGAAGAAATGGACATTATGCACCAATTGGCCCTTCTCAGTGTAAGAACTAATAATTTTTACAAGAAAACAGGGAGAAGGTTTCCAGGGTTGACTGGCAGATCTAAGGTGGGGTTGGATAAATCAAAGATCAAGTGTTATAAATGTCACAGGTTTGGTCATTTTGCTAGGGAATGTAGGGGTCAACATGGTACACCTATGATAACCTATCCAAATCAAAGACCACAGACTAACACTTATCAGAATTCCTATAATACCCCTGGACCAAATGTGCAAAACACTGCTCATTTTGCACAGTCCTCAAACACTGTTCCTGTCCAGTATGTCCAAACCACTGTTCCTCAGATCCATTATGTGCAAACACCTGTTGCTCCACCACCTGTTCAAACGACTGCTGCACCATCCTCTGCTCCTGCAGAGACCAGTCAACAGAGCTTCTTTACACAAGGCTTTGTTGATTGGAGCAGTCTACCTGATGAGCTAACAGATGAGAATTTTGCACTGGTTGCCAAAGCTGAAAATGAACCAGAAAACTTTTGTTTCATGGCTATGGTTGATGAGATTGAATCTGAGGAAGTGGTAAATGAATCTGATGTTGTGACTGATGATATTGTTAGTGAAGTTGTTGCAGGTGAGAAACCTGAAGAAGAGGTTGTGAATCTCTCAGATCCCTGGGGTGCATCTGATGAATGTGAGTGCAAGTGTGATTGTGCATTGATGGCTGCTGCTAAGGTATCTCCTCAAATTCTCAAAGAGTTGTGTTCTGACAAATGTGTAATAGCATTTGCTAACATTAAAGAGGTGAATGAAAACCTTAGAAAGAAAATTTTGGATGATGAGGTTAAATTTGAAAAACTCACTAAAGATTTGAAAACAAGTTTAACTGCAAAAGAATCTGAAATTAGTAGTCTAAAACATGAAGCAACTATTGTCAAAGACCAGCTCCAAACTATGATAACAAAATATCAAAGTTGTAAAAGTGAGCTTGAGTCCACCCAAGTTGAATGTAAAAAATGGGTGGAATCATGTAGAGGTTTTGAGATGCTACTCAACAAACAGACCAAAAGTCATGTGAAGTTTGGCTTTGGTTTTGCAACCACTGCTCCAGCTTTTGAAAACACTGACACAAAGGATCAAAAGTCTGTTGAGATAGTTCCAACAAACCTGCAGGGTCAAGAGATTAAAATCACTGAACCAAATGGTAAGAAAAATTGTTCTTGAAAAACCAGAAGGTTCCTCATCTTTTGCTGAACTTGAAAAGTATGAATTTAAACCTACTTGGTCTGATGAGTGTGATACTCTTGAGAATTATAAACCTGTTGATTTTAAAACCCCTGAGGGAAAAACAGCTCCTCAGGCAAGGGTCATTCCCTTGGCAAAGGTCATTCCCCTGAAGGATTCTCCAGCAGATGCTCAAACATCTGCTGAAAAGAAGCCTGAAAAAAAAAAAAAAAAAAAAAAAAAAAAACCACCAACGGTTGGATCCATCAGCTGTTTGTATCAGTTGTTTACCAAAACAGCTGTTCTCCACCAGATGTTACATCCATCAGATGATTGCCACGTCTGCTCATATAAGCAGATGTTTGGCCACATCAGCGGTTTCTTTGAGGCTATAAAAACCCTGTTTTACCACAACAGATGTTACACTGTCTCATTGTATTCAAAATACTGTAAACCGCCTTCTTCATTCTCAAACCCTTCATCAATCTTCAATCATTTTCACTGTCGAAATCCATTACAATGGATCTTCAAGCCAAAGCTACACACAATTGTCTCCCCTATCTGATTAAAACAGATGACAACACTCCATTTCATTCCACCATCGACATTTTCCTCAATTCCAAATACTTACCCATCCTAACCGCCAACGCCCCCATCTATCTGGATACACTCCAAGAATTTTGGTTGAATGCCGAGTTTCTTTTACAAGATAAAAAGCCTACATCCATTATTTCCAAAATTGGAGAAACCAGTATTGTCATTACCCCTGATATCATATCCACAACCTTCACACTGAATGACCTGGCAGGTAAGGATTCCTTCACTAAAACAGAGCTTCACACTGAGTTCCAAGAAAGAGGGTATGATGGTCAAATGACTGGATCAACTCTTTTCAAAAAGTTTTTCCCTCCAGTCATGAAATTTTTCTTCCATACTCTTCTTCTTTGTGTCTCTGCTAAGTCCACATCTTTTAATGAAATTCCATTAAGGATGCAATATCTGGGATATGCTATGTTGTCAAACTCTGACTTCAATCTTTCCCAGGGTTTGTTCATGGACTTGGTATCAAATGTGAAAGCAGTCAAGTCTGGGTCAAACAATGCTTTTCTTATTTACCCACGAATTCTTAGTGTAATTTTACAAAAATTATTACCTGAAAAAGTTTTCAAAAAGGGTGCTGCTATGCAAATGAAAAGCTTAACTGATGAAACTTTCACTAGAATGCTGGGTGGAAGCACCCAAGAAAAGGTGTCAAAAGTGTCTAAAGTTTCTAAAACACAAACAAAGAGGACAAAGGCAACAACTGTTGTCAAAACCTCTGTTGTTGAGCCCACTGCTCCTGGTGATCATGGCACTACATCCAGTGCTGTGAAACCCACACCAGCCACTTCCAAAAAGAAACATTCATCCACAAAAACCACCACTCAACCACAAATGAGGCTTCTGGATGTTGAGGTACCAGCAGAAACCTCTGTTGCACCACAAAAGCAACATGAAACCACTGTTGTTACTTCCTCACAACAGTTGGACATCCCTCCACCTGACAAACCTCCTCATGAATCCTCTCAAAAGGATCATGTTGTAAGCCAAGGGGACACACATCATGATGCATTTGAGTCACTTGACCATATGTTCACAAGCCCCTCTCCCAGGGCTAACTCTCTTCTTACTCCACCACTCACACCATCACATGTCCCACAAACAATGCAACCTCTGTTTGAAGCTATTGAAAAATCTCAGGAAGATCCCAGTTCCTCTCTTCCACCTGTCACTGAGAGTATACTCCAACAAGTGACTGAGCCTGAGAATATTCAATCTGCTATCCCCCAAACAGAAGAGGAGGTTACACCACCAGGGTTCAATGAAACTCTAGGTGAGTTTTCAAGTGGAGCAGCCACTACTGATGTAGAGACCACTGTCTCACATCAGGATAGTGATTTCATAATTAAGACTCCCTTGAAGGCAACAACTGTTGAAGCCACCATAGTGTCTTCAAAAACAGTTGGAAGTCCCCAGTACCAAGAAAAAGGGGCATCTGATTCACCTATTAGGCCTGAATCAGATAAAACTACCACTGGTAGGGACTCAGATGATCCTATTAATTTAGGAGATGAGTCAAAATACCAAGAATTGACGGCCAGAGTTTCTGCTATTGAAACATCTGTTGCTGACATCAAATCTGATGTCAAGCTTATCCTAAGCTCAATTGCAGATCTCTCCAAGAGTCAACCATCCACCACTGATATAGCCAATGAGTTATGGAAATCAGTTTCCCCTATCATCATAGCTCACAGGAAATTGGCTGATCAGACACATGAAACCTACATGGCTGAGATCAGAAATATGGTTGATGCAAGGTACAAAGATACCCATGCTGACATCAAAGCCATCAAGGACCATTTGCTGAAGACTACTGGCTCTGCCCCTACCACCATCCTCAGGGATGAAACTGATGATGATTTCACGGCTGATGATGCCAAAAAGGGGGAGAGTGGCAGAGATAGGCTACCAAAACTAGATCCTTTTGGTTGCCCACCTTCTCAAAAAGGTCAAGCCAAGTCTGCCAAGAAACCAGAGTCTACCAAATCAGTTCCACAACAACAACATCAAGCACCACCACCACCACCACAAACCACTGAAAAGAATAAGGCAGTAGATGACTCTGCAAACATAGAAGCTGAAAAGGCTGCTCAGTCCAAACAACAAAGGGCTGACACCTTGGAAGTAAAAGCAGAGTCATTGATTGAACTCAAGAAGAAACAACAAAGGGAAACTGAAGATGTGGGATCCTCTAAAAGGATGAAAAGACCTGCCAAGCATGTTAGAAAACCACCATCCAAGTTACAAACCTCTGTTGATAAAACCACTGCTGCTGAAACCACTGTCACTGAAACCACTGCCACCCAAACCACTGAAACCACTATACCCAAACCAACACACACTCCTGAACCAACAACCACCAAACCTACATCACCAACCAAAACTCCAACATCTGCTGGTTCTTCTAAAAGGCCAACAGATGTTAATCCAACCACTGCTGCCAAATCACCTTCACCAAAAATCATGTACACAAGGAAGAGAAAATCAACCTTTGTTGTGCATGATGAAAACATTCACACATCACCAACCACCATTTCAACTGCCCAATCCACTCCTCCCATCACAGCCATTCCACTCACTTCATTCTCACCACATACATCCAAATTCACAACCCATAGACCACCACCAACCATTACACCATTGGTTGTTCAGTATCCCCTTGAACTTGATCTACTCAAGGGGAATTACAATCCTTCTACAATACTGAACAGCCATCTGAAAGATCCTTCCCATCTCTCCCAAATTTCCCTGTTCCCCTCAACATTGATACCTATCTAAAATACAAGGGTGAACAGGTAGATGCCATCATCAGGGAGAAATGCAAAGGGAAGGATGACAGGACTGCTCAGGGCATCCATTCAGCAGAGCTTAGCAAACTCAGAAGGATTGAAGACTTTGCTAAGACCCTGAGCAATTCCATGTCCACCATGCCTCTCAGTGTAGACCTGGAGAAGGAGGTAAGGGAATCCCTACTTGAACAGATAATGGCAACCAAGCCCTACAAAGCTAACAAAAAGCAGTTCAATGGCTGGACTACTCATGCTTTGAGGGAAGAACTGATCAGAATTGAAGAGATGGCCAAAAATCCCAAAGCTAAAGTCTCCATTCCCAATTTTGGCAAAGGCAGAGACCCAGTCAGAGCCTTGAAGTTCAAAAGAATGAGGCAGGAGATTGTAGCTGCCAATTATGGGGAGATGAGGTCTGTTTCCAGATGGTCAGAGCTTAGATTGGTTGAAACCTATAAAAGTCTGGAAGAGAATAGAAAGAAGGATCCCAGCCTTCCAAGAAAACCAGTCTACAATGATGAGCCTATGATGAAGAGACCCCAACAGACTTTCAACCTAGACAGCTTACTTGAAACCTCTGATCTCACTGCTGCTGCAAGTAGACAGTTCAAAAAGCAGAAGGAGATGTCAGAGGAAGACCAAAGAAAGTTTGCTGACACATTCATAAAGGAAGGGCTCTTCAATCAAATCCATTATTTCTCTGATCCCACAACAGAGAAACTAAGAGAACTCATAGGAAGACCACCATCACCCAACTCATCAAGAATAAAGGTTCATCTCAGCAAATCCACTGACTCAAAAATTCTAAAGTGGAAGGTCAACAAAGACAACCACGAATTGACACTGCTCAGGTCAGATGGAAAGGTTCAGAAGATCAGTATGGATGATGCTTACAGCCTTTGTGCAGAAGATCACCAAGCACTGCTAAATCTGGATCTGGAAAGAGATGAAGAAGACCTATTTGCTTTGAACTTTGAATTACAATTCAAAGGTCAAATCAGAGAAAGTCTGATGAGGAATAAAGATCAATGAATAAAGCTGAGTTTTGGCATCATCTGTTCTAGGGGGAGATTGTTGGGTCTGCTGACCTGGAGAAGAACAGATGATTGGAAAGCCAAAATATGCTATCTATTTGATCCTTGAATAAACAGTCTTTACAACTTACTTCTCCCAAAAGACTGCTGACCCTAACTACTGTTCTATCCAAACAACTGCTCAACAACTGCTGATACAAAGAACTGCTAAGGAAACAACTGATGAAGAACAACTGCTGACCAAAGGTCTGAAGAAGAGCAACAGCAGATACAAGTACTGAAGACCAAAGCACTGCTGGAAGCAACAGCACTTAGGCTTCAGCAGTGGATACAAGATCGTCAGAGTTTATCTTTAACAGCTGTTTACTATCAGTGCTTTCAATGTAACAGTAGTTTGTATAGCAGATGTTTAAGTTTGTTATTCTGTTAGAGGTCACTGTCTTAGGTGACGTCAGCCTAGGTCATCAGTGGTTTGAGTCAGTCTATAAATAGAACAGTGCATGTACTGTTCTATTGCATCACACACAAAACATTCTCTCTGACAAACAACTGTGTGATCAGGCTGAGGGGGAGTAACTTGTACGATTGTAATCTTTGATATATTAATGAAAGCATTCGATCGAAAAACATTTACTCTCTTGTTTTGATTTACAGTTTATTATTCCGCTGCACTTCATTCTACTTTCATTCCATTATTGTCATTATTTAGTTAAACAATCAAAACAAACAAACTCAGATCCTAACAAAAGGCGTACTTGTAAATCGGAAGGATTTTATCAAGAAGCGATAACATATCAAAGGTTTTCTCAACATCCTTTGCAGGTTTGGATAGCAATAAGTAGCTGACAGGGCCAACAAAGACTGGAACAGTGTCAACTCCAAGCTGCATGATACGAATCATCTAACATATTAACAAAGAGTTTACTAAACCACATCCAGAAAAAGCCAGAAAACATATTGTGCCCACTAAAAATAGATTAGACGCCTGTGATAAAACTGATTATATACCGTGCGCCTGTTGAAAGAAAAACCACTCCCATAAAGTGCATACCATGTAACCAATAAGCACTAATTACAAAAAGATGACTTCCAGTGATATTCTATCTATAATGGAAAACAATTAGCAACTTCAGCATGCAAAAATGTTTCTTTGTCCCTTTTTCATTTTAGTTTTTTTATAGATTATACTGGTTTCAATACTTGATGAGCGAATAGAATTCTTAGTGGCGAATATAATCATGTTATAAAAAACAACTTTGTTCACCTTAAGGGTAAATTTATAATTTTGAATCTACAAAGAACAAACAGTTAGAAAAAAAAATCTCAAAATACTTATCGGGACAGCTAATTTCACCCAAAATAAGCAGACAAACATAAGCAGGATTCTTCATCCGCACACTCAAAAGGGTTGTTTGCTTCTAAAATACATGATAAACAGATAAGTTTTTAAAAAAGCAACCCATATACTAACTTGGCATTGTTAAGAAAGTATCAATAGAGCGAAAACAAATATACCTTATCAAACCTTTTCGCCTTGAATGTCTTCAAAATATCACTTCCAACTACGTGTTATATGAATATACCACATTACCACAACTGCCATTGAGGTCACGGTCTCTTTTCAAGCCATACACCCTGTATCTCCAAGGCTTCAAATTCACACGGAAACAGGAAGCCACAAGTACTGACCACCCTTGCTCAGTACATGTGCCTACCGCCTACCACACTGGTCAAATGCAGAATGTGCAACCTTCTGATTCTGCAATGTGTCTATGAAATGGGTCAGCCTAAAATTGATTACACAATCATTCATATCTTACAAAACACTTCGAAGACACATTGTAATTCCATTAATCTTCTGTCTCCATTACAAACAAATAGTCACAACACAACTATGAGAACTATCAACCCCAATTTTAAACCTACACCTGGATACAATATCCATCAAATCACAGCACTTCAATTAAATGCCTTCGGATCATAACAAATCCAATCTAACTCCACGATTCAAGCGAACTAACTAAACTCTCGAAATCTAAACTCATCCACTCACAAAATCACACAAAACACAATCAGAAACAGATTGTTCAACAACAATAATAGCAACAGAAAATCTATAATATGATCGATCGAAGCGGAGAAAACTACGCATCGGTTTCAGAAACCCTAGGTACTACGATCAAAAGAATAGATCAAGTAAAAGAGTTAAATTAAGTGAAAATATGGAGAGAAAGTACCTTAGGAGTGGATATCCATGGAGATTAAGAAGATTATTATTATTGTTATTGTGTCGTGGTAAGGGTTCTATTTGTGGAAAGTGTAGTGTATATACTAGATATAGTGAGGTTAGAACAAAAAAATTCAACAACTCTTAAAATAAACCCTAAATACCTCATTATCATTATTATTATTATTGTACGAAGGCTGGATTTGGGTGTGAATGATGAAGCGGTCTTTTAATTAGGTTTGGAGATTATGAAGGTCTGGGGTTTGGAGGTTTACAGTGTTGTTGAGGGATAAGGTGGGTGTTGTTGGTTTTGGAGGTTGAATATTAATAGATGCAGCGATGGAATCAATGGAAAATTGAAGGTCAGAAACAAAAGAAAATACCTCCATATCACTCATCAGCTGCAGCCTTCAAAGCCTCGATACACACATTCACAAAGAGAACAAAAAGAAAACCCTAAAACAAAGAGGCGTGAATTAGTACTGAAGCGACGGAGGTCTGGTGACGGTGGTGGTGGTCAGAAGGTGACGGTGACGGTGGTGGTGAGACGGTCTTCAGGCGTGAATCAGTGAGATGATCTCAATGAAGAACGGGAGTTGGGTTTTTTTTATCAAAGAGGGATGAGAGCAGATGTGTGTTTTGTTGAGAGAGAGGGGAGGGTGTATGGGGAGGCGTGTGGGAGTTTGAGGGAATTTAAATTTTTGTGACATAAAAGTATGACACGCAAGTTTTTTTAGTGTCGTGTTTTTTAACTTTTGACGGAAAAATAATGACATGCATAAAAAAACGTCAAGAATTTATTAGTTTTTATCAAAGATGACATTTTTTTTATGACATACACTTTTGCATGTCATAAATTGGTGTATGTCATAAAAAGAATGTCATTAAAGGGTGTTTTTCTAGTAGTGCTTTGATACAATAGAACGATATTTCAAAGTTTACTACATAAAAAGAATTTTTTTATAAATAAAGACGCAATCCTTTAATAAACTATATAAGTTAGAGAGAGTGTGTCTAACTATTTAGTTTTAACTAGTAAATTGAATCGTAATTGTGTTCAGATTCGTTAGGCTATTAGATTGAGAACATTGAGTTTATTTGGTTTAGTTTAGTATGGTAGGAGAAGCGTAGCATGTGATGTGATGATGATAAAGGTGACAGAAATAAAGTTGACAGTTTATTACATACTTTATATATAACTAACGCTATCCATGCATGCATGTTACTCTAAACTTAATAAATTGCGAGTTAACGCTTTTTTTCTCCAAAATGTTAATTAGGTTTTGCCGTTTTGCAAGGAAAATAGTAAATAAATCATCTATCTCTAAAGGAAAAAGAATTGTAGTTTTTATTTCGTCTTGGGATATATATATAAAATAAGATTAAACTTATTAAAAGATTTTAGTCTCAATTAGCTAGCTAGACTGGCTAAATCTCTTGATCAGGACTTTAATTGATACACTTCATACAAACAATACTTCTATATATAATATAAACACAGACATTACTTTGATATCTTCGATCGAGTCTGGCGAACCTAAAATTTAGAAATCAAGGTAATAAGTGGAGATACGCTAAGTTTGCACATATATATCACTACAAAAAAATGCCATTTAATGGCATATAAAAAGTGCCACAAAAAAACAAAAAAGTGCTACTAAAGGGACTTGAAGGAATGTGCGGCACATAAAAAAAGTGTTACTAGAAGTGCTGACGCTAAAGCCTTTTAGTGACACATTTTCATTCTATCACACAAAGTTTTGTTGGCTTTTAGTGACACTTGTTTTTTGCCACAATATAAAAAAAAGACTTTTGTGACACATATTTTGTGCCATTAAAAAGTAATCCTATTTACATATTTATACTAGTTTTAATGACACTTTTATTGCCACAATATAAAAAAAAGACTTTTGTGACACATATTTTGTGTCTTTAAAAAGTAATCCTAATTACATATTTATACTAGTTTTAATGACACTTTTTTTGCCACAATATAAAAAAAGACTTTTGTGACACATATTTTGTGTCTTTAAAAAGTAATCCTAATTACATATTTATACTAGTTTTAATGACACTTTTTTTTGCCACAATATAAAAACTTTTGTGGTACAAATTTTGTGTTGGTAAATACCATTTCTAGTTATATATATATATATATATATATATATATATATATATATATATATATATGTACTATTTGTAGTGGCACATAATTTTGCCACAAATCAAATTATATACAATATAAAATATAAATAAATGTTCAGTAAAATTGTATTTGTAAAAATTATCATAATATACTTCAATAAAAATTCAATCTGAAACATATTTCAAATGTTAGCAAAACATTATGTAATAAATAATATATTCCAAATGCTTGCACGACGAATCTAAACATTATTTTAGGAGAGAATTCAACTTTCATAGAACTAAGCTTTAAAATTTCCAATGATATATATCCTGCAATCATAAACCATATAAATAAGTATTAGTATTTATTCAATGAAATCTAAATGTTCTTTAATTTATGAAACTCATTGTTCCTATTCAAAGGAAAATCCAGTATAAACAAATATGATCGAACAACTAACAATTAGAGAAAAAACCAACATATAATTAATAGGCAGCCATTTATAATTTGTTCAAATACCTAACAAGTATACAAAAAATCAACATATTACCTTAACTGCAATGTCAACAAAAAGAGTTATAGATCAATTGTCCACACGTGTTTCTAGCCCTGTAAAATGGAAAGTTTTGGCTAATCAATTTCAAACTAAGAAGCACGCTCGTTTAATATTACGAAATAGTTAAAAGTAAAAAGTTAATAGTAATTACCATTATCATCATGACTTCTTGAAGACGATATTTCGTTAACTGGTAAAGAGTTGTTACGTACCAAAGAACCAATACCAGGGACCTAAAACATATAAATTAAATAAATAATAGTACATAAATATGTAATGGTAAAAGAACAAACAATGGTTCATGCATGTAATTACCTGTATGTTCTTATTGCTAAGAATCGAAGATAGGTTTGCATTTGGGATATGTTCTTGGATGATAACAGCCATAGCATTAACAACACTCGTTAGCTGATCAATAGTTTGTGAATCTTTCAAAGATGTACCACTAGTTTTTTCGACTGGCATCCTTCCCACTAACCGAACATATCCTCTTTTCTCAGGGCCTTTGACTTTTGAGTAGTCATCATTTGTAAAATCTTCTGGATCATCGGGTGTGGTTGTAGACTCATTGGCAATATCTTTTAATGAAGCCTGAACACGTAATAAAATACGTAATCATAAAAAAAATTAAACACACCCATGATATATAGGGACATTAAAAATATATTACCACAACATGAGCAGCTTTATCATTAACGATGCTTCCATCTTTACGAGTGCGAGTTGCGATATACATTTCTCCTCGTGTTGGATATACACCATTATTATTCATTGACTATAATTGATGTTTGATGGTTAGTAAGGGAAATAAAAACCATAAAATATAATAAATGTAAAAAATAGCTAGAATAATACCATTTCATGAGCAAGTCTAGCAAATGACTTTGTCCCACTCACATGAGGCTCCTTCATCTTTGAGCGGCTCATTCTTTTAACATCACATATACTCTATGGTAAATGATAAAATAATACATGATAAGAATTCTTTGATATAATTAGATAATTGTAAATATTGTAAAAGAAATCAAAGTTCCAGATTATTGTTACCTGAAATTCCGGAGTGAACCAACGAGTAACAAGTTCTTTAAATTGAGTTGGATTCAATCTGTCGTCATTCTTAACATGTTGCGCCACGATTTCATCAACAGTAAGGCTTGGATCATAACATGTTTCCTTTAACGAACCTTTCCACGATCTCCATTTTGTTCCCATGCTTTGGAAGATCCAATTTTTAATCTTGTTTGTTTCATTTGGATAAATAACAAATTTTGACTACAAACAAAAATTATATATATTAAGGATACACCTCTTACTTTATCTAGTAGATACATTTTGAAACTTAATAAAGACATATACCTTAACGAGTGAATACATGTCCTCTTTCTTTTGTTTGGGAACCTTTCTCCAGTCAGAATATTCTATGGATACATGATCAGGATTCCTCACAAGCGTCCCAAGGAATTGAACTAGTTCAGTACCTTCATCCCCTACAGGCTTTCCTAATTTGTTGAATGTGACAACTATTTTTTTTTACTATCCATCTTCCAAGTTTCAGCTTTCTGTGTATAGCCTCTAACCTTTTTAGGAGCACTTAAGAAATTAAAAAAAAAAAAGAAAGAAAGAAAGAAAACAAGTAGAAAAACAATTTACAAATTATAATACAGTTTGAACATATCTTCTATCATTTTATTTCTTAACCTTGTATTTCACTAGCTTGATGACCTTGAGTTTCAAAAACGTGGTGGTCTTCAAAATTGTATTCAACAGGTTCGTCATCAACATGGTTTTCAATACACTCATTGGAGACAGTAGAAGTTATATTTAGCCTCTTGCTCCTACCTATATTACTACCTTTTGAATAAGATGTAGTTGCTTTTCGTTTTTCAGGGCCTTGTAGTTGTTTTTGAACATTTCCTCCATCTTCATGTAATGTATCACCCATATACTCATCATTTTGACCAACATCACCTACTTCCATATCCTCTTTGTTACCTTCTTCAAGCATAAAAGAGTAGATTAATATAAAATGTATTTTTATTGAACAAAACTTTAAGATTAACAAAATAATACCTTGAGATATTTCATCATCATCATCATCATCCTCATCAACAAGAACCATCCTTCCCATTGATCCTCTTTTATTACCTTCAATTGTTTCACTCATGGTAACTGTTTGTGGTTGTTTATTCGGTTGTGTTTCATTTGAAGTAGATGAAACCTTTTGAGAGACATTTGAAGCAACCACACGGCGTAACTTCGTGAGATTAGCAACTCTATTCATGGACATTGGTGCAATAAATTGTGGACGGTGTTGCTCTACAAAATTTATTTCCCCAGCATGAGTGTTATGATTCACTTTGTTTTTCTTCGTTTTTTGACTTTCTGATAAACTTGTACAAGACCTTACAATGTCTTTAATTCCAAGTTCTTGTAGTTTTTTTTGGTTCTTCTGAATTGTCAACTGTCTAATCTTCTCATATTCATTGCCTTCTACTGCTAAAGTTTTATTTTTCTTGCTTTTGTTTGCCATTGGACCTGATAAAAGTCAAAAAGTAGCAAATTAGGATGGTCAAATTATCTTAGGAGCACCATGAAATGACAACCTTCCATTTTACTGGTACGGTGAGTTTGAGTTTCATAGTCGCCATGGTCTTCAACAATGTCTTCAAAAGGCTCATTAAAGTCGGTGGAAGTTATACGTAGTCCCTTGCCCGTACCCATACTCTGTATTAAAAAACATGCAATACAATATCAGTATATATCGTTTTCAACGGTTTGACCCGAGCAAGGTGGCCTGTGACTCTAAACAACCCTACTTAGCCACTAGAACAGACATATAAAGCTTCCTGAGGACCCAAAAGCATATCCAAAGTCGTTTGATACGGTTTAGGGCCAATCACATGGTCAGATCGGCCTGACCATGGCCCATTCAACGGTTTGACCCGAGCAAGGTGGCCTGTGACTCTAAACGACCCTACTTAGCCACTAGAACAGACATATAAAGCTTCCTGAGGACCCAAAAGCATATCCAAAGTCGTTTGATACGTTTTAGGAAGACCAATATGCTAATGTTGCTAAGAAGATTAATCAACTACAATAGTACATATTTGAAAATAAAAAAATCAAACTAAAGAGAGTTAATAATTACCATTTAGAGTATAAATGAACGGAATGTGAACAACAAAAACAGTGTTACCAATTGTTCATATTATAGGAATGAAATCAAGCTTTATGTAACATGAAGTGGCTACATACAATCTATATTTAACTTACGGTTAAATAAATATAACCTATTACTAAACAGCATACAACTTTTGCATGTCAACTTGAAAAAAAACTTCCCCATTTGCAGTTCCTAATTAAGAAATCAAATATCATAGTTATACAATGAATCAATAAATTAATCCCATGCCAATGACCCCTAGCTCAATTGGGGAGAGGTGGGAGGTTTTACTCCTTAGGGAGGTTCCCACCCGGGGGAGGTGCACGGTTCGAATCCCATGGCCAGCAAAAATACACCCCTTGGCGTTGAAATGGCTTATGCTCTCAGGGACGATGCAGAGGGTATTCGAAATGGGGTACCGAGGTGATGTCCTTTGCCGATCCAAAAAAATAAATTAATCCCACATAGACTTGTTGTTTTGGTCAACGGGAGCTATAGAAAATTTTATCTCAGGTATGTAAATTCTACAAAAAGTAAAATTTCTAAAAAACACAAATCAAGGAAGTTATTAAAACATAAGAACCCTTAAAAAATTATGCCTTGTGACTTAATTAAGATCAATTTATATATTGAGTAAATTCAACTACATTTTGGAATCAAAATAAATACATTAATAAATTAACTTTCGTAATTGAATGGTGTGATTAACTATTTTTAATTTCTGGAGATTAAAACAAACAATAAAATGGCTCTAAAACCTCTAAACGAATAAAAAATATGAGGATCTGCAAGTAAAATTCATCTTAAACACACATCGTATATAGACGGAAAAGAGATGATTGTACCGTCCAAGCAGTTTTGACGTTGGAAGCCATGGAAAACAAAGGTCAATTGAGTTTGTTAAAAGACACCGCTGCTTCTAATGATGATGATTTCAAATGCCTTCTAACCTACATAGGAAATGCAATTTTAAGAATTAGGGCACCAAATAAGATAGTGAATTCATAACAATAGATTCTCTTGAACAAAGCATCCGTAGGGGCTATGAAGAAGGGGCTATTGAACAATGATGAAGGGCCTTCTCAATAGGTAGTTTGGTAGTGCGATGGTGGTTCAAATATTTTGATATCAATCGAAATTGATAGAGATACAACTGAGAAGAGAACGATTAGGGTTGGGAGATTTGAGGGGAAGTAGGGACACGGTTAAGTTTAGAATGAAGATATGGTGGGAAAATAAAATTTGTGGTGAAAATAATTAGAAGTAGAAGAGGGAAACCCGAAATTTTGAAGCGTTTGTAAGAGGGAAAGTTTTAGCGACACATTTAAATGCCGTTAAAAATCAAAATTAATGGCATAAAAGTTAAATGTCACTAAAGGTGTCTGTAAAACATATGTGACATACAAAAGTGCCACTGTAAATACAAATTAGAGGCATAAAAACTAAGTGTCATTAAATATGTGTGCCACTAAATGGCTTTTTTTTTGTAGTGTATATAGGTAACACCCATGATATATCACCAAAGCGCGAATGTAGATGAACAGGACAACACAACTTAGTGAGAAGAGATCAAGTTATGTCTAAAACACTATGGGCTAGTAGAATCAAACTTGGTATAAGAGTTTCTTATCTTACTTTATAGAGCCGAAAACAGAAGAAACTTCTTAACTTGAGTATAGGGCATAAAAAAACTTATAAAGAGGTGATGAGATGGAAGTTTTATATTATAATAAGTAGCAGGTATGAACTTGAGACTTATGCTACATACTACTATAGTATATTCATATTTAAGACCTGGAATATTTAAAAGTAACAAAAACATAGAGTAAATTACAATTTTTTTTATCTTTAAATTTTAGGCGGTATCATTTGCCTTTAAAATTGATAAGATTTGTAATTAATGTTTTCCAATATTACATGTTATATCATTTGGCCCTAATCCCACATAATCTTCCGCCACCACCACCCACTCTCAGACCACTTGCCGCCACCACCACCACCCATTCCTAGACCACCAGCCACCGCCACCAACCTTTCATACCAGCTACCACAACCATCAACGCACACCATCACCACCACCCCCCACATCATCAACATCATATTCCGCTACCACAAGACAACCTTCAAACTCTAGATATAGAAAACCTGACCAAATCGAGTATGTATATCTGGAAGCCCTAGATATGGCAACACCGACTTCATAGTGTTATAACTGCAACACCACGTTCAAATCGACCCTTGATCTGGAAAAACGCAAACACCACGGTGGCTTTAAATTGAATTTTTTGGGAAGAACCCCTAGAAATCAAATCAAGGATGGGCGGTGGCGTTGCGGTCTGATGATGATGGTGTAGTTGGAATCGAACGGCCGGACGGAGGTAAACATCGGCTACCGCCGCTCTCTCACTCTTTCTCTAATACGCATTCTCCCTGTCTCTATTAGACTATGATCGATTAAATAAGATTTTGATTTTGGAGGGTTCCATTTTCAGATGAGGGTGGTGGTGGTTATGGCGGTTGCAGGTGGTGGTTATAGCGGTGGCTGGGACAGAGAGAACGAGAGGGGTGTGTGTGTGACAGAGAAAGAGAAAGAGATAGGGGAAATGGGAAAGCGATAATAAAGAGAGAATTTAGAGAGAGGGTGACAATGCATCTAGAGAGAAAGGGTATTATGGGATTTAGTGGGTGGGTTTTATTTTTCTTGTTTTAAGAAATTTAAATATAATGAGGGGGAAAGACAATACTACCCTCATATGAGGTCCACATGATTTGATTTAATAGAAAGATTGGGTTTAAGACCAAATGGCGTAACGTGCAAGGTTTGAAACATTAAGTACAAAAGTCATCAATTTTAAAGGCAAAGGACATACGTTGAAATTTGGTAGCAAAGTAAACGATGATCAACATTTTGTTTTTAGTTAACTTGCAGGTTATACCTTCTAGTTTAAAAGAAACTCTAATCAACCTTTAGCCAAAACTTAGTTTCTTTTCTTGGTTAAATCACCTCACATCTAAAGCATGTGAAAGTAAATATGTCTTATTACTATCCCCTCTTTTATTAGCCACCATCACCATCCACCATCACGCCACATCAACCTCTACCATCACCATCACCATTAACATCCACCATCACTGACAAGATCACCGCCACTATCAATTTCCACCATTAACCTCCTCCATCACTACCACCATTGACCCCCACCACTACCTTTAAAACAACACAACCATCTGAAAACCCAAGCCCTCAACTGATTTAAACCCTAACCACATGTAACTCACCGTTCACCACTCCACCACACCTCCATTGCAACACCACAACAAAACCCTTACCATTACAATCCTTAACTCCGTCGGATTCTGCCATTACCAACCTCTAATCTCTTCACCGCTTACAACACCACTATCACTACCAACCTCTAACCTCCAACCACCATCGGAGATCATCACCATAACCACCTGCAACAAACCCACTTGAATAGTCTGAAAAACATATTACCAAAACCACTTACTGTCAATCATCTTCGAACACTCACCTACAACCCTACAAACCGTAGACCTCCGCATCACACCTACAAACCCCATTTCACTGCAGCGTCAAACACCCACAATCGATCTAACCTGAAACCCGAACTACCTGCAATCTATACAACCACTACCTCCACCACACCACAAACCCTAACCTACTTCCATCTCCACCACCACCTACAACTATCCTCATTCTCGTCACAATGAAACCTGCAACGAAACGATACCACTGTCGTTGTACACCAACATGTCCCTTGTCAATAGTCAACAACCGTTCATCACCAATGTTCCCCATTTCAGTAATCAAACTACCACTGTCACCGTTGTTATTGTTCTTGATTTTAAGAACCAAAAGGGTTTTGTGGTACTTTAAAAATATATATTAAGGATTTAAAAAGACCAAAATATCGTTCGCATGTGAGGTGACTTAACCAAGTAAATAAATTGAGTTTGTGTAACAAAGGGTTGATTAGAGTGTTTTTAAACTGAAAGGTATAATTTGCAAGTTTAAGCACACACATAAAGGTTGATTGAATGATTGTTGTATTTTGTCTACTTATAAACCTTATTGTTTCTAGGTACAACTTAGTTGTATAATTATAGTATAATTAATATCGTTTATGTTTTCAAAATTGTTGGTTCAATAAACGCTCTGGTTTAGAAATATTGACTAAATTTAAGTTTGATTTGAAAGATTCGGGAAAAATGCCAAGTTAGTTTCTAGGAAAATTGAATGTTCACTCAGTCAATTTAAGCTTCACATTTTCTTTTGGAAAAATAACTTTTCACATCTAAATACCAAACAACTTTATACTACTTGAAGGGGAATAGGGTTTACTCCGTAGAATTCGGAATGCGGCACAACAACACGGAAGAATGGCAGGAGGTTCCGATCAAAAGAGCTGGCAGTAGGCAATCAGATCATTCGTATAAGAAGAAGGAGAGATTAACCAAGGTATTTGTGTCCAACCTTCCTGGTAAATGTTCGTCTAAGGAGTTGTGCGATTTACTGAAAGGGTATGGGGAGATTGATAATACGTATATAGATAGGAAGTTGGATAGGCTCGGTAAACGATTTGGTTTCGCATACTTTAGGAATTTTTCTGATCTGAAGAAGTTATAAGTGGAGTTAAAGGATGTGTGGATTGGATCTTACAAACTTTTTATCGTTTTAGCGAGGTTTGTGGACGGGGAAAAATACAGTATGAGTCCAATGATACAATACGTAAGGATGAAGGAAAGAAACCGACAAAAGAGGTAAAGAGCCAACAACCGGTCGGGGATGGAGGAATGGGTAGAAGATCGTTTCTTGATACAGTTACGGATAGAAGGAACAGATCTAATGTGGTGATTGTGAGGATTGATGGTAATGCTCACAATTGTGTTCATTGGTATGACAAGCTTTGGTTGGACGGGTTATTGATTTCAAGACTCTTACGTTCGTCCGGGATTTGTTGAATAACCAAGGTTATAAGCGGGTTAACATAAAATACATAGGTGGTTTTTATGTATTGCTGTTGTTTGAGGATGAGGAGGTTATGACTTATTTTTGAGATACGGACGAGATTTGGAAGGCGTGGTCTAGGAGTTTGGATATGTGGAGTGGACGGGAAGTTGAGTATCAACGTATTGCATGGCTCAATGTTCACAGAGTTCCTTTACACTTAATGATGGATCCTGTTGTTAATGTTATTGCGGGTGAATTCGACAAAGTCATTCAGGACGCTTAGATCAAAGATTACGTGGGTGATCTATCGTTTGCGCTTATCGCAGTTTTATGTAATACCCCTGCTAGAATTAATGCTAAGATGAATCTACAATGGAATGATTCGGTTTTTAAGGTGTGGGTTGAGGAGGATGTTGGTGAATGGATACCGGATTGTGACATCCGTCACCCTTGTCTCTAATTAATTGACAAATTTAGTCCCTATACTTTTCAAAGTTGTCAAATTTATTAAAACTTTTAAATCGTGAATTTAAACGCTTATCGAATGAGTGAAATTTTAGTCGAAACTTACGAAATACAAACTTAATTAGTTATTTGGCCAGTTAAAATAAAAGGGTTAAATTCTAAAAAAATTGTTTTGGTTAAACTTAAAAGTAGTTAGTATGGTTAAGTTTATAAAAAGAATTTCTAACCAAGTTACACCTATAACTAACCTAGTTAAATATGGAGGGACCATTACTGCCAATATTCAAAAGTTTAAAACAAATCACACTCATCTTGTGCTATATCCCGTTTTTCCGGCGAGGCCAAGTTCCAGCCACCGAAACTGCTCCGGCCACACTTAATACCGGGTTTCCGTTACCCTTTTTGTCCGTTTCAACACATACTCGGCCCTCTTAATCATTTTCGAGTTGTTCCTCATAAATTCGTACGTTATTAACATGTTTTTAATCCAATATGAATTTGTTTTTGGTAACCGTCGCATTAGGTCCGGCAATAACCCCAAACGCCTTTGTAACGTAATGTTAACTATAAATTAATCGCTCCCAAACACTTCCAGATCTTTGTAATCTTAAACCCACCATAAACACGGTATAATCGAGTCCAGACGTGGTGTAATCGGGTTCTTTATAAATGGGCATATCATCCTCGTGTTCGACCCTATATCACCTTGTAAGCTTCTTTTTCTTATGCTGTTTTGCTTGTCTTGTGTTTCCGATCAGAAACCCTCTATTACAGATAATATATCGTGTTTAAATTAGATTATTGTATAAACTAGGGTTAGGGTTTCTTAGTTGTTCATTTGGGGAAGAAGATGACCAATTACTTTGCATTTAAATTTTATGGTAAACCAAACTTTTCAACATATCTATCAAGTGTTCTAATGGTTTGTGTGTGGGTTTGCCTCAAGAACCACTCAGGTTTGACTCCCACATAAAGCACCTTTTCTTTTCTTTCTTTTTTTCTGATCTTTCCTATTTATTATTTCAATATCTTTCCTTTTATTTTAAACATTTAAAAATGCATTTAACTTTGAATATTCATATTAAATTCATTTTTGCTTCAAAAATTATAAAAATTTAGGAGTAGCTTCTTTGCACCTCATAGAAAATTATTCCACATTTATTTTCTAGCAAATGTTTTAATTTTATATTTTTCTTGAATTAAATTGTTTTAATCATATTTAATTAATTAAAAATTCATTTTTAATGATTTTAATCTCAAAATTTTTGATAAATTATTTCTAATCATTATGAACTGAAATAAAAATATTTGGTTCAGAAAACATTTATTTTTATTAATTTTCCTATTTTTAATCATTTAAACATGATTTAATATCATTAAATCAGTTTTAAATACAAATAAGTTTGTAAAAATTATGGGAAAATTACTTTCATTAATTTACATCAGAAAGTATCCATTTTATATAAAAATAGTGTTTTTGAATCATTTCTTGTATTTTAATCTTATTTATGTTTAATTAGACATAATTGAACGTTTATTTATTTATACTATGTCAACATCTATTTTATAAATACTTTTCCTATAAAATAGAAATATTTCTTATGTTCGAAGGTTTTGGTTATTATTTGTTGGATCAGTGTGTAACTCATAATTATTTTTACATTTAAGATTATTGTATTTATTATAATTTAGTGAAAATAATTAATTAAATTACTTTGTCTTAATTATTCAAACATAATTATATCTAAATATTCAATTGGTAATAATTATATTACCTAAAACATATTTACAAACTTTGTATATTATTTATATTAGTTCGACTTATCATAGAAACTTTAATTCCCCAAATCGACTTAGCAAATCCTAATGCCTTAGACCCTAGATACTTTAGACTCTTAGACATTTCCTCATTAGTATTCATATACATTATAGGTTGAATTCCTCGGAATTCCCATTACTTAGCTCACGACCGCTTAAGTTGGATTTTGATCGCTTTCGCAAACTGTGAGTATATCTTTCCCCTTTTTACTGTTTTACTATTTTGGGGTGACTCATGTACCTATTACCAAGTTTCTATTTCCTTTTAGTAAAATAGCAATTCTCATGTGTGTTTTCTTGTGTTAATTTGTGTGTCTATGACTTGTCAAAATCATTAACCTTTGAGGGCCTGACATTTCAATGAATAATACTATAGTATATACCCTTGTGACTCTGTTGAGAGTCCTTGTCATTGCTATGTATTTCATTACTACAAGCGCATACTATATATATTTCCTTTCTTTACATAGGGTTGATTTTGAACGGATATTACTTATTACATAATGGCAAACAGTATACAACACGTGAATTGCGAAACACTTTTCTACTATATGTATTCAAACAGGGTATGCTCACCAATACATTTTGTATTGACAAAATTATTTTCGTACATGTTTCAGGTTATCTATGAGATGACTTTTAAGCTTTTGGAATCTTACTTACATGTTGGATTTATTGTATTTCAGCATTATTTGTCACTTTAGAATTTTTGTATTTTCATTTTAATGTAATAAATTATTCAATTCAATGTAATCAAATTTACATTGTAGTACCATGAGCTATTGAGCAATCGTCACTACGTGACACCTCGATGTTTCCGCCATCGGTTGGGGTGTTACAGGAATGTCTTGCAGATATAGATGTAGATTCGGATAACTTAAGGGGTGAAGATCAAATGTCTGAAGTAGATCTGAATACTACGGCAGTTCTGGATGATTTGGGCAGCAAACCCGCTGATGAAGCTGGTGAAAATAATGAAATTAGTGATACAAATCAGGAAGAACACATGACTGAGGGGTTAATATTGATAATGACTTAAAAGATACTCAAACACTGCCAAATGGTAACAAGAAGAATATAAGTTTTTAGAAAAGTTTTGGGGCAGGGGCATTTTTGGCACTGAGGTTGTTGATCCTACAGGGAGGTCGGGTGGTCTTTTCACTATGTGTGATCGTAAATTTTTGTTAGCTCTCTTCGGTGATTAAAGATAGAAATTTTATATTGATCTCTTGTAGTTTAAAGGGTAGTGGGGATATTGTTAATGTGTTAAACATATATGCCCCGCAAAAGTCTGTTGATAAGAGGCGGTTGTGGGGTACCTTACTAGGGGTTGTGTCTTCGAATGAAGGGTTATGGATTGTGTCTTCAAATTTAATGTTGCTGTAGCTAATGATTTTAATACTTTTATCGCTGACGCTGGTCTGGTGGAATTCAGATTGAAGAGTGGGAAGTTTACTTATGCGGTAGGTAACAAACTTAGTAGGATTGACAGATTTCTTATATGTGAGAAATTTGTTAGCAAGTGGTCGACTTCTGTTTATAAGATTTTGCCTAGAGGAAAGTCAGATCATAATATGGTTTTATTACATACATTTTCTTGCAATTTTAGGCCCAAACCTTTTCGATTTTTCAATTCTTGGATGGATCGAAAGGAGTTTAAGGAGGTTATATTAAAGGCAAATGGTGCGTTTTCTTTTGGTGGTCCCGTGGATGTGCGCCTTATGTATAAGTTTTGATGTATGCGTCAGGTGATCAATATGTGGAGAGATGAGGTTAATATTATGGAAAAGCAAGAGGAGTCGGTCCTGGTTCAGGAGATGTCAATGTTAGAGGGAATTTTGGAGGATAGGGATTTGGTTGAAGAAGAGTTTTGGATATGGGAGGAAGGGAAGAAAAGATTGGCAAAGTTGGAATTTTTTTCGTAATAAAGATCTCAATCAGCGTGCTCGGAATAGATGGGCCAAAGATGAGAATGCCTATAGCAAGTTTTTCCATGGGTTGATTAGCAGAAGACGCGCCTCCAACTTCATACCGGGTATATTTAGTGATGGGATATATAAGTCCAAACCGAAGGAAGTTAAAAAAGTGGTCTTTGATTTTTATGGATCTAAATTTGTGGAAGATATGCCTAATAGACCAAAACTAGAGTGCTACGGGTTGAAGACTCTATCAGATGATGAAGCGTACTTTCTTTCTAGTAGGTTCACAACTGAAGGAATAAAGTGTGCGGTATTCGAGTGTGGGGACGATAAGGCCCCTGGGTCTAATGGTTTTAATTTTCACTTTATTAAGTCTTTTTGGAGTTGTTTTGTAGGCGATTTTGCAGATGTCATGCAAGAGTTTTATGAGCATGGTAGTATTAACAAAGGCGTGGGGTCGTCGTTTGTTACTCTGATCCCTAAGGTTAAAGACCCATCATCTATTGGAGATTATCGGCCGATTACGCTTATTGGAGTGATAAGCAAGGTTATTTCAAAGATTCTGGCGAATAGGTTGAAGACGGTTCTCGCTAATATTATTTCTGAGGCGCAGCTTGCTTTTTTGGGAGGTCGGTTTATTCTAGAATGTCCAATTATGGTTAATGAAATTCTTTCATGGGCTAAGAAGACGGGTAAGGAGTTCTTTTAATTTAAGATTAATTTCACCAAGGCGTATGACAATGTGAGTTGGGCTTTCGTTATTGATATTATGAAACAAATGAAGTTTCCTTCGATTTGGTGTAAGTGGATAAGTGGAGTTTTAGTCTCCTCTAGAGCGTCTATACTTGTTAATGGGTTTCCTACTTTCGAATTTGGATGCTCTAACACTCTGTTCCAGAGTTTCATTAAAAGATGGAAGAGAGGGGATCTCCCTCCTGTTCCTTTCTCTCCCATTCCTTCCAAATTGGAAAGATTAAAAATCACCCTAAAAACCACCTTATTATCCCTCTCATTCCTCCCCTTTCCCTCCTACAAAAAACTCTGGAACACATTTTTTCTCCACTTCCTTCCTAATCCTTTCTCTTCCATCCTTTAATGAAACTCTGGAACAGAGTGTAAAGGCGTTAGACAAGACGACCCGTTATCGCCTTTTTTGTTTATTATTGTTATGGAGGCTTTATCAGCAATGTTTAGGAAGGCTGAGGCTGTTGGGTCTTTTGATTGTATTTGTCTTTCTAATGGAGAGTTGATGTTATCTCATTTATTATTTGCGGATGATATTATGATTCTTGGCGAGTGGTCTATGTTTAATTTCATTAACTTGAAAAGGATGCTGAGAGTTTTTTTATCTTTGCTCGGGCCTCAAAATTAACCTTAGTAAGTCTATCATGATGGTGTTGGTGTGGATTGGCGGGAAGTGAAAAGACTTGCTGAGAGTATGGGTTTTAAGGCGTATCGATCCCTTTTTCGTATCTTGGTGTTAAAGTTGGGGCTAATATGAATAGGGTCGCCAACTGGCAACCGGTGATTGATACGGTCGGATATCGGTTGAGTAAGTGGAAGGCGGATACACTTTCTATAGGGGGTCTGTTAGTTTTGATCAAGTCGGGTTTGGATGCTTTACCTACTTATTAATTTTCTATTTTTAGAGCTCCCTTGAAGGTTATTGATGAATTGGAAACGCTTCTTAAGCATTTTCTATGGGGGGGTAGGGGACGTTAAAAAGCTTCATTGGGTGGCTTGGGACACGGTTGCTCGTAGTAGGGACAGTGGTGGTTTGGGATTGTCTCGTTTATTTGACTGCAATCGTGCCCTCATCTCTAAATGGCTCTGGCACTTTATTAATGAAAATAACTCGTTGTGGAAGAATATTATAAAAGCCATCCATCAATCTAAACGGAAGTGGGATATATTCCTAGTTAACAAAGCATATTCTAGTGGTTAGGCCAATATTGTCAAGGAGGGTTATAAGTTGAAAGCGCATGGGGTTTCATTTATTTGTTTACTGGAAAGCAAATTGGGCAATGGGATAACACTAGGTTTTGTCTAGACAATTAGACACACGATGGGGTGTTAAAAGATAGGTACCCAATGTTGTTTAAGTTAGATTAGACCAAAAACTATGATGTGTCCGATAAAGTTCATTGGGCTGAGCAGCAGACCTTCTTTTCTAGGTCATGGAAGATGCGTTTTTATGCTCCTGAAGATACGGATCAGCTGTAGAATATCGAAGTTGAAGTGTAGCAGATTCGGCCCAAGGCTGGTCACGACCTCTGGAGGTGGGATGTGGATCCGAGGGGTTCTTTTTCCACTGCTGCTGTTAGGAAATGGGTTGCTTTTGCGCGCCCAGGTGTGAATGGCCATGTCCTCAATTGGTGTAAGTGGGTTCCCCTTAAATGTAACATTTTTATGTGGCGATTGATGTTGAAGAGGCTTCCCACCAAGTTAGCGTTGTTGCGAAGAAATATTTGGATTAAGGATACTTCTTGTATTTTATGTGGAGAGGGCGAGGATGAGGTCGATCATATATTTATTGGTTGTACGTTTTCTATGGTCGTTTGGAATGGCGTGTTAAAGTGGCTTGGAATGTCGAACTTCTTCGCGTTCAGTGTAACCGATATTCTGAACATGCACAAGCTGGATGGCTTATTGGCTCACCGCAAAGATATTGTTAAAGGTATGACTATGATTTGTTGTTGGCGAATATGGAGAGCTAGGAATGATGGTATTTTCCAGCAGAAGCGTAGAAATGTCGCTGAGATTGTGGCGGATATTAAAGTCTTCGGTTTCCTTTGGTTTTCGAATAGGCATAAAGATTTTGTTAAGAATTGAAAAGGATGGTCTAATGTGATGTTAATGTAATGTTTTTTGTGGCCTTCTTTTCTCCTACTTAGAGATTAGGAGGTGCCCGTGTGTGTTAATAAAGTTCACCTTTCAAAAAAAAAATACGAAACAACTTTTCATATACAATCCGACTTGGATTAGTTAGCAATAATAATATCTATATCTATATCTATACTACATTATAAAGGAGGGGAGATGGCAAAAATAGTCACTTCATGTCAATTTTAAGATGGCATTCAAAAGGTCACAAGGTAAACAACTATTTTTTTGCCAAATCCTTCCCTTTATGCCTCTATGTGCAACATTTGATTACAATTGTACAAATGACTAATGCAAGTCATCTCTATTATTATTTGTTTCATCTTTTGATTTTTCTCATCTTTAATGAATTTAATTTGAGATTCAATGCCTCACCTTTTCTTTTCTCATTTTCAATGATGAATTAAAATCAACATCCCTCAATTTAATCTCTAAAACCCCTCATACCATTGCCTTATCACACCATTTTCTTTATTTCTCTTGGAAGCAGTTATCAAATGATATTGTTCAACACTTGTAATCTTGTATATTCTTTATGTATATTTATTTATTTAGTTATTTAGTTTTCAAGCTTTTTGTTAGTTCTTATATATGTTTTTAATCATTATTTTGTCCGTGTTTTCTTTTACATTATTTTTATTTCAATTTCTGTAAATTGTGGTTTCATGTTTATCATTCAATTGAATTGTTTATTTTTTAGGATCAAATCTGTTTTGTTTTGGAGACATCACAACTCATCAACCCATTTTCATGTACATACATATTTTAGTTTATGTTATATTCTCTAAAGTACACTTATTTTCTTCTATGGTTATAATGTGATATTCGCTTCCAATTGTCATTTTCGTTTTACCCGCATGGTTTACAATAAGGAGAGGGAAGCAAATCCTAGCTTATTGACATTTGATAGTGATGTATGTGACAGATTTATATTGTAATCTATTTTGTCAAGGCGCATAAGCACACTCATAAGAATTAGAAAACGGTGTCTTTGAGTTAACTACTCATATGGTGCGTTGTGCTGACCTTGAGCACCGCGCCCCTGGCGCGCACCTTTGACAACTTTGATTATAATTGGTGCTCACAGTCATGCCTTCCTATGTCATCATTTGAGTACAAATTTGAAGTTTTGTTGATTTCACTTGAAATTTTAAAAATAAATTGCAAATTTTTCTCAATTTACTTTGAATGATAACATTAGAGCTTTAATGGCAATTTTCATTTTTTATAGATCCTAACATTATTAGGGGATGGCAAAACAATCCGAGCCGGATGGGAAGTTTGAAATATCACGCTTGTATATCGCATTGGCGTGTTCGATGAGAAGTTCGATTGGGCAAATTGTGACTGTGTATCGCATATTCGATAGGAAGTTTGGTTGGGCCAATTCATGGGAAAAATAATCTTTATTGTGTTAAGAAAAACATTACAAACAAAGAATACGATTACAACTACGACTCACCTATGTAAATAAAAGAGGAAACATAAATGATTAAATAACACATCTTACAATCAATTACATCGCAACTGTAAATACTCGAGGTTGTTTTTTTAAGTTTGGGTTCAAGAGTTCTGTGAAAAAATTACCCTCTTCTAATTTGGAACTAATGCTTTAATGATTTTGATACTTATTTGACATCTTTGTGTTTTTTAATTTACAAGTATGTGTATTGGATCTTTATGACACTGAAGTTGAATTTACCATGTAAAATTTGTTTCCTAGAAGGATTTTCCTCTCAAATTATGGTGTTGCTTTAATTGATCAATGATTGTATGTGTATATAAGCAAGAGGAGGACTTGCTTAAGAAGTGTCAAGAACTACGCTCCCCATATCATTTTCTTAGAACTTTATACAATAAGTCGACCAATACGAACCAAACTTTAAGGAATACATGTTTGTCGAAAGGATTTACCCGCTGCAATGCGCGGTGAGAAAACTGCTAGCATATTACAAGTTTTTTTTTTTGATCCTGCCGCAACGTGCGGGTAAACCCACTAGTATTTTAATTAACACTGTGGATCATTATTAATTGTTTGAATTTGTTAATTTAAAATTTTGAATTAGTTCTAGTTTATGTGTAACACATGCTTAATTAAAACAATAATATTTTTACATAAATGCCAAGTTAATAGAAAGATTCAATACATACAAAACAAGCTTAGATGTAAACCATGTGCTTACAAAAACAAGATTTATTCTTCTAAACTAGCAGGAACCCGCGCATTGCGGCGAGGATGTACTAAGTTTTGCGGTTGTGTTTGGTCAATAATGTGTAACATATGATATGAGGATATACAATTTTAGTAAGAAATGGTGTAGACATTATAGTAGAGTAAGATGCTAAGTTGTAATAAATATCATGTGATGTAAAAGTAACCAAAAGTGTGAAGATGACACCATAAGGTTCTCTAAACACAAAAGACATAAGTGAAGAATAATGAAAACTTGAAGCAGAAGAAAAGATTTCAGTCCCCGGTAAATAAAAAAGTAGTTAAATACTCTAAATGAAGCATAGCCTTTAGGCCGACAACAATTAACCTTAGGTTGTGTCATACTGCTTGTACATCTCTATTATATTATTCATATTGACTGTCCACAATTCCTCGTGCACTTAGTCAGTCTCGATAGGTAATTGTTGATTGTTCTTGAGGGTTGGTGTGGAAGTTGGGATATGAGTTTCCTTTGACTTAGGTTTTTAATCATCAAAATATTGTGGATTTGGCTTTTAAATATATTATAATATATTGTATTTACATGCACATAGTACATTCATATAATCAACACTAACATATCACACACATGCAATATATTAATGTATTATATGTAAACACAAACCAACTAACTAATTAATAGAATAAAATATTTTTTTTACTTGTTAACTATGCGTCTGTTCCTTTCTTATTTTTTTCTTAGACCATCTCCATTAGCGACCTTTGTATAGGTTGGTTGCCACCTAGCAACATAATATTGGTTTACGTGAAATAAAAAAAAATAAAAAAGAAGTGAGATTGCATGACCCGATTGGTAGTCCAACCAAGGTCACGATCAAAACCTAAAATTTGGCTCCTTTCCCTTGCCACTTGTCAACATATCATTTATCTGCTATTTTAATTTTTCAATTTATTTTATTTCTTAACTACTATTTCCCGATAATTAAAAACTTAAATAACTTATAATATTTAAGCATTAAATAAAAAAACTAAATACACTGTATTTGTTAAGTGGTGGTTTAGTTGAAAAAGGGAAATGCAGAGGAGAGAGTTGAGGGGAGGAGATGGGTTATAAACACCATCATAAACTTAAGATTCAAATCTGTTTTGTGTGGTGATTAGTACCTTTTATTACGTCATTGAATTGCATTTAACAAGATGAATCAGTGGTTGATGATACAGATGATCGGTAAAAAAAAAAAAAAATCGATGTGCTGCTGGCTTCGTTGGTTTGAATTTTCATATACTTTTTAAGGTAATAACCATTTATGTCTTTATTTTTTTGTTCTTTTTTTTTAAAATTTCAAGTATTAATCAATAAATTTTAATTGTTGTATTAATAACGATTGATTTTTTTTTTTTTTTTTTTTTGCCTTTTTCTTTAAACTTTAAGTATTAATCAATATAATTTAATTGTAGTATTAAATTTGTCTTGCCATTTCAATGAAGTTACAATTTTGCCCTTATATATGAATGTGAAATGACAAGTTTATCCGTCCATCACCCATTATATAGTAGTATAGATATCTATATCTATATCTATCTATATATATAAAAGAAAGCGTATATGCTGACGTAGCGTGCAATGGAGGCCTCAACTTTCACTTGAGAGTGTCACGTGGCATCATAATTGAAATATTTTAGTGTTTTTGAACTATTTCCTTTTTTAATTAAAAAAAAAGATAAACATAAAACCCTAAATTAAATTGAGTTATTTTAGGAAAAAAAGAATTTAAAAATAAATTTAAAATTTTCTCTCTCATGTTTCCTCCCATAATTTTTAAACTTTTATATCTTTTATATACGGGATTTTTTAAAGAAAAAAATTACACCAAATTAACGAGCGTTTTATTATCTTTCCAACGAGTACCATAGTCCTATATAAAAAACGGAGAAAAATCGACTATTTTTTGTGGAGTTTCGTTCATACAGGAAAAAAAAACACACAAAGTGTTCATGTTATTCATTAATCATGTTTTTTCTTTTAAACCAGGTTCTTATTTACGATGTTGAAAATCAGCCTAATCGCCATGTTATCATTGGAATTTTACTAGGTATACTTCATCAAGAGAAGTTAGGAGAAAGAATCGCGCAACACTGCAACACATGGTGTCACCTTATAGCAAGGTTACTTTTTATTTATTTAATTACAAGAGTAATAATTATTACTATTACTATTAGTATTAGTATTATTATAATTGTTATATTTTTCAACCCCGGGACGCTCCCGGAAAGAATTGATAGTTGCTGACATGGCGTTCATTGGTGGCCTCAACCATCTCTTGATTATGCCACGTGGCATAATGAGATGCAATGATTACAACTTCCAACTTAAGTGTTTGTTTAGTTGATTAGGTTAGGAATCATAAGAGCCATTAGAATGTGAGAAATTAGAGAGATGTGGTAAGTTTTTTAATAGTTGCAGCTTACATAAGTGATTCTTTAGATAATTACTGATTAGGTTTTAGATTAGGGAATATGAGTTATTACGAATTAGAATACTATGAACATGCAATGATTGAGAGATTTTATGGTTAGTTAACTTGAACCATTTGCAATAGGTTATCATGTAAAATTAGATCTTTCAACCCCGGGACCCTCCCGGGGTAATCAGCTAGTATATTATAATTGAAAGCCATTTTAATGACATGACATTTAAGGAGACATTCTTCTCTTTGAGTGTGTCATGTGTCATGCCATGTGGCAATTTAAAAAAAATAATAATATAAAACATAATCTACTAAATTTAAATTGAGTATTTTAGGAAAAAAGAATTTAAAAACAAATTTAAATTTTTCTCTCTTATGTTTCCTCCATAATTTTTAAACGTTAATTTCTTTTATATACGAGATTTTTTAAAGAAAAAATTTACACCAAATTAACGAGCGTTTTATTATCTTTCCAACGAGTACCATAGTGCTATATAAAAAACGGAGAAAAAAAAAGACTGTTTTTTGTGGGGTTTCGTTCATACAGGAAAAAAACACAAAGTGTTCAGGTTATTCATTAATAATGTTTTTTTCTTTTAAACCAGGTTCTTATCTACGATGTTGAAATTCAGCCCAATCGCCATGCTTTCATTGGAATTTTACTCTTTTAAAGATGCATAGGTATACTTCATCAAGAGAAGTTAGGAGAAAGAATCACGCAACACTGCAACACATGGCCAATCGCCATGCTTTCATTGGAATTTTACCCTTATAGCAAGGTTATTTTTTTATTTATTTACTTACAAGAGTAATAATTATTAATATTAATATTATTAGAATTAGAATTGTTATATTTTTCAACCCGAGACGCTTCCGGGATAAAAGCTAGTAACTTATAAACATTAAAATTTGAGCTCAATTTAAACGATCAAACGAAGGTCACTTGACTTAAGCTCGTTTACAAACAAGCCGTTCTCAAACGAGATTTTTTAGTACCGTTCGGACAAGCTACAAGCAACTATCTATATCTATACTACTATATAGTGAGTTCTAGATGGGTAAGATTGTCATTTCATATTCATTTATATGGGTAAAAATGTAATTTCATTTAGTCATCAAGACAAATTTAATACAACTATTCAAACAACTTGTTTAACCTATTAAAAGTAATTAAAAATGATATTAAAACCATTGAAGCATTTGAAAAGTTTTGCGTCATGGAATAGAAAGTTTTAGAGAATTCATAATATAAGATGACATCAAGAAGCATTGTTATGAAATTACACAAATATTACATAAAACTATAACTCAATGTTTTACTTTCTTTAAAATTTATGCTACCACTTTGCTATAATAATAATAATAATAATAATAATAATAATAATAATAATAATAATAATAATCTATATATGTGTGTATGTTGATGTGTTGCCAAATGCATCACATTTATATAGTAATTTTGTATAGTTTTTAATCATTTAACGTTCGTAAATATCGTGTCTTAGATACTTATTTGTGTCTTGGTATTAAGCAGGTGTTCGTGGGCTAAAACGAGAGAAAAAGAGTCTAATGGGAGGTGAAACGAGTGCACGGATGAATAAGGAATAAAAAGAAAATAAAATCTGTCAGATCACTTATTCATGCCCCATGAATAACCTCAGGAGTTATTCATGCCCCGCGAATAACTGAATTGGGTTGCAAAATGACTATACTGCCCTTAATGAATCCAGCTAATTACCCTTGCTGCCCTCGCGAAATTATCACTTATTCGCGCCCCTCTAATAAGTCAGGGAGTTATTCATGGGGTCGCGAATAACTCTTCAGCCCATAAAAAGCCCATTTTCGCAATTAAAAACCTAGCAGCCGTTTGGGGAGATTATTATCGAGTTCCAGAGTTAAGGAGAGGCGATTTTGAGTACTTTTTGCAGTTCCATTCATTCCGGTTGATGCCAGAGCAATCCAGAACAAGTTTTGAAGCCGAAATCATGAAGATGCAAGGCTAATCATCCTGCGGTTTCTCCGGGTGAACGATTTGGTTATTTTATCAATTGTTTTATGTTTAATACTTATTATTGGGATTAGATTTTGTGAACACCTTAACGGTCTTTGCGTCTAATTGTATGTTTGACTGATCTAGACAGTTTGGTTGATTAGTATTATTGCATTATGTTATCGTATCTTGGTTTTCTTGCACTAGGATTAATTTAACTTTGCAATTAATGTTATGATAGCTGAATTGGGTCGAACAACTTAAACAAAGTCATGTCTATGTGATTTCCTAGATAGGGTATTAACATAATTCAGTTGATAATTACCGAATCAGAAACCCGGAGTGACCGTTTTTTCTTTATATTATTGTTTTTAATCAAACTTTAATCAATCTTTTTTTGCAAGCAAGCAGCAAATCAACTTCATAAAATTAATTTAGTTTAATCAATAAATTGCTATTAACACTATCCACAGACTCCTCGTGGTTCGACAACCCTACTTCCTATACTGCAGTCAGTTGTAGCTAAGGAGTAGTTTTTATTTAATTTTTTGATTAGCACTTCGACACGCGATCAAAATGGCGCCGCTGCCGGGGAGTTCGTGCGCTAAGTGTTTTTTGTTTAATTATTATTTTTTTTAATTTAAAAAAAACCAAAAAAAAAAATTTCTTTTTCTCTTGTCTTGTATTTTTCTCTATTTTGTTCAGTATTACGCTGGGTATGTTAGTTTTGCAGGAAAATTGAATTCAAGATGAATTGGGTGGATTATGATGCATGTGGGTGTTGCGAGAGCCCATATCATGTGATGCAGGATTGTCCAATTGCCCGTCAGAGAGTTAAAGCATATAATGCACGAAAAGATCGTATTATCTTTGGGCTAGAAAAAGATGAAGACTCATACTTATCATCCTCTTATTATTGGCCACAATATCAGAACTGTCAGCAAAGATACTACAAGCCAAACATTTATCAATCTAGGGAACAAATTGCAGATTACTACATGAATACTGATCTGATTGTTCATGGATGCCAGAGTGTTGACTACGGTTATCAACAACAACAAAACAATGAAGAGGGAAGCAATGATCAACTAAGTGAGATCTTAGAGGCCATAAAGGCTGTCCATGAAGATGTAAAGGCGATCCGGGAAGATTTTAAGAGAATTCAGAAGGATAATGAAGTTCGGGACCACACCGTTGAGGCATTATTTAAGCAAGTTGGTCAACTGGCAGCAGATTTGGAACTTGAAGATTTGATTGTTGAACCGGATATGGTTAACGTTGATGTGGCTGAAAAAGTTGAAGAGGCACATGTGGACCAGGTTGTGATGGAGGAAGCCTTAGAAGAGGAAGCTGCAAGCTTTAAAGTAGACGTGACTTCGTGCGTACAACCACTTGTAGACACACTTGCTGAAGAACCTGTGAACCGGGTAACCTTGGTGTATCCTAACCTTCCTCCCATATTTATGAGGAAAATAGACAAAGTTGAAGATGATGGCTTGAGTGGGCAAAAGAGGAAGGTGAGTATTGAAGACCTTGGACAAAGTATAGTGAAGTGGCCCAGCAATGATCCTGCAGACATGTCAAAGATAAGAAAGAAGATAAAGATTCGACATGTCAACTACCGAACATACATTGGGAATTCGGTAGGCAAATGTTCTTTGAGACCACCATGAATGAACATCAGGTATGATTTTTGTATATTTTGTATATTTATTTGTTTTTATGTTGTTTTATTTTAGCTTATTTTTATTTTGAGTGTGTTTGAGTCAGTTTTATTTTTATTTGAGTCATGGGATTGCTTGATATGATTTGAATAATCGATTGCCCTGCTCGTACTCAATCTCCATTCGGGCGGGGACGATCCGGAAACCACTAATGTTTGCAGGCATCCCAATGTTTGTTTGTTATTTTCCCTTTTTTGTTTCTTTGTTATAGGCTACGCAGTTTATTGACCGCGAATGAAATGCTATACGGTCGTAGTGGGAGGAACTGAATGAGACTCATACGCGCACTGCATATATCCAGGGGAGTCTGTTCCTTTTTATTATTGTTGTACATTATTTTTATTTCTGCTTTATTTTATTCCTTAGCTCACATTGAGGACAATGTGCCGTTCAAGTGTGGGGGTGGCTAAACGTCTTTAGAGTGTGTTTTTGTGTTAGTCTTGAGTAAAAAAAAAATTAAAAAATTAAAAAATGTCCTAAAAGCGGTCTGATCGGGCATGAAAGCGACTGTTTCAATGCGTTCATTCTGTCTCTGCTTGTGGTGTGTGGGTCCTTAATCATGGTCCAATTCTTTAGAACAGACATATGAACCGTTTTCAGCAGGTATTTTAGAGAAAATGTTTAGAATTTGCCCGATTAGGTGTAACGAGCTGTCGGTAATAAATGCATGCACACATCGGTAACCCATTTCCACACTTTGGTGAGATCTTGAGCCTACTAGATGATAGATTGATACATATATATTTTCATTTGTTGAGTGTAGGCCAGATGTTTCTCTGTTGCAGAACTTGTGTGATTTGATACATGCCGAGGTTGTAGACTAGATATGCACATAGAAGATAAAGGCAATTTAGGTTTCCCCATTTTCTTTTGATACCCACTTATTTGTTATGTGTTGACATGTTTACCTAAAATCACCCTTAGTAGCCCATGTTGAGCCTATACCCTTTCATTTGATTAAACCTATTACCCAAATTGACCTGTTTACCTTTGTGTAATAAATTGATGACATCCATCGTGTTTATGTTTAGTTCAAGTGATTGAGTTATGTTTAAGCTGTGAAAGAAAAGAAAAAAAAAAGAAAGAAAAAAAAATATATATGAAAAAAAAAATGAAAAAAAGAAAAAAGTGAAAAAAAAAATATAGAAGTATGTGTATGGGTCAAAAATGACCAAAGTTGTGTGATTGTTGTATTATGGTGCTTAGTGAATAAGGATGGTCATTCAAGCGTGTTGAAACCCTTGTTTTTAAACCAATCGTTAGCCAAATCTATCCTACCTTTACCCGAAGCCCAAAACCCGTAAGTCCTTTAGATATGTGCATTGTCTACAGTTGAGGTGTGATTGTTATACAAGCCTATGATAACAGAGTTACATACTTGGTTTTTGAGTGAATAATACTAGCGCATTACATGCTAGTCCAGATATTAAACCGAGTGGAGTAAAAAAATTGTGAGGAGTGTGTTGCATGAGAATAAAAACCGAAAGCATGTTAGACTTAGTCGGGAGAATTCTGTTTTAAAAATTGTGCATCATGGTTGCCTGTTGAATTAACACATCTAATGATGATCTATGAATGGGGTATGACTTTGGACCCTAACTAGTGCATGGCGGGGGCGTTTGAGGTATTTGTTACTTGTTCGTGGTAAGGTTCTGAGCAGATTTGCTTGAGGGCAAGCAAAAGGTAAGTGTGGGGGTGTGATGTGTTGCCAAATGCATCACATTTATATAGTAATTTTGTATAGTTTTTAATCATTTAACGTTCGTAAATATCGTGTCTTAGATACTTATTTGTGTCTTGGTATTAAGCAGGTGTTCGTGGGCTAAAACGAGAGAAAAAGAGTCTAATGGGAGGTGAAACGAGTGCACGGATGAATAAGGAATAAAAAGAAAATAAAATCTGTCAGATCACTTATTCATGCCCCATGAATAACCTCAGGAGTTATTCATGCCCCGCGAATAACTGAATTGGGTTGCAAAATGACTATACTGCCCTTAATGAATCCAGCTAATTACCCTTGCTGCCCTCGCGAAATTATCACTTATTCGCGCCCCTCTAATAAGTCAGGGAGTTATTCATGGGTCGCGAATAACTCTTCAGCCCATAAAAAGCCCATTTTCGCAATTAAAAACCTAGCAGCCGTTTGGGGAGATTATTATCGAGTTCCAGAGTTAAGGAGAGGCGATTTTGAGTACTTTTTGCAGTTCCATTCATTCCGGTTGATGCCAGAGCAATCCAGAACAAGTTTTGAAGCCGAAATCATGAAGATGCAAGGCTAATCATCCTGCGGTTTCTCCGGGTGAACGATTTGGTTATTTTATCAATTGTTTTATGTTTAATACTTATTATTGGGATTAGATTTTGTGAACACCTTAACGGTCTTTGCGTCTAATTGTATGTTTGACTGATCTAGACAGTTTGGTTGATTAGTATTATTGCATTATGTTATCGTATCTTGGTTTTCTTGCACTAGGATTAATTTAACTTTGCAATTAATGTTATGATAGCTGAATTGGGTCGAACAACTTAAACAAAGTCATGTCTATGTGATTTCCTAGATAGGGTATTAACATAATTCAGTTGATAATTACCGAATCAGAAACCCGGAGTGACCGTTTTTCTTTATATTATTGTTTTTAATCAAACTTTAATCAATCTTTTTTTGCAAGCAAGCAGCAAATCAACTTCATAAAATTAATTTAGTTTAATCAATAAATTGCTATTAACACTATCCACAGACTCCTCGTGGTTCGACAACCCTACTTCCTATACTGCAGTCAGTTGTAGCTAAGGAGTAGTTTTTATTTAATTTTTTGATTAGCACTTCGACACGCGATCATATGTATATCTCTATATAAATATATCTCCGATGGTTATCTATATGATTTGCCAGTAAAACAAGTCTTAAAGCTAAATGTAGAACATGTGCTTCACGCATCCACACTCCCGACAGAGACATGCCTGTTTAAATTATTTAAGATGCCATCATACGGTTATAGATCCAGATTGATGATTCCAAGCATTAATGATAGTGTTCTTAATTTCATTCATGGGATTAATTAATCCATACGTTAGAAACCGACTACTCTTGGAATACATTTGATGTTCCTTTTTCAAATGTTGGCCCCATAAACAAAAACTTCTAATCAAGCCCTAATATGTTCTAATTTAAGTTTGTCGCTCATCTTTCATTCTACGATCGTCATGTTATCGGTAATTGTGGATAACTATTTCTAAGTAGATTATGATTCGTGGGTTTATACAAGAGTCTTTGACTGAATGAATCACGAGTGTTTGATTAATGTTGGTTTGTCATTGTAGTGCTGTAGTCCAATTTCGAAGAAAGGCGCCATAATATCTTCCAAGTCCTTTTATTGTCTACATTGTTATGCATTTTCAGGTCTGAAACTTACCATGAACGGTTATAACATTCCAAATTTAGGTCTACATGAGCACGATTCCAAGTCCTTTTATTTAGATCAACTGGTAGATCACAAATAGATGCATTGTATTGGAGTCTACCACTATTCAATTTTCATGGTTTGGTCATCACTTTATGAAACGTCATAAGTTGAACACATCCTATAGTCAATGATTAGTCTAGCATCATTAGTAAAAAAACTTACCATGTAACAATATTATTTTAGACATTATTGTTTTGTTTTTGCATTTAATCTATGGAGCATACATAAAGTAATGCATGAGGTGATCATGCATGCAAAGCAGGAAGTCAATTCTACATGCCTTTGTTGCATGAGCATTGTTAAATGCCCATCACACCCCCTTATCATATGAATGCTTTTAAAACTTGCATCACCAACACCATTCCCATCCCATCTACTATGTGTTTGTGTATGTAATTTTATGATTAATTGATGGGAACACGACCTCTGTGTTGTGATAAATAAAATGTCTAGAGAGGCCCGTGGACGGTTGAAGAAGATGTAATTATTTTTTTTGGACCGGCTAACCTCCCACAATCCAACCCCCCCCCCCCAGTACTTGGGCAAATTCCTGCACAAAGCAGGACTCAAACTTGCAATCCCAGGGTAGGAAACAGGCTAAGCCTTACAACCTCCCACATCCACCACTCCGTTATGGCTTCATTGGCCGAAGAATATGTAATTAAACATACCAATTACATACATGCCAATTATATATAGCCAGACATCGTGCAGCCTCGCTGCAACGTGCGGGTTCCTGCTAGTCTTTTCGAATACCTAACTAGTCCTCTTGTTTATTAGTTAAGAAACAATTAGTTGTCAACAAAACGAGTCCAATCATGTTGTTGGGTCAAATGTTGTACATTACTCCTTGTGAGTTGTGACCACATAGAATGCGAACCCAACTCTCCAATATACTGAATCGGATATCTAATCATTGGGCCCAATTTGTATTCATCCAAAGGTCCAGCCCAGTAACCCTTTTCATCCATCAAAAGCTATGCATATTTCCAAGATCGTAAAGTCACAACTCACAACAGAAAAAGTTAGCCAATCCTTTTATGGTGGAGTGACACTCTTCTTGCTTTTCTTATGAGAGATGGGGAGTTCGAGTCCTACCAGCGCCAAAATGCTGCTGGTGGGCCGGGTTTTACCGCAGTGGGCCTTCAGGAGGCGGGTTTTCCTTGGGAACTGGTGTGAAATTATTGGTGGACCCGAGTTATTCTCGAAGTACCCCTTTGTCCAGTGGGTACTTCGAAAGTGATCGGGATTGATTTGTTGGCCGTTCAAAAAAAAAAAAAAAAAAAAAAAAAAAAAAAAAAAACAAGAGAAAAAGTAAATCAGGAGCATTTAAAAGAATCAAGGGTGGCAAATAATATCAATTGACCCGAGGAATAAGTTTAAATTCTCGTAGTTTTAACTCTTAACTTAATCGACCCGAGGAACAAGTTTAGATTCTTATGTTTCTTTTTGTCTAATTTAATTAACCCAAGACTTCGAGAGATAAGTTGGGATTCTCATATTCTAAGTCTAACTTAATCGATTCGAAAGATAACTTTGGATTCTCATATTCTGAATCTAAACTATTCAACCCAGGGAACAAGTATAGATTCTTATCATCCTAGTCTGACTTAATTAACCCGAGAGAATGGATCTCAGAGCATGTTTGGTATTTAGTTTAGAAAAAACTTATGGACTTATTGTTTGGCTTTAATAAAAGTTCTTTCTATTTTGGTTTTTTGGTATGAGTTATTTTACAAAAGCCATAAAACATGGCCTTTTATACTGCTTATGGCTTTTAGAATATTAAATTACCCGTTTTACTCATTTTCGTTTATGTTACTTGAATAAGCCAAAACAAACCGTTTAAAAAAAATTATTGAAATTGTCCACCACAAAAGTTAATCCAAATTAAAAAAAAAAAAAAAAAAAAAAAAAAAAAAAAAACCTATAAGTAAAGTTATAAGTTAATAAACACTCCTAAAAAAACCAATTTTGGAGTTAAATCTGGATAAATCTGGATTCTCACATTTTGAGCCTAATTTAATCGATCTGTTGAATTTAATTTTTGTATTATGGGTCCAACATAATCGGCCCGATAGATAAGTATACGAAGGTAGAACTAGAACAATACCAATTTGTTTATAAATTGTCAACTCTTATTGTGATATATTGCCGATAGGTCGTATGAATACAATTAAAAGATGTAGTTGAAACGAAAGCCGAAAGTAAACGGACTAAATGTCTCTTATGACATCATGTGTTTACAACATTCTAGATTTTTTATTTACCAAAATTTCAAATATTATTTAAATATTTTTTTAGAATAATATTAACAAATGCGGAAATTCAATTGGTATGGTTTCGGTTTCTTATGTTATCATCACTTAGTATAGTAACCAAAAGAGAAAATCCAATAAACAAAGTCGTGGTATGCTCAAAAGGATATTGGCACGTGTTTTACATAAAAAAAAAACCTTAAAAAACGAATGTTGGTACCAATATGATAAATACCGATACCGTAATGATGATAGTATTGGTTTAATTTGTCACGGTTCTATTTTGAATACACCTCGAAAAAAAAAAATCGTGCAAATGATTTATCGATTTTCCTAACATGGGTTCACAACTAATACACATTCATACCATTAATGGGCGGTTAAATTCAGGAAAAAACATATACTCGAAATAGAAAGTAACAAATAGCAGGGTAGCCAATGAGCTGTAGCTCCACTTGCATTAGAGTGGAAGTGAGATTTGTCTTAGAATGCGAAAGGGCACATGTTTGAATCCAATCTCAACATGGTTTTACCGCAGTGGGCATTCTGGCAACACGTTATCTCCTGAATTAGAGATGGTGAGCTTGGGCTACTTAGCGTTTTCTGTATTAACAGGTGTATAGGGTCACATTTTACCATTATGTTACCTTTGATAGCTGCACTTTTATTGGTTGGCCGTTAAAAGAAAAAAAAAAACAAAAAAACAAATAGCACGGTAAATGGACAAACTGTAAATCACTGACAAAGGATTATTATCAGCATAAGTACATATCTATTCCACAAGAACTTATAATGTAATTGCAAAAAACTAATAAGTAGAATAAGAAAAAAATCATGTTGATGACCACAACTAAAACCAATGGTCGTGCTTGCATTATCATTCAGTTTTCACAAACTGACCGTGATTCAAATCAAAACCAAATAAACAAGGACTACTAAAAAACTGAGCAATTACGACAGAAATTTGTGAAAGCAAAAAATTGGTAACAAAAATTACGATTGATTCTTGCAAATTAGGGAAAAAACAGTAGCAAAAAAGGGTTGTCTACATCAAGTATTCACAACAATGGGAAATCATGAAGGGGTAGGGTAGATTTGTTGATAGGAAACATGAAGATGAAATAGACGAGAGGATCAACTGTGGCCGGGGGAGAGCGTGAGGCGAGAATCGTTCGCTTTCTCTTTGTTGTGACTCATCCTCCTCTTTGGCCCTTTCAAACCCGTTCTCGAGTTTTTCTGTTGATCAAGATGAAGAGGATTTCGTAATGAAATTTTTGGGGCCAGAAACTGCCTTTTAGGCAGTTTTTCAATGGTTTCGACTTTGCCAAAATTAGTCCCTCTATTTTCGAAAATTAAATTTCTGAGACATTTTTACCATAGCAATTTTAATGGAAATTGCCCCTTGGACCCCGCCAGGGGCTGCCGCCACTTGGACCCTGCTCGACCCCAGCCAGGGGCTCTGCCCCTTGGACCCTGCTCCCGGGGGCGCTGCCCCCAGACCCCGCCCCTAAGTTCATAATAAATTCAAATAGGCGTGCACTCCGCACCACCATACCTATATGATGTATTATTATGAACATATTGGTCAAACAGTCAATCCAATTACACTAAAATATCCAACAATTCTCCCCTATTTTAGTGTAATCCTTGATTAACTAAACAAGTAATCTCAAACATTCAAACTTTTGCTAAAATGAAATGTCGTGACGATTGAATTTCACATTAGTACATTACACATTCTGAATATTCGAATACCAGGGGGTCACTTAGGATTGAACCCTGGGAACTCATCTTGAATACACAAAGATAATGTACACAAAAGTTTACATACATAGTAGTTCTATCTTGACATAATTTTTTACTAGCCTATGTCCTTATCCTTCATAAGCATGTCAAAGCCAAGTCCCAGCTTCTTGAAGCGGCTAAACTTCATACTTACATAGGTAGCTCTTTTAGTCTTGCACCTGCAATGCAATTTGTCAAAAAAGCTATTAAGGATATATACATTCAACCTCCTTAACTTGCAGGTCTGAACACATACCTTGGGATGAATCTTCTAATGTGTTCCAATCTTTACATATTAAGCTTTCCGCATTGAATTCTGCATCTACCGTTGTACTAGATGGGAATTGGGTATCTTAACATCAGAGATTTCTAGTGGACCTTAATCCCATCCCTATAGCCGACCTTTTCACGAGATCTCTACTTAACCCTTTGGTTAAATGATCGGCTAAATTGTTTTGGGTTCTCACAAACACCACAGATATCACACCATTCGTGATAAGATCACGTATCATGCTATGTCTAACACCTAAGTATCTAGACTTTCCATTATACACTTGACTATATGCCTTAGACAAGGTAGATTCACTATCACATCTGATAGATAATGGTGATATCGGTTTCGGCCACAATGGAATTTCATAAATCAAATTTCTTAGCCATTCAGCTTCTTTACTAGCTGCTGCTAATGCCACAAACTCAGCTTCCATTGTTGAATTAGTGATGCAAGTTTGTTTCTTTGATGCCCAACATATAGCACCACCTCCAAGAAGGAACACCCAACCACTTGTGGAAGAATGATCTTCCAAATTAGTAATCCAACTTGCATCTGAATAGCCTTCAAGAAAAGACGGAAATCCAGTATAAGTCAAACCAAAATCTATGGTTCCTTTCAAGTACATAAATACTTGATTTATTGCTTGCCAATGAATCAAACTTGGATTGTGAGTATATCTACTCAGTTTTCCAACAGCAAAAGCTATATCAGGTCTAGTACTAATCATGGCATACATGAGAGATCCAATAGCCTTTGAATATTCAAGTTGATTCACAGCAACTCCTTTATTAGGTACGAATTTTACTGAAGGATCCATAGGAGTACCCATTGGAGAACTATCTTTGTGATTAAACTTTTCCAACATCTTCTCAATATAATGTGATTGAGAGATAGTAATACCATGTTCTCCACGTATGATCTTAATACCAAGAATCACGTCTGCCTCCCCCATGTCTTTCATATCAAACTTAGATGACAGAAATTTCTTAGTTTTATCAACTTCATTTTGGTCAGTACCAAAAATCAACATGTCATCAACATATAAGCAAATAATTACTCCTTTTCCAGAAGTATCAAATTTTCTATAAACACACTTTTCCGCTTGGTTTAATGCAAAACCATTAGATAGCACCACATCATCAAACTTTTGATGCCATTGCTTAGGGGCTTGTTTCAGGCCATATAGAGATTTTACTAATTTACAAACCTTATGTTCATTTCCAGGCATGACAAAACCTTCAGGTTGTTTCATGTAAATCTCTTCATCCAATTCACCATTCAAAAAGGCAGTTTTAACATCCATTTGGTGAATTACAAGATTATGTATAGCTGCAAGTGCCAACAATAATCTTATGGTGGTTATCCTAGCAACAGGAGCATAGGTATCAAAGTAGTCAATGCCTTCCTTTTGCCTAAAGCCTTGGATGACCAATCTGGCTTTATATTTGTCTATGCTACCATCCACCTTCATCTTCCTTTTGAAGATCCATTTACTACCCAAAGGTTTACACCCAGGTGGTAAATCAACCAATTTCCAAGTATTATTGTGCATTATAAAGTCAATCTCATCTTGGATTGCTTCTTTCCAAAATGCAGCATCCCTAGAAGACATAGCATCATTGAATGTCTTTGGATCCTCATCAATATTAAAACAATATTGATACTGATGTTCAACACCATTTCTGGTTCCTTCTACTAAATAAAGATGAAAGTCAGCACCAAATGACTTGGGTTTTCTGACTCTAGTACTTTTTCTGTGCTCAGTACTAGTAGAAGGTACATCATCACAAATACCAGAATTGTCACCACAAGAAATTGTCTGTTCATAGTTTTTAAGACACTGAGGCGTATCCTTCAATCGAGGAACATAAGAAAATCTATCGTCATTCCCAAAATTAGCATCTCTTGACTCAATGACAGAGTGAACAGACACATAATCATTTGGTTCTATGACATAGAACCTATAAACAGGGGAATGATCAGCATATCCAATAAATATGCAATCTATGCCTCTTTCACCAATGGTACTCATTTTGGGCTCAGTAAGCCTCACAACAGCTCTACATCCCCAGACTTTGAGAAAACTCAAATCTGGTACCTTTTTGTACCAAAGTTCATATGGGGTTACCTTAGACCTTTTATTAGGTGCTCGGTTCAATAAGTAACAGGCTGTCAACATAGCCTCACCCCAAAATCCATCACTTAAACCAGAATAGGACAACATGGAATTCACTGTTTCTTTCAATGACCTATTCTTCCTTTCAGCCACACCATTTTGTTGTGGTGTATAAGGAGCAGTTGTTTGATGTATTATACCATAAGATTGGAAATACACTGGATCATAATACTCTCCACCTCTATCTGTACGAAGGTTTTTAATCAAACCATTTCTATGAAGCTCAACCTCTTGTTTATAAACTTTAAATTTATCAAGAGCTTCATCCTTTGAATGCAATAGATATACATAACAGAATCTAGTTGCATCATCAATAAAGGTTACAACATACTTCTTATTTCCAACAGAAGGAGTACTATGAATGTCACATAAATCAGAATGAATCAATTCTAATACATTGGAATTCCTTTTGACATCTTTAAATGGTTTTCTTGTAATTTTGTCAATTCGCAAGTATGACAATCATTACATTTTTGTATGTCAAAAGCAGTTATAAGACTCATTTTAGACATATCTTTCATTCTGCGATAATTAACGTGACCTAATCTAGCATGCCATAATTCTGATTTACTAAAATCATTGCTAGAACTAGTAGAAGCCATACAAACCGAATTATTAACAAAAGGGACATCTAAATTCAACTTAAACATGCCATTCAAATAACCAAATCCAATAAAGGTTCCAAGTCTTGACAAGATATACTTGTCACTTTCCAAGACCTGCTTATAACCACAATTATTCAGTACAATACCAGATACTAAGTTCTTACGAATCCCAGGTACATATAGAACATTATTTAATAGTAAAGAGTTTCCAGAAGTAAAGACTAAAAGAACAGATCCTATTCCTTTAATTGGTTCAGTAGCAACATTGCCCATCTTCAGTAAAGATCCATCTTCAATTGGCTTAAAATCCTTGAACCATTGAAGATTTTTGCAAACATGACATGTTGCTCCCGAATCCATCCACCATGAAATATCATCATCATGCACATAAAATGCTTCAGAGATTATTGATACATAATAATTCTCAATATAATGATCACATGGTACCAAAAACGAACCTGATTGCTTTTCAGGATCCTTATATCCACTTGTACCAGCCACGTTTTTGCCTTTTCCTCCACTCTTACCAGACCTGCAGTCTTTCTTGAAATGTCCGAGTTTATTACACTTCCAACAAACCTTTTTAGGCTTCTTATCAGAACCCTTATTGTTGTTCCCTTCAAACTTTCGTTTCCCTTTCCAAGCCTTAGAGGATTCACCCTCCTCCACCATGTTCACAGAAGAACAACCAGCCATGGTTTTAGTATCAACACTAGAACCCTTTTCCATATCACGTATGTTTTGTTCAATTTGGAAACTACTTCCCAATTCAACCAGATTCATTTCCTCTTTCTTATGTTTCAGATTATTCTTAAAATCTTTCCAAGAGGGTGGCAGTTTATCAATAATACTAGAGACAGAAATCGCATCATCCATCTTCATTCCATATTGATGAAACTGCCCTAGTATTCGTTGCAATTCATGATACTGTTCCATAACAGGCCTAGTGTCTACCATTTTATAGTTAATAAAATTACCAACCAGAAATTTCTTACTAGACGCATCTTCTGCCATGTATTTGGCTTCAAGGGCATCCCATAATTCTTTTGTAGACTCTACGTTTTGATACACATCAAATAAAGAATCAGACATACCGATAAGAATATGACCACGACAGATGTAGTCAGCGTTTTTTCCACTTTGAACGAGTTCTGGTTTGTTCCACAGTTTCATTCTCAACAATCTCGGGACAAGGAGTGCTCAGAACATACACCACTTTCAGACTCGTGAGATAGAAGTGCATCTTCTTTTGTCAGCGTCTGAAATCCTGTCCAGAAAACTTGTCCAATTTCGTAAAGTTCTTCGTCATATCTTTCACAGATTCATTGTTCGTCATCTTCAGAATTTGATTCAGTCTTTGTTGGGGAATAACCGTAAGAAACGAACAAAACTGGATAATAGAAATCTCTGAAGGCACGTGATCGCTTTCAGATTGAATCAATTCGACGGTTCTATCGAATATTCAACCGGATACAATCAGAGATTGAGAATTTTCTGTATGCTGTGATTGAGATTAAAGAACCAGAGAGTTTTGATCAAGATGAAGAGGATTTCGTAATGAAAGTTTTGGGGCCAGAAACTGCCTTTTAGGCAGTTTTTCAATGGTTTCGACTTTGCCAAAATTAGTCCCTCTATTTCCGAAAATTAAATTTCTGAGACATTTTTACCATAGCAATTTTAATGGAAATTGCCCCTTGGACCCTGCTCCCGGGGGCGCTGCCCCCGGACCCCGCCCCTAAGTTCATAATAAATTCAAATAGGCGTGCACTCCGCACCAGCATACCTATATGATGTATTATTATGAACATATTGGTCAAACAGTCAATCCAATTACACTAAAATATCCAACAATCCTGCCCTATTTTAGTGTAATCCTTGATTAACTAAACAAGTAATCTCAAACATTCAAACTTTTGCTTAAATGAAATGTCGTGACGATTGAATTTCACATTAGTACATTACACATTCTGAATATTCGAATACCAGGGTGTCGCTTAGGATTGAACCCTGGGAATTCATCTTGAATACACAAAGATAATGTACACAAAAGTTTACATACATAGTAGTTCTATCTTGACATAATGTTTTACTAGCCTATGTCCTTATCCTTCATAAGCATGTCAAAGCCAAGTCCCAGCTTCTTGAAGCGGCTAAACTTCATACTTACATAGGTAGCTCTTTTAGTCTTGCACCTGCAATGCAATTTGTCTAAAAAGCTATTAAGAATATATACATTTAACCTCCTTAACTTGCAGGTCTGAACACATATCTTGGGATGAATCTTCTAATGTGTTCCAATCTCTACATATTAAGCTTTCCGCATTGAATTATGCATCTAGCGTTGTACTAGATGGGAATTGGGTATCTTAACATCAGAGATTTCTAGTGGACCTTAATCCCATCCCTATATCCGACCTTTTCACGAGATCTCTACTTAACCCTTTGGTTAAATGATCGGCTAAATTGTTTTGGGTTCTCACAAACACCACAGATATCACACCATTCGTGATAAGATCACGTATCATGCTATGTCTAACCCCTAAGTGTCTAGACTTTCCATTATACACTTGACTATATGCCTTAGACAAGGTAGATTCACTATCACATCTGATTGATAATGGTGATATCGGTTTCGGCCACAATGGAATTTCATAAATCAAATTTCTTAGCCATTCAGCTTCTTTACTAGCTGCTGCTAATGCCACAAACTCAGCTTCCATTGTTGAATTAGTGATGCAAGTTTGTTTCTTTGATGCCCAACATATAGCACCACCTCCAAGAAGGAACACCCAACCACTTGTGGAAGAATGATCTTCCAAATTAGTAATCCAACTTGCATCTGAATAACCTTCAAGAACAGACGGAAATCCAGTATAAGTCAAACCAAAATCTATGGTTCCTTTCAAGTACCTAAATACTTGATTTATTACTTGCCAATGAACCAAACTTGGATTGTGAGTATATCTACTTAGTTTTCCAACAGCAAAAACTATATCAGGTCTAGTACTAATCATGGCATACATGAGAGATCCAATAGCCTTTGAATATTCAAGTTGATTCATAGCAACTCCTTTATTAGGTACGAGTTTTACTGAAGGATCCATAGGAGTACCCATTGGAGAACTATCTTTGTGATTAAACTTTTCCAACATCTTCTCAATATAATGTGATTGAGAGATAGTAATACCATGTTCTCCACGTATGATCTTAATACCAAGAATCACGTCTGCCTCCCCCATGTCTTTCATATCAAACTTAGATGACAGAAATTTCTTAGTTTTATCAACTTCATTTTGGTCAGTACCAAAAATCAACATGTCATCAACATATAAGCAAATAATTACTCCTTTTCCAGAAGTATCAAATTTGCTATAAACACACTTTTCCGCTTGGTTTAATGCAAAACCATTAGACAGCACCACATCATCAAACTTTTGATGCCATTGCTTAGGGGCTTATTTCAGGCCATATAGAGATTTTACTAATTTACAAACCTTATGTTCATTTCCAGGCATGACAAAACCTTCAGGTTGTTTCATGTAAATCTCTTCATCCAATTCACCATTCAAAAAGGCAGTTTTAACATCCATTTGGTGAATTACAAGATTATGTATAGCTGCAAGTGCCAACAATAATCTTATGGTGGTTATCCTAGCAATAGAAGCATAGGTATCAAAATAGTCAATGCCTTCCTTTTGCCTAAAGCCTTGGATGACCAATTTGGCTTTATATTTGTCTATGCTACCATCCACCTTCATCTTCCTTTTGAAGATCCATTTACTACCCAAAGGTTTACACTCATGTGGTAAATCAACCAATTTCCAAGTATTATTGTGCATTATAAAGTCAATCTCATCTTGGATTGCTTCTTTCCAAAATGCAGCATCCCTAGAAGACATAGCATCATTGAATGTCTTTGGATCCTCATCAATATTAAAACAATATTGATACTGATGTTCAACACCATTTTGGGTTCCATCTACTAAATAAAGATGAAAGTCAGCACCAAATGACTTGGGTTTTCTGACTCTAGTACTTTTTCTGTGCTCAGTACTAGTAGAAGGTACATCATCACAAATACCAGAATTGTCACCACAAGAAATTGTCTGTTCATAATTTTTAAGAAACTGAGGCGTATCCTTCAATCGAGGAACAAAAGAAAATCTATCGTTATTCCCAAAATTAGCATCTCTTGACTCAATGACAGAGTGAACAGACACATAATCATTTGGTTCTATGACATAGAACCTATAAACAGGGGAATGATCAGCATATCCAATAAATATGCAATCTATGCCTCTTTCACCAATGGTACTCATTTTGGGCTCTGTAAGCCTCACAACAGCTCTACATCCCCAGACTTTGAGAAAACTCAAATCTGGTACCTTTTTGTACCAAAGTTCATATGGGGTTACCTTAGACCTTTTATTAGGTGCTCGGTTCAATAAGTAACAGGCTGTCAACATAGCCTCACCCCAAAATCCATCACTTAAACCAGAATAGGACAACATGGAATTCACTGTTTCTTTCAATGACCTATTCTTCCTTTCAGCCACACCATTTTGTTGTGATGTATAAGGAGCAGTTGTTTGATGTATTATACCATAAGATTGGAACTACACTGGATCATAATACTCTCCACCTGTATATGTACGAAGGTTTTTAATCAAACCATTTCTATGAAGCTCAACCTCTTGTTTATAAACTTTAAATTTATCAAGAGCTTCATCCTTTGAATGCAATAGATATACATAACAGAATCTAGTTGCATTATCAATAAAGGTTACAACATACTTCTTATTTCCTAGAGAAGGAGTACTATGAATGTCACATAAATCAGAATGAATCAATTCTAATACATTAGAATTCCTTTTGACATCTTTAAATGGTTTTCTTGTAATTTTTGTCAATTTGCAAGTATGACAATCATTACATTTTTGTATGTCAAAAGCAGGTATAAGACTCATTTTAGACATATCTTTCATTCTGCGATAATTAACGTGACCTAATCTAGCATGCCATAATTCTGATTTACTAAAATCATTGCTAGAACTAGTAGAAGCCATACAAACTGAATTATTAACAAAAGGGACATCTAAATTCAACTTAAACATGTCATTCAAATAACCAAATCCAATAAAGGTTCCATGTCTTGACAAGATATACTTGTCACTTTCCAAGACCTGCTTATAACCACGATTATTCAGTATAATACCAGATACTAAGTTCTTACGAATCCCAGGTACATATAGAACATTATTTAATAGTAAAGAGTTTCTAGAAGTAAAGACTAAAAGAACAGATCCTATTCCTTTAATTGGTTCAGTAGCAACATTGCCCATCATCAGTAAAGATCCATCTTCAATTGGCTTAAAATTCTTGAACCATTGAAGATTTTTGCAAACATGACATGTTGCTCCCGAATCCATCCACCATGAAATATCATCATCCTGCACATAAAATGCTTCAGAGATTATTGATACATAATAATTCTCAATATAATGATCACATGGTACCAAAAACGAACCTGATTGCTTTTCGGGATCCTTAGATCCACTTGTACCAGCCACGTTTTTGCCTTTTCCTCCACTCTTACCAGACCTGCAGTCTTTCTTGAAGTGTCCGAGTTTATTACACTTCCAACAAACCTTTTTAGGCTTCTTATCAGAACCCTTATTGTTGTTCCCTTCAAACTTTCGTTTCCCTTTCCAAGCCTTGGAGGATTCACCCTCCTCCACCATGTTCACAGAAGAACAACCAGCCATGGTTTTAGTACCAACACTAGAACCCTTTTCCATATCACGTATGTTTTGTTCAATTTGGAAACTACTTTCCAATTCAACCAGATTCATTTCCTCTTTCTTATGTTTCAGATTATTCTTAAAATCTTTCCAAGAGGGTGGCAGTTTATCAATAATACTAGAGACAAAAATCGCTTCACACATCTTCATTCCATATTGATGAAACTGTCCTAGTATTCGTTGCAATTCATGATACTGTTCCATAACAGGCCTAGTGTCTACCATTTTATAGTTAATAAAATTACACTAGACGCATCTTCTGCCATGTATTTGGCTTCAAGGGCATCCCGTAATTCTTTTGCAGACTCTACGTTTTGATACACATCAAATAAAGAATCAGACATACCGTTAAGAATATGACCACGACAGATGTAGTCAGCGTTTTCCCACTTTGAACGAGTTCTGGTTTGTTCCAGAGTTTCATTCTCAATAATCTCGGGACAAGGAGTGCTCAGAACATACACCACTTTCAGACTCGTGAGATAGAAGTGCATCTTCTTTTGCCAGCATCTGAAATCCTGTCCAGAAAACTTGTCTAATTTCGTAAAGTTCTTCGTCATATCTTTCACAGATTCATTGTTCGTCATCTTCAGAATTTGATTCAATCTTTGTTGGGGAATAACCGTAAGAAACGAACAAAACAGGATAATAGAAATCTCTGAAGGCACGTGATCGCTTTCAGATTGAATCAATTCGACGGTTCTATCGAATATTCAACCGGATACAATCAGAGATTGAGAATTTTCTGTATGCTGTGATTGAGATTAAAGAACCAGAGAGTTTTGATCAAGATGAAAGGATTTCGTAATGAAATTTTTGGGGCCGGAAACTGCCTTTTAGGCAGTTTTTCAATGGTTTCGACGTTGCCAAAATTAGTCCCTCTATTTCCGAAAATTAAATTTCTGAGACATTTTTACCATAGCAATTTTAATGGAAATTGCCCCTTGGACCCTGCTCCCGGGGGCGCTGCCCCCGGACCCCGCTCCTAAGTTCATAATAAATTCAAATAGGCGTGCACTCCGCACCACCATACCTATATGATGTATTATTATGAACATATTGGTCAAACAGTCAATCCAATTACACTAAAATATCCAACAATCCTCCCCTATTTTAGTGTAATCCTTGATTAACTAAACAAGTAATCTCAAACATTCAAACTCTTGCTTAAATAAAATGTCGTGACGATTGAATTTCACATTAGTACATTACACATTCTGAATATTCAAATACCAGGGTGTCGCTTAGGATTGAACCCTGGGAACTCATCTTGAATACACAAAGATAATGTACACAAAAGTTTACATACATAGTAGTTCTATCTTGACATAATGTTTTACTAGCCTATGTCCTTATCCTTCATTAGCATGTCAAAGCCAAGTCCCAGCTTCTACAAGCGGCTAAATTTCATACTTACATAGGTAGCTCTTTTAGTCTTGCACCTGCAATGCAATTTGTCAAAAAAGCTATTAAGAATATATACATTCAACCTCCTTAACTTGCAGGTCTGAACACATACCTTGGGATGAATCTTCTAATGTGTTCCAATCTCTACATATTAAGCTTTCCGCATTGAATTATGCATCTAGCGTTGTACTAGATGGGAATTGGGTATCTTAACATCAGAGATTTCTAGTGGACCTTAATCCCATCCCTATAGCCGACCTTTTCACGAGATCTCTACTTAACCCTTTGGTTAAATGATCGGCTAAATTGTTTTGGGTTCTCACAAACACCACAGATATCACACCATTTGTGATAAGATCACGTATCATGCTATGTCTAACACCTAAGTGTCTAGACTTTCCATTATACACTTGACTATATGCCTTAGACAAGGTAGATTCACTATCACATCTGATAGATAATGGTGATATCGGTTCCGGCCACAATGGAATTTCTTAAATCAAATTTCTTAGCCATTCAGCTTCTTTACTAGCTGCTGCTAATGCCACAAACTCAGCTTCCATTGTTGAATTAGTGATGCAAGTTTGTTTCTTTGATGCCCAACATATAGCACCACCTCCAAGAAGGAACACCCAACCACTTGTGGAAGAATGATCTTCCAAATTAGTAATCCAACTTGCATCTGAATAACCTTCAAGAACAGACGGAAATCCAGTATAAGTCAAACAAAAATCTATGGTTCCTTTCAAGTACCTAAATACTCGATTTATTGCTTGCCAATGAATCAAACTTGGATTGTGAGTATATCTACTCAGTTTTCCAACAGCAAAAGCTATATCAGGTATAGTACTAATCATGGCATACATGAGAGATCCAATAGCCTTTGAATATTCAAGTTGATTCACAGCAACTCCTTTATTAGGTACGAGTTTTACTGAAGGATCCATAGGAGTACCCATTGGAGAACTATCTTTGTGATTAAACTTTTCCAACATCTTCTCAATATAATGTGATTGAGAGATAGTAATACCATGTTCTCCACGTATGATCTTAATACTAAGAATCACGTCTGCCTCCCCCATGTCTTTCATATCAAACTTAGATGACAGAAATTTCTTAGTTTTATCAACTTCATTTTGGTCAGTACCAAAAATCAACATGTCATCAACATATAAGCAAATAATTACTCCTTTTCCAGAAGTATCAAATTTGCTATAAACACACTTGTCCACTTGGTTTAATGCAAAACCATTAGACAGCACCACATCATCAAACTTTTGATGCCATTGCTTAGGGGCTGCTGCCCCTGAGACATTTTTACCATAGCAATTTTAATGGAAATTGCCCCATGGACCCCGCCAGGGGCTGCCGCCCCTTGGACCCTGCTCGACCCCAGCCAGGGGCTCTGCCCCTTGGACCCCGCCAGGGGATGCCGCCCCTTCGACCCTGCTCCCGAGGGCGCTGCCCCGGACCCCCGTTCCTTAGGGGCTTCGCCCCTAAGTTCATAATAAATTCAAATAGGCGTGCACTCCGCACCACCATACCTATATGATGTATTATTATGAACATATTGGTCAAACAGTCAATCCAATTACACTAAAATATCCAACACTTTTTAGATCGATATCACTAGTGTTAACGTAATTTATTTCAACATAATCTAACTAAAAATTCTTATGTGTTATTACATATGAAACATTAGGTTATGTACCCGTGTGATACACGGGTTGAACAATTTAAATTATATATATTATATATAAATTTAAAATATAATTAAGAAAAATTAGATTACATATATCTTCCATACACAGCTATTACCTTGTAGACTGCAGATACAACAAAACAAAAATAAAAAAGTAATATAGGTAAATCGGTTTAGGCTAAGATATAAAAAAATGAAATTAATTTAAAAGTATGTCCTCATCCGTTAAACCATCCCAATCGAGTATTGTTCATTTTGGAATTTGACATCAATTTTCCTCAAAGCCAAAGCATTTTGTAACCTTGAGTGTATAATCATTTTTTTTCTAACATCAAGGTCCTTAAACATAATGACATTTATTGTTCAATTTTATTGTATTATAAAAAAAGATTGTGTAAATTAATAGCCTGAAAATAAAGATTGAAACGAATTAGTAATGCAAAGACTGTTTAGATATTGCATTTCTCTATTGAAGTAACTTGAAAAAACAAAGTCAATGAAGATTTCAATTAATGATTTTTCATATACAAAATGTATTTTATATATCAAGCTATTACAATACGAAAATAGCCAAACATATTTAGTTTTGTATTGAATCAAATATTAATTAATGTGGATTGATTTATTTTATTTTATTTGTTTAGAATATTGTAAGAAATATAGTTTTAAACTTAGAGTGAAAGACCACATATTAAAAACACGTTTTTAAGGTAAACGATTTAAATTTAATAACATATAAATACATTATCTTAAAAAAAAAATTTAATAAAGATTACTTTTGTTAGTTCATAAACATTTTCAAATTATGTCTATTAATTTATTTCTAATTTTGTATTAAAATATAATTATATTAATTGATTTACAAAAACATAGAATATATATATATATATATATATATTAAACTGAATTCCAGTAATTATATTAATAATTATAGTTGTAACACATAAAAACGGAATAAGTAATAATTATTAAATAAATAAACAAATTAAAATAAATGTATTGTTTGAAATAATAAAATGGGAGGTTTTATAATGGAGTTCTATGTACTCCATGTGCTGTCTTTTATTACTATAGATAAAATCGATTAATGTTGATTGATTTATTTTATTTATTTGTTTTGAACAATATATAAGTCTCAAAAAAAGCTTGACTAATTGCATTGTGTTATTATTAATTTGTTTATTTGACTTTTGAACTATTTTAAGCATTTAAAATTAATATGTATTTGCTGAACATAGTTTAACATCTAAAACAATGACCAAAATAATAAAACTTAATAATCATTTGTCAAATATTATAACAAAATTAATTTTAAACTTAGAATAACAGATTAAATTTTTTAAAAATGGGTTAATTTAAGGTACATGATTTAAATTCAAAGTTAATAATACATAAATATAAATATGCTATATAAAAAAGAATCATGTGGTTTCTTTTATTAATGATTTCAGTTACAACTATGATTATTAATATAATTACTAAAATTTAATTTAATAAACTTATATCATGGTTTTGCAAATAAATTATTATAATTAAATTTGAGTTTAATGTATTAAATAATAAAATGAGAGAATTCATGAGGGAGTGCTATGTGTCCCTCATGTATTTTCTTTTATTATATAGTGTAGATGTAGATTTTTGCCGTTAAAAAAAATATGAAATATTCTTAATTTTATTCAAGATGTTATAACACGAAACAAATACGGTTTAGTAAATTGTGTGATCATAACATTTGCAATGTTCGAACTCAGTTCATAATAAATTCTGAAAAGTCCAATAAATGCCCGAGTCTGTTCCATAGACCATGGGTAATGGTTAATGCCCCATAAGGGGCATTTTTCGTCACATCATCATCATAATGCACATTTAAAGAATGTGTAATGGTTAACCTCTTTTAATTATTATTTTCCTTATTTTTCTCCTCTTTGAGCATTACACTAGAAATGTCCCTCCTTCTTAATGCCCCTATAATTCCTAAGGGGACGGTGTTAAGGGCATTATTAAACTCATTCATGCCCACATAATGCTCATTACACTATAATTTAAAACTCAGGTGATTATATAAATTAGAACTCGACTTGAATGAATTGAATTTATAGCAATCTTGATTATTGATGTCACATATTAGTAGGTTTATATTATTTACTAGTGGGATTACTCTCGCTCCTCAATGGGTTTTCAATCTTTATCGGTTATTACAATTAATTTCAGTATGGTACCAGGCACTCGATATATATAGTAACCAAATGAGAGATGCACAAAAGGATATCAACATGTGTTTTACGTTATCAAAAACCATAAAAACGAATACAAGTACCGATATTGTTCAATTGATATTTGCTATAGCAACACTCTACTATGAATACAACTATATTTTCAACGAATTTAACACATTTCCAATAAGACTTATATTGAATCATGGATAAAAACCAACACGTTGCAACGGAATATTGAAAATGTTATACAACGCTATATTATACCAGTATAAAAAACTAAACAGCGAAGAAGCTTTGATGACATGTATGTTTGGGCTTCGATCTATTGTACATTACTATTCACAACTCGATTTTGAATAAATTTCATATGTAGACGTAGATAAAAATAAGCACGTTGCAACGATATACTCAGAAAAAGATAAAACATCATATATTAAGAGTTATAAGTGAAAAACAAAATATGCTTAAACCATGATTATAATAATAAATAAAATATGAATTGGTAATATATAATTTGGATCCTCGTAGCTGTATATTGAAAACATTTGTTACGGCAACATACTTATCATGAGTATGATTGATCGGTTTGATAAATCGAGTGGTACCGCCAATACATGAACACAATTCACAATTGTTAATTACACTTCCCTTGATAGCAAGTAACTGATTTAATGAACTATGATACGTTTCAACTATGTTCACAAAAAAATTGTATTATGAATATTGATTGATGTTTTGATGATAAGGAGAATTCTTTCGTGGCATTAATTGGTTATGTAGTTCACACTTCACATCAATTGTCACGTGGCAATTTTGTCAAACAGATAATTTTCGAACCTAAGAACATGACGCGGTGTTCAATGTAAACCAACCAACATTGTGGAAGGTAATTGAGGAATCACGAACACTAAGAGTTATGGGTAAGAAATAGATCGAGGAAGATTGGTCTAGCGTGAAACGACTGAAAAAGTTTTAATGAAGCTAGGCTAGTATAATGATTGGAAATACCCGTGTACGTCATGTATAAACGTATCTAACGCCAACACCTAGTTTTTTTTATAAAGGTTAATTTCTTCTTAATTCTTGGTCTTTGAGATTTGAATCCAAGACCTCACACAACCTAAGTGTTTTTAAAGGCTAGTAAGCATGAAAAGTAATAAAACTCAGTTTTTGTTGGTCGTAAAAAGAAAGAGTTTGTTATAATTTTGATATTAATGTAGGGTTACTTTTATACAAAATGTGAAACTGAACTAAATTCGTATGTAACTTTTAGAATTTATTATTATATAATTAAAACTTTAGAGTTTTAAAGCGAAAAAAAAAACTCCTCTTTTTTAAAGTAGACATTATCTTGTGAAAAGGAAAGTGTTCGGTACTATTATCTTTTTTTAAGCAACCAAAAAATTATACATCACATTACATTATATGATATCAAAATTGCATCACTTTTGTCAATCTAGATATTTAAGTATGTGCATGCTCTTAAACTAAAGATAGCCCACCGATTTCACGTCTCCAATTATGTCCATCACTTTGACTTTTTTATTAGAAAAATACCGGTCATTCATCGCCTTAAATATCCTCCAACATCTTTGAAATACCTTTTCCGAATTTGAGACAAGCCAATAGTTTAGTCTATGAACCGTGGTTATTCTCATTCATCTAACCTCAATATATAATACAAGAGTTTAGTCAAAATATGGATACAAGATAAATTACAATTATCACAAACAATCATTCCTATAAATATGTGATATCTATTACACCTCCGCAGTCGCAGCGGGAGGTGACCGTATGCTGAGATTGGCACGAAAGTCTTCAAATAAAACTCTTGGTAACCCTTTGGTGAAAATATCTGCAATCTGATATCTAGAAGGCACATGAAGAATGCGAAGCCAACAGATTTCTGCCACAACATTAGCCACACCACAATATTCAGCCTCGGCACTGGAACGAGAGACTGTTGCCTGGCGTTTAAAGGACCAGGAAACTAAATTATCACCAAAATATACACAATACCCGCTTGTAGAACGCTGGGTGTCAAGGCACCCGGCCTAATCAGCATCTGTATAAGTCACTGAGGAGGAAGTTTTAGACGAACCAAGGGTAAGACCAAACGAAGAAGTTCCTTTGACGTAGCGTATGATTCTTTTCAGAGCATTCCAGTGATCCAGACAAGGGGCGTGCATGTTCATGCAGATTTGCTGTACTGCATAAGTAATGTCTGGTCTAGTGAAAGTTAGGTATTGTAGAGCCTCGGCTAGACTGCGATACAGAGTAGGATCATGAAAGGGTTCACTGGAGGTGGCACTAAGTTTAGCATTAGTGTCGACTGGTGTGGCAACTGGGTTGCAAGACTACATCCCTGCACATGCAATGATATCTAAGGCATATGACTGCTGAGACAAAAACATGGTGTTGGCAGTTCTAGAAACAGAGATGCCAAAGAAGTAACTGAGAGGGCCAAGGTCTTTCATGGCAAATTCAGCTGCTAGACTAGCCAAAAGACGGTGTCGAAGAGTGTCAGAAGAGGTGACCAGTAAAATGTCATTCACATATAAAAGTAAATAAGCAGTATCATGTCCCTGGTTATAAGTGAAAAGAGAAGCATCGCATCTGCTGTGCAAAATCCCATAGTGAGAACATAATATGTGAAGCGTTGGTACCATGCCCGTGGAGCCTGTTTTCAACCATAGAGGGATTTGCACAGAAGGCAGACATGGTCGGGAAGATTTTTATCCCGAAACCCTATTGGCTTATGCATGTACACTGTTTCGTTTAAATTCCCATGTAAAAAAGCATTCGTCACATCTAGTTGATGAACGGCCCAACCCTTAGATAAAGCGAGTGATAGGACAGTCCTAATGGTCGCCGGCTTGACCACAGGGCTGAACGTCTCAACACAATCGATACCAACCTGTTGCGATCGACCATCACATACCAATCTAGCTTTATACCATTCCAAAGTGCCATCAGACCTGTATTTATGTTTAAATAGCCACATACTCCGGACAATATTCATGTCAGGTGAGCGAGGCACTAACTCCCACATACCATTTCTAATTAATACAGTGTACTCAGTAGTCATGGCAGAGTACCAAACCGGGTCTCGTAAAACATCGGTTGGGTTTTTAGGTATGGGTTGGATTGAGGGATTTTGGGAGGTGGCGTGTAAGTTAAAGTGTTGTTTGGGTTTATGGATGCCACTCATGGACCATGTATGGATGGTGAGGGTGGGGTAGGTCATGGACGGTGCAGATGCGGATTGGTTAGGCAGAGCTGGTTGTTAGGACCGTGGTTAGGGATTAGGTATGTGGGTCGAGTGGTTTGTTGATGGAGGGGGTGGGTGAGTGGTAGCGGGATGGGCCGAAGGTGATGTGTGGTGCTGTGTGGGATGTAGTGGGCTGGTGGGAATATTTAGTGGGCTGGGGTTTGGTTGGTTGATGTGGGGAGGATGTGGGCTTAGTGTCAAAACAGTGGGGGGTTTGGTTTGTTTGTAGTAATGTCAGGACAAAGGTGATGTGGAAAAGAATATGTTAAAAATTCATAACTTGGGGAAGGGCCGATGGCTTGTTTGAAGGGGAAGGTTGTTTCATCGAAAGCAATGTGACGAGAAGTAATGATTTGTCTTGTTGAGAAATCTAAACAATGGTAGCTTCGATGTGTAGGAGGATAGCCAAGAAAGACATTTGGTTGGGAACGTTTTTCAAGTTTGTGGATTGTGGTAGATGGTGTGAGTGGGTAGCAGAGGCACCCGAAAACGCAGAGGTGATCATAAGTGGGTGTGGTATGGTATAGGATTTCGGTGGGGGTTTTGTTTTGTTTTTGTTTGGAGGGTAGGATGTTTAGTAGATAGGTGGCGGTTTTGAGTGCAAAATGCCAAAAATGGGTGGGAACATGGGCGTGAGCTAGTAAGGTCCGAACCATGTTATTGATTGTTCGGATCTTTCGTTCGGCCTTACCGTTTTGGGATGATGTGTAGGGACATGAGAGGCGGTATAGGATATCGTTGTTGGTGAAAAAATTTTGAAAGGTTGAATTGACATATTCGCGGCCATTGTCATATTGGAAAGTTTTAATGGTGGATTCAAATTGTGTTTTAATGGTGGAGGCAAAGTGGGAAAATGAGGAGAAAACGTGTGATTTGTTGGTGATTGGATAAGTCCATAAAAAATTAGTAAAATCATCCAAAAATAACACTTAGTATTTATGGCCAAACGAGCTAATGATTGGTGATGTCCAAACATCGCTATGAATAATATCAAAGGGTTTAATTATCATATTATTAGATGCAAAAAATTGTAAACGTACATTTTTACCAAAAACACAAGATTGGCATACATTATTCGGAAATTTATCAAAAGAAATTGAACTAGAAGTTTTTAATTTATTCATAGAGGGTCATCCTGGGTGGCAATACGGTGATTCCAGAGTTCTGAGGAGATAGCTGCAAAAGCGGTTGGTTGAGTGGAAGAAGACCCGAGCACCAGAGGGTAGAGCTCATCGCTGTTGTTGCATCGATGCAGCGGGGGTCTTGGTCTTGAGGTCATTCGCAAGAAAACCAAATGGGTCAAATTCCACAGAAACTGAATTGTCCCTAGTAAATCTACGGACAGAAATAAGTTTTTTGACAAGTTTCGGTGAGTAAAGGACATTTTTAAGGACAAAGGGAGGGAAGGGTTTGGGTAGGTATTTTGTGCCTTGACCAAGCATGGTATGGTGTCACCATTACCTACAATAATATTATGAGAACTTCAAGAATTTGAAAAGGTGTGAAAGTCACCTTGCTCATGAGACATAGTACAGGATGTGCCCGTGTCCATGCATTGAGTCGGGTCCGGTTGCTGCAGGGACATGGTATAAAGAGCCTGTTCAATGTCGATGGGACTGTAGGCAGTATGTGCTTGGTGTGGGCATGGGCCTAAGAGGCCACTTTGAGGCTGTTGTGCGGATTGTGTGATGGGCCGATTGGATGAGGGATATGGCATGGTGGGGCGGGCCAATAGTTGGGCTGGGAAACTGGACTATAGGAGTGGTTTTGGGCTTGTGGGCTGTATTGTGGAGTGGGCCAGAAGGGTGTCCAGGGGTAATAAGGAGGCGGGTAATACTAGGATTGAGTGGACCGGCCTCGTCCGTAGGTGTCGCGGCCACGGCCACACCTTCGGGATCTGCCACGGCCACGGTTTAGGTCAGAGGGGCTACGGGTGTACTCATTGGTGGAGGATCGAGCAGATTGGGCGGCAAGGGCGGTAGAGGTGGATTTGGAGGATAGTAGGGCTTGTTCGGTTTTGCGGGTTTTAACTTGGATGAGTTGTGACCGGGCATTCTAAAATGAAGGTAAAGGTTTTTGTTGGGTGAAGATGGTGGCAATGCCCTCATATTGCTCGTTTAAGCCGGCGATGAGTTGGAGAACTAATCGATCATTGTCAACCGGGGCGTCAACGTTAGCAAGTTGATCGGCAAGGTTTTTGAGGGTTTGACAATAGGTAGAGATGTTGAGAAAGCCATCTAGACGAGTGTTTGAGAATTTTTGCATGAGATAGATGGCCCGAGAAGCCTTATTTTGATGGAATAAGTTCTCGATAGCTACCCATGCTTTATGGACGTTGGAGGTTTTGTCAATAATGGTGTGGAGTAGGTCGGTAGAGATTGTGCTATAGATCCATTGTAGGACAATGGCATCTAGACGATTCCATTCAAAGGTGGCGGAGGATGATTCGGTGGGAGATGGTTCGGGTCTTGGTTTCAGGTAGTCATTGACTAGGTAAGCCCTAAAGTGGATGGTGAATAGTGTTTCCCAAGAAGATTATTGGCTGGATTCTATTTCAAGGATGAAGGGTATGAAGTTTTTGATGTTGGATACGGTGGTGGCGGGGTGGATTTTTGATTTGATGGTGATAGGGGATGTGTTGGGGGATGGTTGATCGTCGTCGGCCATTAGGAAGAAAGAATGATCGGCGGTCGATCGAAGGAGAGGTAGAAGAAAGGTTGACGGCAAGTAGGGTTAAGGGATAGGTACCCGGACTCGTGATACCATAAAGGAATATGAACCGTGGTTACTCATTCATCTAACCTCAATATATAATACAAGAGTTTAGTCTAAATATGGATACAAGATAAATTACAATTATCACAAACAATCATTCCTATAAATATGCGATATCTATTATATATCTCCAACAAATCTCTTACCGAATAGCTAGGGAACTTTGCACCAAATACCGATTAGAGATAGCTTGCCACACCCCATAGCAATCCTACAAACCGTAAATATATGCTCAACCATTTCATCATTTTCAACACAAAAAACACAACTATTACATTCAACATGAATGTTCCTCTTCTTAAGAGCCATCCTGAGTGTTAACCTATTCATCTTCGCTCGCCACACAAATATATTACATTTACTCATAATCCAATTGCACCATTTTAGCACAAACAAACTACCACTATCTTTCGAATCCATCATAAGCATTTTAACCGTTTCCACTAAGAATATACCTGACTCCTCTGCTTGCCATAACCATCTGACTCTTCAATACAGATAAAAACTCAACAATGAATTACAATTGGCCAGTTCATCTATTCAGCCATTGAAACGGGTTCACGGTTCCAATCCCACATCACACACCCTGTTCTAATAAACTAACTTGGTCAGATGAGTGTGCTAGTCTTGAAAACTTCAAACCAGTTGATTTTGAAACCTCTGCTGGTAAGAAAGCACCACAGGAAAAGGTCATTCCCTTGAATGATCTTCTAGAAGATGCTCAAACATCTGTTGAAAAGAAGGTTGAAAAAGGGAAGAAGAAAGAAAAGGGTGTACACTTGTTCTGTGATTTCTGTAAAAAGAAGAACCATGTTACTAAAAATTGTTTTCTTCTAAAAGCATATGATATCAACAAAAGAACAAGTGTGTGTGATTCTAAAACTACATGCTCAATATGTGGTAAAAAGAATCATAAAACCAAAGAGTGTCTTTATCTCATAAATTTTGATGTCAAAATACAAGAGTATAAAGCTAAAACTCAAACAAGTCAAGTGCCTAGTACTCCAAAAGGAAAGCCCAAACAGACTTTTGCACCAGCCCAAACATCTGTTACCGAAAGTCTTGAATCATCTGCTCCCAGGGATGTCCAAGTAACAGATGCTCCACCCTCAAACAAGTATCCAAGAGGACATGGACAACCACCTTGTCATAGTCTGTCACATGTTTATGAAGAGCCCAAGAGGCCTTCAAAACCAAGAGTGAACATGAATCCTTATGGTTACTATCATCAGACAGGAAATGGTCAAACATCTGTTGCACCAAGTGTTGACATACAAACACTGGCAAATGGTCAGCAACAGTTGTTGAACTTGGTTCAAAGACTGGTTCAAACCGTTGATCATTCTCCTAAACTTGAGGCTGGAAAGTCTGGGAACCCGTCCAAAGCCAACTTGGATTTTGACACTCACCAAAACCAATCCATTACTGATGTGCAGGGAGCTTCTGCTTGTATAGATAGTCTATGGTATTTAGATAGTGGAGGCTCCAGGCACATGACAGGATGTAGAGCCCTACTTCTGGACTTCTTAGCTAATGGAGGGGGTGATATATCCTTTGGTACTGATTCTAAAGGTAAGGTGTTGGATTCAGGGACTGTTCAGGCTGAGAAACTCAAGTTTGAAAATGTCAATCTTATTGATAATCATAAATTTAATCTTCTTAGTGTCTCACAAATGAGTGACAAGGGCTATGGGTCATTCTTCACTAAACTTGTAAGATTATTGGGCCAGAAGTGGTTAAAAAGATTGACACCATCATAGCTGAGAGCAAAGCACAACTTGTTGCTCACAGGAGTGGTAATGTGTATGTAGTTGATATGTTGAAGGATAATCCTATGACAAATGTCTGCCTGTTTTCTGCTGCCTCAACTAAAGAGACAGAATTGTGGCATAGGAGACTGGGTCACACCAACCTTCAAACTATCAACTCACTCTCTAAAAAAAAGCCTTGTGAGAGGCCTTCCATCAAAGGAATTCAAATGTGATGAGCATTGTGTTTCCTGTTTAAAAGGAAAACAACATAAAAGCTCTTACAAATCGATTAATGAGTCCAAAACAAGTCAATGTCTTCAATTGTTGCACATGGACTTGTTTGGCCCAGTTAAAATCATGAGTCTAAGAAGAAAGAGATGTTGTCTTGTCATAGTTGATGATTTTTCTAGGTTTACATGGACTTAATTTTTACACTCTAAGGATGAGACTGTATGTATCTTGAAGGACTTTGGAACCAAAGTTGAAAAACAATATGACTTGCCAGTAAAAGTCTTTAGAAGTGACAATGGAACAGAGTTTAAAATAAGGAGCTGGATGATTTCTGTGTGTCAAAAGGGATTGTGAGGCAGTACAACATTCCAAGAACACCAGAACAAAATGGGGTGGTTGAAAGGAAAAACAGAACTCTCATTGACGCTGCAAGAACTATGCTAGCAGAATTTGGTTTGCCACTGTCCTTCTAGGCAGAAGTTGTATACACTGCTTGCTATGTTCAAAACAGAGTTTTAATTAACTCTAGACATCAAAAGACTGCTTATGAAATTCTGTTCAAAATCTAACCACTGATATCATTTTTCAAAATCTTTGGTTGCCCATGTTTCATTTTAAATCTTAAAGATTCCATTTCAAAATTTGCAGCCAAAGTAGATTGTGGGTATTTTCTGGGATATTCTTCTACTGTCAAGGCCTATAAACTGTTTAACACAAGGACTAGGACAATAGAAGAAACTCTGAATGTAAAGCTCAATGAACTTTCATCATTAAAAATTCCAGGAAATCCTGCTGAACTGTTTTACTTAGAAAAATTCAAATTTGAAGATATTACTGCTAAAACTAACAGTGCAGGTATACTACAGTCTCCACAACAGGATTACAGATTTGATGTTGTAATTCCTACTCACTACAAAGTCACTTCTGCATCAGGGGAAGCAGATGTTCAAAACAGCTGTCAAAACTCTGCCACAGCTGTGTCAACCACTTTCGGCCAGTCTTACCCTCAAACCACTGCATCATCCAATTCAACCACTGTTCAAACACCTGTTGACAAAAGTCTAACCTCTGCTGACAAATGTCAGTCCAACTCTACACCACTTGGACCCATTCCCCCACTTCCATTTCAAACATTTGTTGGCACTACATAAGTGCAAACAGATGTTACAACAACAGAGTCACCAAACCTCTGTCCCTCACCTCAAAATGCCATCATACCATACCAGGGAGATCTAATCTACCTAAGAGCTCATCCACCAGACCAAATCATTGGCAACATCAGAGAGGGAGTGCTCATAAGGATCCAATCTTCAAATATATGTCTTTTTGCAGGCTTTCTATCTCTCACACAACCTGTCAAGTACCAAGAGGCATTTAAAGACAAAAGTTGGGTAGAGGCCATGCAGGAAGAGCTCCTTCAGTTCAAAAGACAACAAGTATGGGAACTTGTACCACTGCCAAAGGATGTATGTCCAATTGGCACAAAGTGGGTCTTTAAAAACAAAACTGATGAAAGCGGCATAGTTGTCAAGAACACAGCCAGGCTTGTGGTTCAAGGATTCAGACAAGAAGAGGGGATAGACTATGAGGAAACCTTTGCTCCTGTAGCTAGGCTAGAAACTATCATACTCTTCCTAGCCTTTGCTGTCAACCACAACATCAAGGTGTATCAGATGGATATCAAATGTGCATTCCTTTATGGCAAAACTCAGGAGGAAGTCTATGTATGTCAACCACCTAGTTTTGAAGACACATTCCAGACTGATCATGTCTACAAGCTCAATAAAGCTTTCTATGGACTAAAACAAGCACCAAGGGCCTGGTATGAAACTCTTGCCACCTTTCTCTTATCCATTGGTTTCATAAGAGGTAAAATTGATAAAACTTTATTTCTAAAATGGAGAGGGAAAGATTTAATGATTGTTAAAATATATGTGGATGACATTATGTTTGGGTCCACATGTAACCAAATGTGTAAAGAGTATAGGGAACTCATGACAGTAGAGTTTGAGATGAGTGCTATGGGTGAACTTCAGTGCTTCCTTGGTCTCCAAGTTAAGCAGCTGCAAAATGGTACATTCATTCACTAAACCAAGTATGTTAAAAACTTAATAACAAGATTTGAGATGAATGACTGTAAGCCATGTAGTACACCCATGAGAATTACCAAGCTACTCACTATTGATGACAAAGATGAACTGGTTGATCAGACACATTATAGATGCATGATTGGGTCTTTACTGTACCTAACTGCATCCAGGCCAGACATTATGTTTGCCACTTGTGTCTGTGCAAGATCCCAGGCATCACCTAGAAAGTCAAATCTTATTGCTGTGAAGAGGATATTCAAATACCTAAAAGGTGCTCCCACACTTGGTATCTGGTATCCTGCTAATGGAAACATTGAGCTTTCATGTTATTCAAATAGTGATTTTGCTAGTTGCCACACCACAAGAAAGTATACATCAAGTGGGTGCCAATTTCTAGGGAATGCCTTAGTCTCTTAGCAAAGCAAAAAGCAAGCAGTTGTTTCAACTTCAACAGCAGAGGCTGAATACATTGCTGCTGCAAGTTGTACAGCCCAACTCATGTGGCTTCAAAATCAATTACTAGATTTTGATATAACTGCACTAAGGACTCCACTCATGCTGGATAGCCAAGCTGCTGAAAATATCATCAAAAATCCAGTTTCTCATACAACCACAAAACACGTCGACATTAGACATCACTTTGTGAGAGATAGCTATGAAAAAGGTTTGATTTCTCTGCACCATGTTCCAACAGAGGATTAGCTGGCAGATGTGTTGACAAAAGCTTTAGACACGTCTACCTTTGAAAATCTGATCTCTCGGATTGGTATGCTAACAGAAGCACTCATTGAAAATTTGGACACACTTATTAAAAAGATTGGAAGCACTCATTGAAAATTTGGAAGCACTCATTAAAAAGTTTGGAAGCACTCATTGAAAATTTAGAAGCACTCATTAAAAAGTTTGAAAGCACTCATTGAAAATTTAGAAGCACACATTTAAAAGTTTGGAAGCACTCCTTAAAAATTTGGACGCACTCATTGAAAATTCTGGACGCACTCTTACCAATTTTGGACGCACCCTTAAATTTTTTAGACGCACCATTAAGTTTAACCAATTTAAGTTGGGATGTTATCAAACGCACCTTTACAAAAATCAAACGCACCTTTTTGCCACTTCAACTTTACCAATATACCCAGGTATGGATTTACTCACCAGATACCTTACCCTCACCTAACCCAATCTTCTTCACTTTTGGGATGTTGGGTTTATCCATAACCATGTTCTAGAAGAATCATACTCGATATCAGCAAGAGTAAAATACACTCATCCTTCATACTTCATAGTATACTCTATTTGTTTCATGTCTTGAAGCTTGGTACCACCATTGGTATTGTCTCTCTATGTTAGGATCTGAGTTTGATTTGTTATGAACGTTAAATAAATGAAACAGTATAAAGATAGATAAAAACGGAAAGTGCAGCGGAATAATATACTATCAATCATAACAAATGGGATAATTGTTTTCGAATCAAACTTCTCATTAGTCAACACAGATTAGTATGATTACACAATATATCCCCTTCAACCTGATCACTCACGGATGTTTGTCTAAGAGAATGTTTGGAGTGATAAATAGAACAGTACATGCACTGTTCTATTTATAGACAAACCTAACCTCTGATGACCTATGGCTGACATCACCTAAGACAGCGACATCTAACAGATATATAACAACATAAAAAACTGATGAATACAAACACTGTTACATAGATAAACTCTGATGACTAAACAGTTGATGGGTAAAACTCTGATGGCTTGTATCCCCTGTTGGAGCCTAAGTGTTGTTAGCTCCAACAGTCCTTGTCTTCAACAGTCTTTTGCTCAGCAGTTGTTTCTTCAACAGTCCTTTGTGATCAGCACTTGTACACCAGCAGTTGTTTGGAGGAACAACAGTTGTTAGAGTCAACAGTCTTTTGGGAGGATTATCATGTAAACTACTGTTTTATTATGGATCATATATATAGTATGTTTTGGCTTTTCAGATCATCTGTTCTTCTCCAGGTCAGCAGACCTAACAATCTCCCCCTAGAACAGATGATGCCAAACCTCAATCTTTATTTCTGATCTTTATTCCTCATCAGACTTTCTTTAATTTGCCCTTTGAATTGTAATTCAAAATGGAGAGAGAACAAGTCTTCAGCATCTCTTTCAAGCTTTAAGTTTAGAAGGTCTTTGAGGTCATCTGCACACAGACCATATGCATCATCCATTCTTAACTTTTGAGCTTCTCCATCAGATCTGAGCATAGTCAATTCGTGGGTGTCTTTGCTGACCTTCCACTTTAGAATTTTTGAATGTGGGGATTTCTTGAGTTGCAGATTTATTTGAGAAGTAATGAACTTAGTTGAATATCCTTTCTTTCACAAAAGTTTCAGCAAACTCTCTTTCATCTTCTTCGGACATCTGCTTCTGCCTTTTATACTATTTCTTGGCAGCAATGGAGAGATCAGATGTTGAAAGTAAGCTATCAAGTGAAAAAGTCTGTTGAGATCTTCTAACCACTAGTGCATCGGGGTAGATTGGTTTTCTTGGTAGTGTAGGATCAGTTTTTCTATTCTCTTCAAGTTTCTTGTATGTTTCAACTAATCTCAGCTTTAGACCATCTTGCCACAGACTTCATTTCTCCATATTTTGCAACAACAATCTCTTCCCTCATTCTTTTGTATTTTAAGGCTCTGACTGGGTCTCTGCCTTTTCTGAAACCAGGAGCAGCCGCCACTTTAACTGGATGTTTAGTCATTTCTTCAATCATGTACAATTCTTCTTGAGGGGCATGAGTAGTCCAGCCTTCAAATTGTTTTCTATTTGCTTTGTAAGATTTGGTTGCCATGATTTGATCAATAATAGATTCCCTGACTACCCTTTCTAAATCACCAATTATTGGCATGTTTGACATGGAATTGCTCAGGGTCTTAGCAAAATCTTCAATCCTTCTCAATTTGCTAAGCTTTGCTGAATGGATGCCCTGAGCTGTCCTGTCATCCTTTCCTTTGCATTTCTCCATGATGATCAAATCTGTCTGCACTATTTTTAGTTTCAGGTATTCATCAATGTTTTTGGGTATAGGCAGATTTGGGAGAGATTGGAAGGTTCTTTGTGATGGGTCCTTAGTATTATAAAAGGATTGAATTTCCCCCTTGAGTAGATCAAGCTCAAGAGGATACTGAGTAGCCAATGGTGTGATGGATGGTGGTTATCTATGACATACAAATTTGGAAGAGTGTGGTGAAAAAGATGTAAGTGGAATGGCTGGAATGGGTGTAGATTGTGGTGATGAAATGGGAGTTGGTGTGGTCTCTATATTCTCATCCTATACCACAAAGGTTGATTTTCTCTTCCTTTTGTACAGGATCAAGGGAGATGATGGTGTTTGGGAAGTAGTGGATGTGTTAACATCTGTTGGAACTTGTGTAGGACCAGCATATGTTTGGGGTTGAGATGGTGATGTGGGTGGCATGGATATGGGTGTTGTAGTGGTGGTGGTTATTATGTCTATAGGTACAGTGGTTGTTGTTGGGATAGCTTCAGTGGTTGTGGTTGTAGTGGTGGTGGAAGCAGTGGTTGTAGTAGATGATTTGGGAACAGAGGTTTTGGTTTTGGATGGTGGTTGCCTAAAATATTTTGCAAACATTTTCTTCCTTTTAGAGGAGCCAACATCTTCAACTTCCTACTGTTGTTCTTGTTTCTTCTGTACTAAGGCCTCTGCCTTGACTTCCAAAGTCTCAGACCTATTTAGCTTAGCTTCAATAGCCTCTTCAGCTATGACATTGGCAAATTCATCAATTTTCTTTGCCTTATCAGCTTTGGCAGGTTCAGCAGTAGCAGTGGTTTGAGCAGTGGATTGTTATGGAGCTGAAGCAGCAGACCTTGGTTTGTTGGCAGCAGACTTTTGTGATTGACCTTTTTGAGAAAGTGGACATCCATAGGGATCTAACTTTGGCAATCTATCTCTGCCACACTCCCCCTTTTTGGCATCATCATCAGGGAATTCATCATCATCTTCATTTCTTAGAATAGTTGTGGGGGCAGAGCCAGTGGTCTTCAGCAGATGATCTTTAATGGCTTTAATGTCTGCTTGGGTATCTGTGTCCTAGAATCCACCATGGTTCTGATTTGAGCCATATATGTTTCATGAGTTTGATCAGCTAGTTTTCGATGAGCTATGATGATGGGGCTAACAGACTTCCATAACTCACTAGCAATGTCTTCTTTGGATAGTTGACTTTTGGTGAGGGCAGCCAAAGTTTGCATCATTGTCTTGATATTAGTCTTGATTTCATCAACAGATGATTCAATGGATGTAACTATCTCCGTCAATTCCTGGTATCTTAATTCATCACCTAATTTATTAGGATCATTTGAATTCCTACCAGAAGTGGTAGTTGTAACTGTTCAGTTCTAGGAGGTGAGTCCATAGAATAGAAACCAGATGCCCCTTTGTCTTGGTTCTGGGGACTTCCAACTGGTTTTGGGGTCACTATAGTGGCCTCATCAGTTGTTGCCTTCAAGGAAGTCTTAGGGATGTAACCATTGTCCTGTTGTGAGACAATGGTCTCTACAACAGTAGTGGTCGCTTCACTTGAAAAACCACCTTGAGTTACTTGTAACTTAAGAGGTGTGGCCTCCTCTGTTTGTGGGCTAGTCACTTGATATTTCTCAGACCCAGTCACTTGTTGAAGTATGCTCTCAGTAATAGGTGATGGAGAGGACCTGGGATTATCCTGAGTTTTATCAATGGCTTCTAACAATGGTTGCATGGTGGGTAGAACATGTGATGGTGATGGTTGGGGAGTGAAAAGAGAAGCAGCCCCGGGAGAAGGGCTTTTGAACATATAGTCAAGTGACTCATATGCTTCATGATGTGTGTCCCCTTGGCTTACAACATGATCCTTTTGTGAGGATAAATGAGGAGTTTGGTTGGGTGGAGATATATCCAACTATTGAGAGGAAGTATCAACAGTGGTTGTTTGTTGTATTTGTATTACAATAGGGTTTTCCTCTGGTATCTCATCTTCTAGAGTTACCCTTTTTGGTTTGTTGGGTGGTTTAATGGATGGATGTTTCCTTTTGGAAGTGGCTGGTGTGGGTTTCACAGCACTGGATGTAGTGCCATGATCACCAGGAGCATTGGGCTCAACAACAGAGGTTTGGACAACAGTTGTTGTCTTAACACCCTTTGCTTGTGCTTTGGAAACTTTAACTTTTGACACTTTTTCTTGGGTGTTTGGACCCAACATTCTTGTAAAAGTTTCTTGGGAGAGACTTTTCATTTAATGAGATTCTCCCTTTTTAAAATCCTTTTCAGGTAAAACCTTTTGTAGGATAAAACTTAAAAGTCTTGGGTATAAAAGAAAAGCATTGTTTGACCCAGACTTAACTCCCTTCACATTTGTTACTAAATCTAGAAACAGTGCTTGGGATAGATTGTATTCAGATTTTGACAACATTGCATATCCCAAGTACTGAACTTTCAATGGGATTTCATTGAAAGAAGTAGTTTAAGTAGAGAGACAGATAAGGAGTGTATGAAAAAAAAATTCATGACTCGTGGGAATTTTTTTTTGTAAATTGTGGCTCCAGTCATTTTTGAATCATAACCCCTTTCAAGAAACTTTGTGTCAAGTTCAGCTTTAGGGAAAGAATCCATACCTGCCAGGTCGTTGAGAGAGAAGGTTGTGGATATGGTTTGGGGGGTTATGGTGACATGTGTTTCTCCAATTTTTGAAATTATGGTTGTTGGCTTTTTGTCTTGTAGGAAGGTCTCAGCATTCAACCAGAATTCTTGAAGAGTGTCAATGTAAATGGGTGAATCAGCGGTGAGGATAGGGAAGTATTTGGATTGGAGGATGACGTCTATGATGGTATGGAATGGAGTGTTTTCATCTATTTTAACCAGATATGGTAGGTAATTGTGAGGGGCTTTTGCTTGAAGATCCATTGTTATGGATTTCGAGTCGGATGAATGAAGGAATTGGTATAAGGGTTGTAGGTTGAAGAAGGCGGTTTCAGTATTTTGAATAAAATGAGCCAGTGTAACAACTGTTGGGGAAAACAGGGTTTTTATAGCCTCTGATGAAACCGCTGATGTGGCCAAAGCACTGCTTTTGAGAGCAGGCGTGGCAAACATCTCATGAAGCATACGTGGCAAACAGCTGTTGAGGTTTGCCAAAGTACTGATGGATATTGTTTTTGTATATATATATATATATATGTGTGTGTGTGTGTGTGTGTGTGTGTGTATAATGGAAAACAGTTGTTTTATCTGATAAGATGTTTGAAACAGATTTTTCAACCAAACAGTGGTTGTTTTATCTGATCATATGTTTGAAACAGATTTTTCAACAAACAGATGATAGAATGTATGACATTTTAATGTTTTATTTAAGAAAACATTTTTGTTGTTAATCCATGTTAAGCATACCAATCCGAGAGATTAGATTTTCAAAGGTAGATGTGTCTAAAGCTTTTGCCAACACATCTGCCAGCTAATCCTCTGTTGGAACATGGTGCAGAGAAATCAAACCTTTTTCATAGATGTCTCTCACAAAGTGATGTCTAATGTCGATGTTCTTTGTGGTGGAGTGAGAGACTGGTTTTTTGATGATATTTTCAGCAGCATGGCTATCCAGCATGAGTGGAGTCCTTAGTGCAGTTATACCAAAATCCAGTAATTGATTTTGAAGCCACATGAGTTGGGCTGTACAGCTTGTAGCAGTAATGTATTGAGCCTATACTGTTGAAGTTGAAACAGCTGCTTGCGTATTGCTTTGCCAAGAAACTAGGGCATTCCCTAGAAATTGGCACCCTCCTAATGTGGACTTCCTTGTGGTGTGGCAACCAGCAAAATCACTATCTGAATAACCTGAAAGCTCAATATTTCCATTAGCAGGATACCAGATACCAAGTGTGGGAGCGCCTTTTAGGTATCTGAATATCCTTTTCACAGCAATAAGGATTGACTTTCTAGGCAATGCCTGGGATCTTGCACAAACACAAGTAGCAAACATAATGTCTGGCCTGGATGCAGTTAGGTACAATAAAGACCCAATCATGCAACTATAGTGTGTCTGATCAACCAGTTCATCTTTGTCATCAATAGTGAGTAGCTTAGTAGTGCTCATGGGTGTACTACATGGATTACAGTCATTCATCTCAAATTTTGTAAGTATGTTTTTAACATACTTATTTTGGTGAATGAATGTACCATTTTGCAGCTGCTTAACTTGGAGACCAAGAAAGAACTGAAGTTCACCCATAGCACTCATTTTAAACTTTGCTGTCATGAGTTCCCTAAACTCTTCACACATTTTGTTACATGTGGACCCAAAAATGATGTCATCCACATATATTTGAACAATCATTAAATCTTTCCCTCTCTATTTTAGAAATAAGGTTTTATCAATTTTACCTCCTGTGAAACCAATGGATAAGAGAAAGGTGGAAAGAGTTTTATACCAGGTCCTTGGTGCTTGTTTCAAGCCATACAAAGCTTTGTTGATCTTGTAGACATCATCGGGAAGGAATGTGTCTTCAAAACCAGGTGGTTGACATACATAGACTTCCTCCTGAATTTTGCCATAAAGGAATGCACATTTGATATCCATCTGATACACCTTGATGTTGTGGTTGACAGCAAAGGCTAGGAAGAGTCTGATAGCTTCTAGCCTAGCTACAGGAGCAAAGGTTTTATCATAGTCTATCCCCTCTTCTTGTCTGAAGCCTTGAACTACAAGCCTAGCTTTGTTCTTGACAGCTATACCCCTTTCATCAGTTTTGTTCTTAAAGACTCACTTTGTGCCAATTGGACATACATCCTTTGGCAGTGGCACAAGTTCCCATACTTGTTGTCTTTTAAACTGAAGGAGCTCTTCCTGCATGGCATCTACCCAACTGTTGTCTTTCAGTGCCTCTTGGTACTTGACAGGTTGTGTGAGGGATAGAAAGCATGCAAAAAGACAGACATTAGAGGATTGGCTTCTTGTGAGCACTCCCTCTCTGATGTTGCCAATGATTTGGCCTTGTGGATGAGCTCTTAGGTAGATTAAATCTCCCTGATATGGTATAATGGCATTTTGAGCTGAGGGACAGAGGTTTGGGGCCTCTGTTGTTGTAACATCTGTTTGCACTTCTATAATGCCAACAGATGTTTAAAATGGAAGTGGGGGAATGGGTCTAAGTGGTGTAAAGTTGGACTGACTTTTCTCAACAGAGGTTGGACTTTTGTCAACAGATGTTTGAACAGTGGTTGAACTGGATGAGGCAGTGGTTTGAGGGTAAGACTGGTCAACAGTGGTTAACACAGCTGTGTTAAAGTTTTAACAGGTGTTTTGAACATCTGCTTCCTTTGATGCAGAAGTGACTTTGTATGAAATGGAATCACAACATCAATTCTGTAATCCTGTTGTGGAGACTCGGGTATACGTGCATTGTTAGTTTTAGTAGTAATATCTTCAAATTTGAATTTTTCTTAATCAAATAGTTCAGCAGGATTTGCTGGGATTTTTAAGGATGAAAGTTCATTGAACACTTTATAGGCATTGGCAGTAGAAGAATATCCCTGAAAATACCCACAATCTACTTTGGCTGCAAATTTTAAAATAGAATCTTTAAGATTTAAAATGAAACATGGGCAGCCAAAGATTTTTAAAAATGATATCGGTGGTTTGATTTTGAACAGAATTTCATAAGCAGTCTTTTGATGTCTAGGGTTAATTAAAATTCTGTTTTGAACATAGCAAGCAGTGTTTACAGCTTCTGCCCAAAAGGACATTGGCAAACCAGAATCTGCTAGCATTGTCCTTGCAGCCTCAATAAGAGTTCTGTTTTTCCTTTCAACCACCCCATTTTGTTCGGGTGTTCTTGGAATGTTGTACTGCCTCACAATTCCTTTTGACGCACAAAAATCGTCCAACTCCTTTTTTGTAACTCTGTTCCATTGTCATATCTAAAGACTTTTACTGGCAAGTGATATTGTTTTTCAACTTTGATGACAAAGTCCTTCAAAATACCTGCAGTCTCATCCTTAGAGTGTAAAAAGTAAGTCCATGTAAACCTAGAAAAATCATCAACTATGACAAGACAAAATATCTTTTTCCTTAGACTCATGATTTTAATTGGGCCAAACAAGTGCATGTGCAACAATTGAAGACATTGTCTTGTTTTGAACTCATCAATAGATTTGTAAGAGCTTTTATGTTGTTTTCCTTTTAAACAAGAAATACAATGCTCATCACATTTGAATTCCTTTGATGGAAGGCCTCTCACAAGGCTTTTTTTAGAGAGTGAGTTGATAGTTTGAAGGTTGGTGTGACCCAATCTCCTATGCCACAATTCTGTCTCTTTAGTTGAGGCAGCAGAAAACAGACAGACATTTGCCATAGGATTATCCTTCAACATATCAACTACATACACATTGCTACTCCTATGAGCAACAAGTTGTGCTTTGCTCTCGGATATGATGGTGTCAATCTTTTTAACCACTTCTGGCCCAATAATCTTGCAAGTTTTCTTAGTGAAGAATGACCCATAGCCTTTGTCACTCATTTGTGAGACACTAAGAAGATTGAATTTAAGATTATCAATAAGACTGACATTTTCAAACTTGAGTTTCCCAGCCTGAACAGTCCCTGAACCCAGCACCTTACCTTTAGAATCATTACCAAAGGATATATCACCCCCTCCATGATCTAAGAAGTCCAGAAGTAGGGCTCTACATCCTGTCATGTGCCTGGAGCTTCCACTATCTACATACCATAGACTATATAAGCAAGCAGAAGCTCCCTGCACATCAGTAATGAATTAGTTTTGGTGAGTGTCCAAAGCCAAGTTGGCTTTGAATGGGTTCCCAGACTTTACAGCCTCAAGTTTAGGAGAATGATCAGTGGTTTGAACTAGTTTTTGAACCAAGTTTAACAACTGTTGTTGACCATTTGCCAGGGTTTGAATGTCAACGCTTGGTGCAACAGATGTTTGACCATTTTCTGTCAAATGATAGTAACCATAAGAATTCCTATTCACTCTTGGTTTTGAAGGCCTTTTTGGTTCTTCATAAACATGTGACAGGCTATGACAAGGTGGTTGTCCATGTCCTTTTGGAAACTTGTTTGAGGGTGGAGCATCTGTTACTTGGACATCCTTGGGAGCATATGATTCAAGACTTTTGGTAACAGATGTTTGGGCTGGTGCAAAAGTCTGTTTGGGCTTTCCTTTGGGGGTACTAACTACTTGACTTGCTTGAGTTTTAGCTTTATACTCTTGTATTTTGACATCAAAAATTTTGAGATAAAGACACTCTTTGGTTTTATGATTCTTTTTACCACATATTGAACATGTTCTTTTAGAATCACACACACTTGTTCCTTTGTTGAAATCATATGCTTTTAGAAGAAAGCAGAGTTTGGTAACATGGTTCTTCTTTTTACAGAAATCACAGAACAAGTGTACACCATTTTCTTTCTTCTTCCCTTTTTCAACCTTCTTTTCAACAGATGTTTGAGCATCTGCTGGAAGATCTTTCAAGGGAATGATTTTTGCCTGTGGTGCCTTCTTACCAGCAGGGGTTTCGAAATCAACTGGTTTGAAGTTTTCAAGAACATCACACTCATCTGACCAAGTTGGTTTAAACTCATATTTTTCAAGTTCAGTAAATTATAAGGAACCCTCAAGTTTTTCAAGAACAATTTTCTTACCATTATGTTTAGTGATTTTAATTTCTTGACCCTCCAAATTAGTTGGAATAACCTCAACCAACTTTGGTTCCCTTTTGTCAGTGTTTTGAGAAACTTGAACAGTGGTTTCACAACCAATGCCAAATTTCACATGACTTTTGGTCTGTTTGTTGAGGAGCATCTCAAAAACTTTACATGATTCCACCCATTTTTCACACTCAACTTGGGTGGACTCAAGCTCCTTTTTACAACTCTGATATTTTGTTATCATAGTTTGGAGCTGGTCTTTTGTTATACTTGCTTCATGTTTTAAACTGCTGATTTCAGATTCTTTTTCAGTCAATTTTGATTTTAACTCTTTTGAAAGTTTTTCAAATTGAACTTCATCATCTAAAATTTTCTTTCTTAGGTTTTCATTCACCTCTTTAATGTTTGCAAATGCTATTACACATTTATTTGAACAAAAATCATTTAAGATTTGAGAAAATACCTTAGCAGCAGCCATGAATGCACAATCACACTTGCACTCACAATCATTTTCACCCCATGGATCTGAGAGATTCACAACCTCTTCTTCAGACTTTTCATCTGGAACTACTGCATCAACAACATCATTAGTCACATTTTCAGACTCAAACACCACATCCTCATATTCAAATTCTTCTACTATTGTGTCCAAAGCCATGAAACAAAAATTTTCTGGTTCATTTTCAGCTTTGGCAACAAGAGCAAAGTTCTCATCTGTTAGCTCATCTGGTAAACTGCTCCAATCAACAAAGCCTTGTGTGAAAAAGCTCTGTTGACTTTGTTGATTGGTCTCTGCAGGGGCAGAGGGTGGAGTAGCAGTTATTGGCATTTGAGCCTGAGCAACAGGTGTTTGAACATAGTGGATCTGAGGAAGAGTTATTTGGACATAATGGACAGGAACAGTGGATGAGGACTGTGCAAAGTGAGCAATGTTTTGCACATTTGGTCCAGGGGTATTATGGGAAACTTGATAAGTGTTTGTCTGAGGCCTTTGATTTGGATAGGTAATCATAGACGTAACATGTTGACTCCTGCATTCTCTAGCAAAATGACCAAGTCTATGACATTTATAACACTTAATTTTAGATTTATCCAACCCCACCTTTGACCTGCCATGTAAACCTAGATATCTTCTGCCAGTTTTCTTATAGAAATTGTTAGTTCTAATACTGAGCAGAGCCAGTTGGTGCAATATGTCCATTTCTTCCAAGTCATCAGGGTCAAAATATTGAAGGTCATTATACTCAAAGGATATGTTATCAGATGCCTGGATATCACCACCACTTGCTGCAAAAGCATAGTTGGGTGAATAAGAGTCAGAGTTATAACTAGAGTTAAAACCTGAAGTTATGTCAATAAAATGATCATAACCCTAATCCTTACTATTACAGGCACCTCATCCTGACCCAAAAGTGTTGTATTACCAAATACATAATCATCAGACACTTTTCTAGAGTCCTGAAGCTTCTTTTTCTGGTTAAGCTCTCTCTCATAGGTGAAGAGCTTACCATGAAACTGGGTCAGAGATAAGTCCTTGAAACCAATTGAGTTTCTCATAACAATAGCAATAGTGTCCTATTTGTCTGCAATGATCTCAAAAACCTATGGTTCAATATTGAATTAGGATAAGTTAGACCCACCAGTTTTAGTTCACTAATTAGACAGTTAAACCTTTCAAATTGTTGAGTTAATGACTCTCCCTTCACATGACTGAATGTTTCATATTGTTGGTTAAGTATTTCACAACCAAATTGTTCTTTCAAAGCATCCCACAACTCCTTTGCACTGTTACAGTGTAACAGCCCAGCATAGATATCATTTGGTAGAGCCATGGCCACAATACTGAAGGCCTTCGCATCTAACTCAATTATCTGAAAATCTTGCTCGGAGTAGTTTTCTAGTTTCTTTGACTCTTGAACCTTTGGATCTTCGGTACTCGGCACCATCGAAACATGTGGTCCGAAGATAACCGACTTCCAACACCCAGTGTTCTGTTGAGCTAGAACATGGCTCATCCGACGTTGCCAGATATTGTATTCAGATCTGACAAGCATTGGTGGCTTGTTGTTCGTGCCAGTGTTATGTGGATCGTGATTGATTGAAGTCATTCTTTGATCGTTTGTAAAACAAAGTGTGTTTAAAAAACTTGGAACGTAAATAAACTTTTACTCTGTTTTCAATCCGACAAACAAAACGATAACAATAATTGTGAGCTAAGTTGTTTATATTAAATTGATTGGTTAGATCGAATTTAATTGACCAAGCTCTGATACCAATTGTTAGGATCTGAGTTTGATTTGTTATGAACGTTTAATAAATGAAACAGTATGAAGATAGATAAAAATGGAAAGTGCAGCGGAATAATAAACTATCAATCATAACAAACGGGATAATTGTTTTCGAATCAAACTTCTCATTAGTCAACACAGATTAGTATGATTACACAATATCTCCCCCTCAGCCTGATCACTCACAGATTTTTGTCTAAGAGAATGTTTGGAGTGATAAATTAAACAGTACAAGCACTGTTCTATTTATAAACAAACCTAACCTCTGATGACCTACGGCCGACATCACCTAAGACAGCGACATCTAACAGATATATAACAACATAAAACAACTGATGAATACAAACACTGTTACTTAGATAAACTCTGATGACTAAACAACTGATGGGTAAAACTCTGATGGCTTGTATCCTCTGTTGGAGCCTAAGTGATGTTGGCTCCAACAGCCCTTGTCTTCAACAGTCTTTTGCTCAGCAGTTGTTTCTTCAACAGTCCTTTGTGATTAACACTTGTACACCAGCAGTTGTTTGGAGGAACAGCAGTTGTTAGAGTCAACAGTCTTTTGGGAGGATTATCATGTAAACTACTGTTCTATTATGGATCATATATATAGTATGTTTTGGCTTTTCAGATCATCTGTTCTTCTCCAGGTCAGCATACCCAACACTCTACAACATCATGAAACAACAACTACCACAACCTTCGTGTGTGTAAATTTGCTCAAATGTCATGAACCGGAATTCATATAATGTTCCGGTCACCAGATTATTATCTCACCTGCGAGTCATGAGCTTAACTACCACCACTACTAATGAAGATTTTGACATCAGCAATAATTTGGATCTCTTCTCTCGTAATCGTCGTACTCTCTCTGTCACCTCTTTTGATGAATCCGACTATACGCTTTTTGTTTCATGTATCTCTGATGAACGTTTGGTGGTGGTGATGATGATGATGATGACGACGACGATGATGATAACGATGATGATGAACGTTTGCTTTTCAAAGGAGGATGGGTTAGGTTTATGTTCTGAAAGTTTAGATCAGGGAAGAAGAAAATAGGTTTAAATCATGGTTTAACTTTGGTTAGGTTAAATTGACAGGTGGCAAGTTCTAGCGGCTTCCTACACTTTTTATGTTAAGGATACTTTGTATCATGTACTTTCTCTTATATTAAACTAGGTTATGTACCCGTGTGATACACGGGTTGAACAATTTAAATTATATATATTATAAATATAATTAAGAAAAATTAGTTTAATATTTTATTTAAAATAAAAAAAGTTATCTTTACAACCGAAAAAATATTAAATATTCATCAGTCCCTAAATGATTTATTGTAAAAAAACATTTTTATTCACAAAAAACTTTTTTCAAACATTCCAAAATGTATCTTCCATACCGTGGCTATTACCTTATAAGACTGCAGGTACAACAAAACAAAAAAAAAATCAAAAAAGTAATAAAGGTAAATCTGTTTAGGCTAGGATATAAAAAAATGAAATTAATTTAAAAGCATCTCCTCATCCGTTAAACCATCCCAATCGAGTATTGTTCATTTGGAATTTTTAATAAAGATTACTTTTGTTAATTCATAAGCATTTTCAAATTATTTCTAATAATTTATTTCTAATTTTGTATTATATTAATTGATTTACAAAAAACATAGAATATATAAATATTAAACTGAATTCCAGTAATTATACTAATAATTATAGTTGTAACAAATAAAAACTGAATAAGTAATAATTATTAAATAAAGAAACAAATTAAAATAAATGTATTGTTTAAAATAATAAAATGGGAGGCTTTGTGATAGAGTTCTATATACTCCATGTGCTGTCTTTTATTACTATAGATAGAAATCGATTAATGTTGATTGATTTATTTTATTTATTTGTTTTGAACAACATGAAAGTCTCACAAAAAAGCTTGACTAATTGCATTGTGTTATTCTTAATTTGTTTATGTGACTTTTGGATTTTAAGTATTAAAATTAATATGTATTTTTTGAGCATAGTTTAACTTCTAAAACAATGACCAAAATAAAAAACCCTAATAATCATTTGTCAAATATTGTAAAAAAATTAATTTTAAACTTACAATAACAGATCAAATATTGTAAAAAGAATCATGTGTTTTCTTTTATTAATGATTTCAGTTACAACTATGATTATTAATGTAATTAATAAAATTCAATTTAATAAATTTATAATATGCTTTTGCAAATAAATTATTATATTTAAATTTGAATTTATTGTATTAAATAATAAAATGAGAGAATTCATGAGGGAGTGCCATGTGTCCTCATGTGTTTTTTTCTTAATGATATATATAAGTTACAACTATGATTATTAATCAATTATTATAATTAAATTTGAATTTATTGTATTAATTAAATAATAAAATGAGAGAATTCATGAGGGAGTGCCATGTGTCCCTCATGTGTTTTCTTTTATTATATAGAGTGTAGAGTGTAGATGTAGATGTAGAAGTTGAGATGTAGATGTAGATGTAGATAAGTTACAACTATGATTATTAATCAATTATTATAATTAAATTTGAATTTATTGTATTAATTAAATAATAAAATGAGAGAATTCATGAGGGAGTGCCATGTGTCCCTTATGTGTTTTCTTTTATTATATAGTGTAGATGTAGATGTAGATGTAGATGTAGATGTAGATGTAGATGTAGATGTAGATGTAAATGTAGATGTAGAAGTGTAGATGTAGATGTAGATATAAATGTAGATGTAGATTGAATGGAAATGAATGTTCATGCATTTTAGTTGTTAGTGATTATATTCATTGTTGTAAAAGTCGGTTTATGCAGCTAAGTAATCGATACTTGGTAAGGCGTCGAGGCGATTTTTTTAACTCGGTCAAGATTACTTGGAATCGGTCAAACTAGGAGCTAGTCGGAGCGACTCGGACAAACTTGGCCCTTTTCAGTCTAACTCGGTCAAGTCGGATTTTTCGCCGATTTTCACTGATTATCGTTGTTTTTCACGTAGATTCATTTGAAGAAAAGAAATTAGTGGTTACTATATCTGTAGTGTTAAAGAATGAATACCAGTGTTTTAAATACTTTAGTATTCAAACTTTATCTATTTTATTTATATTGATATTTACATACTATGTTATGAATATTAGTAAACTTAGGATATTTGAGATATATAATATCATGAAAAATAATTTCTTTATAATTCTTCATGTCCGAGTATTTTCTTAGCACTCCCGTTTAGGTCGGGTACTCATAACTCTCCAGTCAACCAACTTGTTTGCGTCTTACAACTTCTACAACCATGACTATATAAATGTTAAATTATACAGAAAGTTAAATGTTTCAGAAACTCCAGCAAATCTACATCATGGCCCTAGCACGACCTAAATTTTCTTAGGGATTTTAATTTGCAAGAGTGATGGAAAGCTTTTATTTTAGGTTTGTAATTGTGAGCATCATTTTTTTTTTTTTAACGGCAAATTTTTTTTAACACCTTAATTCCACCTCATCTTGCACTTGCAAGGATTTGAACCCACAACCTTACATTTTTAAGGGGACACCAACTCTATTATTTTAGCAAAAATCTTTGACCTTTAAAGTACGAGTTGCACAAATTTATCAAGATAACTATAAATTTCTTGAAAAAGGACCATTTGGGACGGTCTTTCCAGTCATAAATTGCGACTAATTTACGACTAAAAATGCGGCCAAAAAAACAGTGTGGGTATATTGTTTTGCGATTGGAGATTCTTTTGCGACCTAATGTAGCGACTACTCTTACAATCACAAATCAGTTTTGCGACCAACTTATGAGTGTATTTTTTGCTACCGTTTTTTTAGCCAAACCTCTCCCGGAAACCAAACCCAATTTGGGGATGATGGATGAAGAGAATGAGTAGGGTAATAAAGAAGGAATGTGACGTTTACCCACTTTCTGTTATTTGATCATCAATTTTTTTATTTTTTTTTTATAATTTGAATTTGATACTTTCATTGCAAGACAAAGAAAATTACATTACTATCAAGGTTTTCAGAACCGGACCGGACGTCGAACCGGACCCCCGGCCGGTTCACCGGTTCGACCGGTCCGACCGGTCCAACGAACCGGCCAAAAAACAAAAAAAAATAAAAAAAAATACAAAAAAACCGGTCCAACCTCCCGGTTTTCCGGTCCGACCTCCCGGTTTTCCGGTTCGACCGGCCGATTCACCGGTCCGAAGCCGGTTCACTGCACCAGCGGTCCGAACACCCGAACCGGACCGGTCCAGGCCCCGGAGCCCGGTCCGACCGGCCGGTCCGGTCCGGTTTTCAAAACCATGATTACTATAACGGACAGCCGGGCAACAAGCTGCGATGTATGTTATAGAAATGAAAATACACTATTGATAGTTTTAGCCCTTGTTTTAACTTTTGATGTTTTGGTTACAACAGTTATTTTTTTTACTTCAAATGGTTGATCATAATCATTAAATAATAATAATAATAATAATAATAATAATATATTTTTTTTAATAATTACTTCCTTTCATTAAAACAAAATACGAAAGTTACATCACAATAGAAGGTAGACGGGCAACAAGCTACGCCGCCACCCATTTCTGAATTGCGAACACTAGTCTACTAAATTCAAATCCTGAACTATTGCTGTTGACGACCCGTTGAACCCTAGTCAAGAAACGAATAGTTTCTGGCGCTAGGGAGCCAAAGGTATCAAAGGCCAAAGGGATAAACACATGTTGGTTCTCTGCACAAGCGGTAAAAACTTTAGCGGTAAAAACTTTGATCTCAATGTTAAACTTAAGATTATAGATTTCAATTGAGTTTTTAAAATTTTGTAGAAAAAAACTCCAAAGCATTTTTTACTTCTCGTATAGAAGTTTTCTACAATTTGGAACTATCCTGAGTATCCTCTTTCATCGTTAAGTCAATGATTTACGAGGAAGCTAAGTTTTTTTTTTTCTCAACGGTTAACAAAAACTTATATTAATAAACATGGCTAACATTGTGTTAGTCCACCAAAACAACTACACATATAAGTAATGATTATAACCGGGCGAAGATGGCAGATGTCTTGGGACTCATGGCGTAAGTTTGACATGACGAATATGGGGTAGCACTTCTTTTATTTTGTAATCTCTGTTTGTTGTTTTATTTTTGTACGGCTTGATGGTGCCACACAAGAGGTTGGAGTCGGTGTATTCGAAAGTTATTATGAATAAAAGTTTTGTTGGCGATTAAAAAAATAAAAAAATGTATATATAAGTAATGATTATTCACGTAAATCTTTTAAACTAAAATCCGTGAAACTGAAACTGTATACAATTAAATGCCTCTAGTTACTAATTGAAAGGATATACTCATTTACTCACCACCAAAGGCCTTGCAGTGTGATGTTCCCAAAAAGTGTAGTAAAGTATTGTGTCATAACTTTTTTTTTTTTTTAACCGCAAATTTCTTCTCCTAGTGGGACTTGAACCCATAACCTCTCCCTTAAGTGTTTCTAGAAACATAGTTGGTAACCCGCGCGTTGCGGCGGGTCTAAAAACTACATCAAATTGTATCAATTCATTAAGACGTAAAATTCATCGAAAACTTTTTATTTAAATGATATATTAAATAACGAATACTTGTAACAACATAAGATAATTATTCTTATCTCAACTAAAGTATAATAACATCCGTACGAATTATTGAATTATTCTCAAGACTACACTACCTCACACGTAACACTTTGGTCACGCCTACCACTTAACGATATATACTATTAAATGATACAAACAACTTTGCCAAATAACTTTACGTTTTGTTTCATACGTGACATACACACATGAATTCACCAAAGTTGCTCCATGTAATAAATAATAAGTAGGAGAGGGGATGTACAAGAGGATTTTGCATAGAAGGGTATTATTGGAAAAAATTTCATGACATTTTGGGTGTGAAGCACTAAACTTTTCATATGCCATCTTAAAAAACATAGGAAATTACTAATGTAGTCATCTCTCCTCCTTAATAAGGTAACATAGATTGCTTCTACCATTGGGCCACCAACCCCAATGGCATTGTGTCATAACTCATAAGTGATAAGGGTTCTAGCTAGTCCGTGGTGGAGATTGATGTAGATTTTAAGAGTAAGTGGTATACATCCTATAATTAGGAATCATACTCCCTGGCTCACATCATACACAAATAGAAGGCTGCCACATTAAGAAAAGAACCAATCAAACAATATTAGAGGTGTATGAAACCCATAACCTAATAAAAAAATAATATTTCTTCACTAGGACATTCAAAATTATTCTTGCGAATTAATATAATCACATTAAGAAAAGAACCAATCGAACAATATAAGAGGAACTAATTGAAAGTTACTAATTGTTCTTGCCAATTATATAAATATTATTTATGTTATTTGTTTTTTTTTTTTTTAAACATCCAAAATTCGGATATTTTACTGATTTTTTTTTTTTAAAATCCGGTTCAGGATAATCTGATAAAGGGTTTTACAACAAAACTACCCAAGTTAGAGAAACTGAGCTTAAATCCACCGTTGTGTTAGACGATAGTTTATCACTTAGATCGAGACTCGACTATGTCTTCTTTCTTAATATACAAATATGTTACTACCATACACTATCAACTTATAATATTATTATGGGAATGTCAAGGAGTACAAGAAGAAGAGGAGGGGAATGAGGTAATTTGTCATTTAACATTTTACAACATCAAGTAAATATTATGTGTAGTAAAGCTGTATTGGCTAATAATCAACAATAAAGTAATATTTCTATCAACCATCTTGGACGTGAACCAACATTTCAACCGAAGTAATATTTCTATCAACCAGCATGGACATGAACCAACAGTTCAACCCCCAAGGGAATCTGAATGGGTTACGACGGTGTTCTGTAGCCAACTAACTCAACCCGGGGAGTTGATCTTGTGGGCGCTCCCACCGTACTGTTATGGATAAATCTTTGTGATGCTCTAACCAGAATTCATAGTTATATAAATAGAATGTTATAAATTTTCATTAAACCAAAGACAAACCAATTACAAGTGATACGTAGGTAAACGGGCCACAAGTTGCGCCGCTACCCCTTTTTGTATTGCAAAACCTACTCTATTGAAAATAAAACATTGGCCCTTAGCAGCTGGGGAATTACTTTGCATAACTTTCTTCACGCGATCGAGGAGCTTGATTGCTTGCGGGGCCAGCGCTCCAAAAGTATCAAAAGCGAAGGGCACAAACACATGCTGGTTCTCTAGACAAGCCGCTTCATGTTTATCCACTTTTTTGCCCTCAGCTTTCAAAACTGCCTGCCCAGCCACAAAACCCGAATCCCGAAGACCCACCAATGGGGATACCCCAGTCAGGTCAACACACGCATGCTTGCCTTGCGCCCATCCGAACACAAGAACATCCGCTGGCCTCAATGTGGACCGCCCGTCACGTGGGTCCGTCAAGAAATTCACGGGGGCCTCTTTTTTGGCTGAAATCCCTGCCCTTCGTAAAACATCCCATAGAACATCTCTAACCAGGTCATGTCTGTATTTAAAGCCTGGCAACTCCTTACAATGTAGGGCGTGTTCTCCAAACTTGTCCAAGCGTGTTTTTTTACAGATCGGACACGGTTCGTCGACGGGGAACATGGGAATCATCAGTCGGTATTTGAGGACCGCCCGATATTCGATAGCCGACATATGTTGCCCTAGTCCGTCAATTGGGAGCGTAGTGAGGAAATCTTGAGCATGGGCCTCTTTAAGACATTCAAACACCGCTTTCTGGCGCGAAGACATGTTAAACTCCTCCTCCATAGTCTGCATGGCTTTACAGTTAAACGCACTCGCCAAGATTTTTTGAGGCTTTTTTGGGGCGGTGTCTTTATCTGTAAAGCCGCCCACATCTACATTGGGGAGAGAGCTGCGAATGTTGTCCAGTGCGAGCTTATAATCATCGTCCATCCCAACCACCCCACTGTTCCTTAGTATGTGTTCCTGTAGCTTCCAAGACTGCGCCCTAGAAGCCACATACGCATATGCGGACACATCTTCCGCCGAGCACAGGCCCAAGCCCCCCGAGCTAATCGGTAAGGACGCCAAACGCCATTGAAGATCCCCAAAAAAAGCTCCCCCACAAACAACGATATCCTCAACAGCTCCTCGGAGACCTTTGTCAAAAATGGATACTGCCTCCCCAACAAAGGTCGGTTGGCACGTTCGAAGCCCAAACAACAGTTTAGCCACACCCATACATGAGCGTAGCAATAAGAGCTCACTTTGGGGGTCCCGTAACTTCTGCAAAACACCCATCAGTCCAACCGCGCGCTGAGCCCTCTTGACTGCCGTTGAGCTAATGTAATCTCCATCACGACTAACAGCCCCCCCCCCAGAAGCTTTACCCCTGTCTGTGGTCTTCCTATCTCCTTAGGAAAAATACCAGACTTCGCTTTAATACCATTGCATGTTGGCCAAAAGATCTCTGACTTCTTAATATTAAGCATAAGCCCAAACTGGGGACCTTCTGCTCGGATGATGTCTAGGGCTTTAGCTACTTCTTCGGCCCTGCCTATAATCGTGCCGTCATCCAAATACCACGCATTGAAGGGTAAGGAACAGTGTTCTTCCACCTGTAGCACCAGCGGATGCAAGACAAGGGCAAAAAGAAGAGGTCCTAAAGGATCCCCTTGCTGGACCCCTGTGTAGGCCCCGATGCAAGTATCTCCTACATATAGCCTGGCAGGTTGGGCGTATAAAAACTGAACCCATTGGTAGATAGACGGACATCGGATACTGACTTCGCGCAGAAGGATTGTCCGGTCAACCATGTTGAAAGCGTTCGAAAAATCCACAGTGAGCATGGCCAGTGATCCGTCGTCACGGAACGCATTCAAGAATCTATTCGCACTGTGGAGTATAGCCTCTGCACCATTGGGTACTCCGACCCCATATTGAAAGTCCCCTAAGTAAGCCGACATCTCCTTCCCAATTTTACGCATTGAAACTTTAGAGACCAACCTTCGCCAGATACCCCCGACAGCAATGGGCCGGATTCCGTTATCGGGCTTTAATAAGGGGGTTAGGGGGGCAGAGGCAATGAATTCCGCCAGAATCTTTGGGCACAGCCCTCGCAGCCAGATGTTAACCACCTCAGTGATGGCCACAAGAAGAGCAGATGGCGGAGAGGACCCCTGTCCGCACAATGCGTCCAAAATATGTTGCGCTCTCAAGCCATCCCTTCCACAAGAAGTTCCTTTGGGGAAGGAGCGGATATTCTCCAACACACATTCAGCGTTAACCTGAAGAGCATCTTTATTGGGCAAGACATGAGGCAAGTGGGGGGGATCCCTAACCGGATGCTTATCAACCAAGGCTTTTAAGGTGGACTCCCCAACTGGTGCAACTCCAGAAGAGCACAAAACCTTCACCGCGGCTGTGAAGTGACCATCAGCAACCTTCCTTAGACATTGTTTGATATTAGCCCCATTCTCCGATTCATTTTGGCTGACTGGCCCTCTAGCCGGCTCTTCATTCGATTGGGAAAGGAGGGGAAGAATAAGCTCCTCCATGCCCTCGCCATCTTTCCAAATTGCTAAGGAACGCATGATGCTACTACATTGCAAGGATTTACGATTCCCAGACCTTCGCTCCTGCCTGGAAGACGGTCGGATAGTGCGTAACGTGCAACGGGGCAGTAACAACAACCTGATCCAGGCCTCAACCGACCCAGGGGAAGCTGCCACCTTACCCAATGTATTGGATAAGGCCTGCGCAAATGCTAGTCGACAAGACGAGGGGATGCTCTTAACTGTAGTAATCCGCATAGCAAAAAGTCTTTCCAGAAGACTGATATCTACAACCACCGTCCTACCAATATCCGGTTCGGTAGCGAGTTCGACTGTTGGCTGGCTGGGCTTAGGGATCCCTATGATAAATTCACCCTTACCATCAGCGTTTCGCAAGAATTTGGCGACACCATCTTCATGATGACACCCCCTATTGAGAGCATGCAAGACCATGCATTGGCCACATAGCCACTGATTAAGGTTCTGCAAGGCGTCCACAACTTCCCCAAATAGGCCCAAATCCCCGGAAATGGCATCCCGCAAGGTGTTTTTGCCATCATCCCACCCAAAATGGTCCCGTTTAAGGTGAGCAAGCAGCCGGGAGCTACTTGATATACCAAATTTACAAGAATGAAAAAATTTAAAAGGGCAGGCTTGTCCTGCATCAGAAACGCAGGGTCCACCGGTTTCAACAGAACACCGCCGCCTTCTAACAGATGGCGACATAACTCCCAAAACCCGACTCGAGGTGAGTGGGCATGCGCTATCTTCCAAGATCACACCAGGGCAACTAAAAGTTGCCGTTGCCTACTCCCCGGATAATCACGACACACCTAAACCATGGCCCGAATGTCCCCAACTTTATCAATACCCAAATAAACTAAACCAAGATGAAAACTTTATCAATACCCAACAAAATTAAACATTATTATTATTATTATTAACCAATAATATTCATTAAAAAAAAAAAAAAAAAAAAAAGGGCGAGTAGCTTTAAGAGAGGTGGGGGCGAGTAGCTGTGATATTATTTATATTATAATTTAGGAAGTATAATATTATCATTATAGATATATCTAGTGACTACAAAGCAAAAACCAAAGACCCTAAATAGAATGTGTTCATTGAAAGAAACATTTAACCTATAAATGGGTTCTTATTGCAAAAATTGAATCTGATGGTTACTACACACATGAATTAAGATAGTTTAAATTGTGTTGTGTTTACGAGGTTAAAGAAGCCTGATTTGGGGAAAAAAACAACATAAGATTATTTTTCTTTGAAATGCAAACTTTATATGTTAATCTAACTTTTTACAAAATATATTTAAGGATTTTAAATGAGCAGCAAACTGGAAATAGAACGCGTTATAAGACGTACGTATTCGGATACAAGATTAGGTGGCACCTGACCTGGTTACACGACACACGCATACATGTTAACAACCAATGCTCATAAATATTTCTTTATATTTATGCTCATTTGTCTCTGGATAGTAGAATAATCTACTAATTCACTATTTTATAGTTTTATATTTCTAATTTCCTTAAGTAATAAAAATTATATAAAACCTCTAGAATAAGAAATGTATTTGAAAATCCCTACAAACAACTTTTAGCAAACCAACAATGTACTAGGGGTGTTCAGAAAAACCGCAAACCAAATAAAAACCGAAAACCGAACCGTAACCGTAACCGAAAAACCCAATCCGAACAACAAATTTGGTGTTTGGTTTGGTTTTAACCGAAACCGAATTGCTTATTCGGTGTTTGGTTTGGTTTTTGGTTCTACATTTTTTTATTTGGTTTATTTGGTTTATTTGGATAACCGAATAAACCGGTAAAATAATTAATTATTAAATAAAAATAATAATATTTAATAACTCATATATAATATATATAAGCCCAAAATATTAAACCCAACCCAAAATAAATAAAGTCCGCCAATTTATAGAGGTAATAATCTGAGTATAAACTAGTAAACTAGGGTTCATTTTACTATTTCTAATTTTTTTAATATTTCTGTTTGCGTGGTTTGATTTTTTGGTTTATATTTATTGCAAATTTTCTTTTCGGATTTTGGAACATATAGGTATATAAGTTAAAGAAAAAAAAACTTCGTTTCAATTTAGTTTGTTTGGTTGAATTTGGTTTATTTGGTTTTAAACCGAAACCGAACCGAATTCAATTTGGTTGAATTTGGTTTGGTTTTCATATTTCTAATTTGGTTTGGTTTGGTTTTTGGTTTGAGGTACAAAAATTTGAAAACCGAATAAACCGAATCGAATAAACCAAATAAACCGTAAACCGAACCGATGAACACCCCTACAATGTACTACTGTGTGTTAGATATGAAACACACAGTTCTACAAACAAACAAGACGGGAATTTAAATTACAATACCCGTCCCAAAACCTGCCCTTTGACATCCATACTTATATTTAACAAGATATGTACTATTTTTCATCGTATTTAAACCAAACTTAAAAATTAAAAGTCAAATAATGCCATTTGAAAGAATCATGTGGCATAGAACAGTCTGAATCCATTATTATTATTATGAGAGTACTTTTCAGTTGGTACTTTTCTCTATATATAGTCCAAAGTCTTCCATCTCGTTTGAGATACACACCAAACTATTTGCTCTTTGCATAACATAACATTCTCTCTACGACCCTCACATAACCGCCACATAATCATCACCAACCATGTCAAGAGCCACCGTCCTCTTCCTCATGTTATCCCTCCTTCTCCTCTCTCCTATCCTCTCATCTGCCCGGCCCGAACCCGCCACCACCACAAGAACACCAAGCAAGGTAAGCTAGCCCTCTTGGAACTTGTTAGATAGAAATCCTACGGTAATATTATATACAATATGGTATAGAGACCATTATTATAAACATTTATTTTATGCTTTAAAATAAACATGGGCGAAAGGTAGAAGGTGCCAGAGGATGACCCATGTTTTTTTTTTTTCTCACTAGTGTAAATTTACATTATTTCCTTAGAAAATTTATACGTATTGAGTCTCCCCTTAGTATAAGGGTCCCGTAACTACAAGCCCCCTATATAATATTTGTTCAAGCTCTGCCACTGAAAACAAACCTAGGTTTCTCTATCAAACAGTTTCATATCAAACCAAAAATTATAGGTTCTTATCAAATTTTATCATTAATTGGTCTCTTATTTAAATCGTGTTTTGTGCTGTTTGTAGGGTGTTGAGGTTGAAGAAGGGTGTGAAGGAATTGGTGAAGAAGAGTGTTTGATGAGAAGGACCCTTGTTGCTCACCTTGATTATATTTATACTCAGAAGAAAAATCCATGAGAAAAGAATAATTAAACTCATGTTAATTACTTTCATGCGTGTATACTACCTACTTATGTACATTTCTATGTATTTTTTGAAGTTAGGAAGCTTGTCTTGTATTGTTTTATAAGCTTCATGTTTTGAAAACGAGCTTCACATGTTTATTAAACTAGTTATTATGACAAATAAATGGCTTTATTTGATTAAGCCTTTGGTTTGGACGCATCATAGTATTGGAATTTCTTGTGGTTATGATATAGGTATTTTTGTGAAAGGATATGTTTGTTTCAGCCGGTGTCAAATCCAACAATTTTTTTCAATGATGAAAATGTTTTTAGATATTCCAATTTCATAGAAGCGGATATAAAAATTTCCAGGTTGGTTCGAAGGTTTAGGTTGGGTAAGGTTCAACGCATAATAAAAATATGATACAATAACAAAGAACAGCTTTGTTAGTAATTAAAAAACATAGAATATAAACTCGATTGTTTTTACGAATTGAAAAAAAAAACTACTTATAGTTATTTCCTACGAGATTTCATCTTTTGAAAACGTTGCATTACATCTTGACCGAACTACTTATATGTATTCCCTAACGAGTACACATTGAAAATTCGTTTAAACTATATATATATATATATATATATATATTAAATTTATTAGAGTCGTCATTCAAACTAACATTGATGTCACTCGAAAAACCCATGTATACATGTCTCTGGGGCTGTAAACAAATCAAACGTTCAACGAACAGTTTGTGAACTGTTCGGCGAGAAGTTCGTTTTTCTTTGTTTGTTTGTTTAATTAATTAATGAACACAAGCAAGAAATTTTGGTGAATTAAACGAGGATTTCAAGTTTAATATGTTAATCTTGTGTTTTTTATGAGAGATTATGTGATTAAGATTATATCAAGTATATTTACATAATTGGATTAACATATTTTGGGTGGACAATGTTCGTGATGAAAAATGCTTAATTTTTTTAAATTTAATATGTGTTTGTTTATTGTCTCTTTGTATTCATTTACGTTTATTGTGTTTGTTTGTATTCGCTTTTGTCTGATACCTAAATTTAATAAATAGTTGTCACAAATGAACACGAAGAGAAATCTCGTTCGGGTCATGTTCAAGAACAGTTTGTGAACACACTATTTTCTTAACAAACAAACATGAACAAAAAATCTAGTTCAGTAAGTGTTCATGAACAGTTTGTGAACATGTTATTTTCTTAACAAACAAACACGAACAAGGCCTCGTTCGTGTTCGTTTGTTTCGTTTACAGCCCTACATGTCTCTAGCCGAAAAAAACGTTGACGTCTTGTGACGACGACGGTACATGCATACCTCCGCCAATGGTTTCGGCGCCTTATCAAGAGCCACGGACTTTGTTTTCCATAACTGAAGAGAAGACTTTCGAAGAGGTCATCTATCGTATGATTTCTCTCATGATTAACTATCCTCTCGACTAATCAACGCATTCAATACATATTAATGGTATTTGAAGTCATACATTTAGACGATCAAGGCTTACAAAAACATCAGGTGACATGGATTTTTAATATACATGAACATGTAAACGAGTGGTGTTGTGTTCATACCATTATGTAGAACAAGTTTCAACCACTTTAAATAAAGCTTATATTTAGATATAGCCATATGATATGACGTAGGAATTTTGTCTACCATGTAAACGTGTGTCCGCAAGATGAACAAAAAACAGCACATTTAATATAGGGAGACGGATAAAAAGACGGTTGAATTAATTTTAAAAATTAAAGAATGAACCGAAGGTAGTTGGCAGTTGAATGAATATAATTAAACAACATATCTTATAATATGGATTCACTATTTTAGGACCACTTATGGATATTTCGAGATTCATGTTCAAACGAGGAAGAATATGGCACTCGTGATATGCATGGCTTATTTTTGGTAAACGATCATAAATAATATATCAGTACAAAAACTAGACTTTGTTAGATGAGTATGGATGCAAACCAATCGAGTCGGGCTTTATGGTGTTGGAATAAACTCAAACTCAATTTGTGATTCAACCAAGTCCTAGTTGGTTTTTTTTTTTTTTTTTTTTTTTTTTGGAAAAACAATGTATCACCACCGAGTGAACAGATAAAAAAAAAAACTCAGGAATTGAAGGAGCTACCACTTCGACACTTTTCTTTATTAATAAATAAAAAAGGGTTGGTTGACAACTTCTCACCATTAAGTATTAAGTTATTAAAATGTCTGATTGTTTAGAGATTCTAAATTAGTAAGAAGTTTAAGTTGACCCGGCATGATTAGTTGGTGGTGGAGGAGGTAGTGGTGATGGGTCGAGGAGGTGGTATTAGTGGTCATTTGAGGGTTATGAACATAGGTGAATTAATTAAAGAATAAAATTTTCATTCAGGATCATTTTAAAACTTAATGGGTAAGAGTCGTAGTAAACTATTCAGAGGTGTTATGTCAATGAACAAATCTGAATTGAATCATTAAAAGGTTATCAACCAGCCCCTAATACTTATTAAACTGGATAACCATAAAAAATAAACTAAACGTCCATGGCATTATAGCCTAATGGCATCTTTGATGTGGGATAAGGCTTAGAGACCTTTTGATCTTGGGTCCGATTCTCACAAGGAGGTTTTTCTTAGATTTATTGTGTTTACTCCTTAATTGGTATATAGGCATTATTGCCTAATGAAGATGGATTTGATCAGATGGTTCCGTTGATGGCAAGTTGATATTCCAGTGGTCCGTCAATAATAATAAAAAGAAAAGAGTAAACTGCACGGATGGTCCCTGTGGTTTGCACGAATTGCATAGATGCCTCCATATATTTTCAATGGTCTCCAACGTTGACATTTTATAACACTTTGGTCCTTACCAGCTAACTTCATTAAAAAAATTTAGTTAAGTCATGTAAAATGACCAAACTATCCACAGAGACCATCCGAGCAGTTTAACATTTTATAAATATTTTCTTAGACCACCACCACCTCTTCCTCCTCCCACCACCACCACCACCTCCTCCCACCACCACCCTCCCTCAAACAATAATGATCTATCTCTGTCTCTATCTCTATCTCTATCTCTCTCTCATATATAAATATATTAAAATGACCATTTTAGACCATATGGAAACCCAACACCACCACATCCACGTAAACCAGATTTTTCATTTCATTTACTATCCAATCAGCACCCTTGATCACTAGATCTTTAGTCCTGTACCAATCACCACGTTTCATAGCACACTTGAGAAACAGGTCATGTATACCATAAAGGTTGGTAAAAATGCGGTCTTCATCTTTCAAACCACCAAAATGAGTCTTCTCTAGAAGAGGGGGAGGTGGTGGTGGTTGTGCGGTATTAGCAGTTGTTGCAGATTGAGTGCTAAATAATCGGATCTGGTTATGAACGATCGGGGGTGGAGTATTAATTCCAAATAGAAACTTACGGTAAAAAGAACGATTCAAGAGGAAATCGAGTAGATTATGGCTGAAACTTTAATGATTAAACAATGAAATGTCGGATTATTATGGTGGTTGTGTAAGTGGTGGTGCTCCGGTGACGAAGAAGATGGTTGTGGTGCTCCGGATTATTATGGTGGCTGTGTAGGTCGTGGGTTCCGATGGGATTGTTGGTGGTTGTAAATGATTGATGACTTGATGGTGGTAGTGGCGGGGCTTTGGTTGTGGTAAATGGTGTGGTGGTGTTTGAAAGAGACAGGGAAGACAGAGTTTATAATATGGAGAAAATTGCAGTTTTCGTCCCTGTGGTTTGCCTAAACTAACAGGTTCAGCCCAGGCTTAACACCCTGAGTCCCTGTGGTTTCGTTTTCTAACAGTTTACGTCCCTCCTTCTAACGTCTGTCTATCTGCCGTTTACATCACCCTCACGTGCACCTCATGTGAGGGGTATTATGGTCATTTCAACTCGTAAATGAAGGGCATTTTGGTCTTTTCAACTCGAAAATGAACGTTATAATTTGAAGAAACGGTCTTCTTCTTCCCCAATTCCATTTGAAAACCCTAATGTGAAATCCAATGTTTTCCTCCAATTCAAGATCAACAATGTCCAATTGGAGCTCAAATTATTATCTACGAAATGAAAGATGGAGTGATGTTCCTCTGATGTATTGCAAAATACATCGGTTATTTGTACATATTTTGAGTTGTTATCGAGTCAGTGTGTGTCGTTTATATATATTTTTCAGTTTCTATTTAGTATTTTATGTGTCACAGGAATCCGGATGGCAAAAGAGGCAAATTTATGCATAAACGGTGCTTTACGAGGTCCCGGATGAGTCACAAGTGAAAAGAGAAGATAAAAATAAACAAAATTGAAAAAATCATCCCGTCGTGTCACGCGACAGATTTCCTTGCATCTCGTCGTGTCACGCGGAGCTATGCAGATTCAGCTTTGAGGGCGCCGTGTCACGCGACCACTTACCCAGAATCCCGTCGCGTGACACGATGGCCATCAGGAAGCCCAAAATTGTGTTTTTCAAGCCCAAATCGAATTTTAAAACCCTAGAACGTAATTTTAAGCTGCATTCTTGACTTTTGGACGAAAGGAGAGCTGCTCAAGGTGATTCCAAGGCAAGAAAAGGGCAAGGTTCGAGATTTGAAGCTAGAGTTTCGACTTCCTCGGGTGTTCATCATTCGGTTTAGTTGTTTCTTAGTTTTCTTTCATTCAAACTCATGTTGATTGATATTATGAACCTTTTAATTTCTGTTTTGATGATGTTTTGTGGCTAAACTCTTATAGCTACCTAGACTAAGACAAATACTATGCTTTGATTTGCGATTTCTATGGTTTTTTGGAACTTATTTGGATTTATGATTCTGTAACGATTTTGATTTCTCTAGATCTAGTGTATGTGCGTATTTATTATTTTCTTATTGTCACTTATTCACTCCACTTGCACTTTTGTGAATGTCTTTCATGTATGAGTGCTAGTTAGGTTGCAGACTTTGTGTAGCAACTAGTTTATGGTCAATAGTCGCGAGTTTACCATAGGAGTGATATTTGGTGGTTAGAAGATTTTAGGTATTCTTCCAAGTTCAATAGCTATGAGGTGAGGACTTGTTGGTATGTCTAGGTTGTTAGATTGCTAGGTTAGAGGCTTTGTGAGAAGATCTACCTAGTTTCCCTTTCAGTTCTTGCATATCAAGTTAGATGTAGGCTTCAATAATTACCCCTTGCACCTAGTGTACTGAGGCTTTCGCGCTGTGAGGTAGATTGTCTAGCGGGTACTCGATCATAAGAGTTAGATAACCTGTGAGGGTTTGTACTCCAACCGGTAGTTTAACAGCACAACAATATTCTAGGGTTTCCCCTTGAGAAGGGTTGAGGGTGTCTAGTTTATTCTTGATGTTTAGTATTTTAAGATCCCGGTTCCAAATCAGTTCCATAACCATAGAAGCTTATCAGGCATAGTTAGGAGTCTGGTCTAGGTAGTGTCTTATCATCATCTGAAATCAGCTTAGCTCAATTATCGTTTTTAGTTAAGTATAGTTAACCTTAGGTAATCTTTATTTTATTGCAAATTAGTTTTTAGTAAAACCCCCCTCGTTAATTAATAAATAGTTTTATTTCAGTTTTAGATAAGTTTTCGAGTCTAGTTACCGTTTTCTATTAGAGTCTCGTGGGTTCGATATCCGGACTTACTTTAGCTTTACTAGAGTCGATAGGTTTGCTTGCCTGTCAGTAGTTTAGTTTTGGAGAGTCTAGAGTATTACTAGGTGTCTAGTTTTAGGTTTAATTTAGTTATTTTTATTAAACTACTTTTAGCACATCATCCTCCAATTTGCAGATTTGGGTCTAACACAGGAAACGCAGGGTCGAACACAGGAAACACAGGGTCGAACATCATGGTCATGAACTGAAACTGTTGTCATTCAACATTGTAATAAATTTGATTTTGTGTTCTTTGTGTTGTACTTTGTTCTTATTTGGTTAATGTAGGTGTATGCATTCAACATTGTAATAAATTTGATTTGGAATGAAATGAAAATGATGTTGTTACTTAAACATTGCATACATTTTATTCATAGCAACTTGTTACATCTTTCACTTCCATTTGTTACATGTTTCACTTCCAGTGACGATCATCATCAGAGCATGAATCAGACCGACGCTCATCTTCATACGGGTCATGGTACCAGTCATCATCCGAGTTATTATAATCCCAGGCTTTTTTCAAAACCTCAGGATCATAATCGTCGTATGGATTAGAATCTTCCTGTTCCTTTTATGCCTTTCCTTGATGATTTGTCTTTCCTTGATGGTCATGTTCATCATCAGCAGCATGTTGTTTATTATGAATCAGTGGATCTGCAAACTAATTCAACTGCACATGTTCATCATCAGCAACATGTTTTGGTTGTTCATCATCAGGGGCATGTTGTGGTTGTGGATCTTGTGGTTGTTGATGTTGATCATGAACAACATCTTGTTCCTTTGGATCTTCATCATCAGCAGCATGGTCATGTTTAGTGTCTTTGATTTTTAGATTTTTAGTCTTTTTTTTTGTGTTTTTTTATCCATCTTACTAAATGGATTGTGTGGTCATTTGTTGTTTCTTGGTTCTCTATTTATATAGGGAAAAATGACCGTTAGAAAGTACAATTTGACTTAAATGGATTGTGTGGTTATTTGTTGTTTGTTTGGTTCTCTATTTATACAGGATCATACTGACCCATTTTGCATTACTTGACCCATTTGACTTAAATAAGTCAAACCATTCATGAAACAAACCTATTATTTGGATGACCCATTTGACTGAAAATAATGGTCAAACTGCACATACCTTCTTATTTGACACAAATACTACACAGACCATTAATATGACTGCACAAACTGAAGTGACCAACATACCCTCAATGACTGACCATTATCAACCTTTATAAACTGACCCATTCAAGCTGTTAATAAACTGCATTATTTGACCCATTAACAAACTGCATTATTTGACCCTGCACAACCATTAACAAACTGCATTATTTAACCCTGCAAAACCATTAACCTTTTGCACAACCCATTAACAAACTGTATTATTTGACCCATTTGACATTAACCTGCACATTACGTATTAACCTTTACCCTCAATGACCCATTAACAAACTGCAGTGACTAACAAACTGCATTTGACATGTTCATTAACCTTTACCTTTACCCAACCATTAACCTTTAACCATTTGACATTAACCTGCAGTGACTAACATGTTCATTAACATTCTGACCCTGCACAACCATTAACCAAACCTGATTTCATTATGACTAATTCACTAACCATATGACTCATTCACAATAACGTTAACATACACAATAACATTCATTCATCCATTATATTCATTTCATTACCAAAACATTCATTACATAATATTCATTCATCTTCATCAAACACATGACTTAAACCTACTTCATTACAAAAACATCCACCAAACCTAGAAACCATGACTGCACAACCACCAAACATGCACATACCCTAGACCTACTTCATAACATAATACATCACAAAAAAACATCCAAGAAAACACTAGACCTACTTTCAGCATCTTGTTTTCATTCTCCGTTTTCTGCAACACTTGATCAGCTTCTGATTTCCTAGCACACATTCTTCTGACATTGTCTTCATGGTTTCGTATGGTGGCCAACAGAGCAGGTATCCAATCAACGAAACCACATCCATTTGTGCAACGATGGTACCTACATCCTGGATTTTCATTAGTCCATGAAATTCTGAGGTCTGTTGTTGATCCACACCTGCACATCACCATTATAGGGCTGAACGATTGTTGATTGAAGGATTGGAAGGATTGATGAAGAACAATTGAAGGTTAGGGTTGAAGATTAGGGGTTTAAATAAGGAGGGAAAGTTAATTACCAGATATTTTCGTTAAGATATTTTATTTTTTTTAATTAATCAAGGGATGGAAATGACCAAATTATCCTTCGTTTACGAGTTGAAATGACCAAAATACCCCCTCCAGGGATTGAAAAGACCAAAATGCCCTTCATTTACGAGTTGAAATGACCATAATACCCCTCACGTGAGGTACACGTGAGGGTGATGTAACGGCAGATAGACGGATGTTAGAATGAGGGACGTAAAGTGTTAGAAAACGAAACCACAGGGACTCAGGGTGTTAAGCCTGTGCTGAACCTGTTAGTTTAGGCAAACCATATGGACGAAAACTGCAATTTTCTCTACAGGCTTAACTGAAAAACTTAACCTCCATCCAAGTCAGGGACCATCGATGAAACAAAATACAAATCACAGATCCCAAACGTGTAATTTCGAAAGGCTGAGAAGCAGAGTTTAAATTTGGGCAACCAACAGAGACTATTCGTGCAGTTTACTCTAAAAAAAAAAAAAAACTAAACACTTTAATTTAAAATTTTAGTTTTTTTTCCTTAAATCTTCTCATAACTTTATCACCCTTTCTTTTGATTTTTATCTTCTTTGTTTCACGTCTGAATCGGAATTCCTTTGTTTCTTCATATTAGGGGTGTAAACGAGCCGAGTCAAGTCTGAGCCTGACTGGGCTCGAGCTCGGCTCGAAAGTAAAACCCAACAGCTCGAGCTCGGCTAGGCTCGAAATAATTTTAGAACAAATTTAAAGGAGCTATAAGCTTGGCTCGAGCTCGCTTCAATCGCTTAAACGAGCCAAAGCTCGGGTAGAGCTCGACTCGCCAATGTTAAATAGTAGGTATATTATAAATATAATAATAATAATAATAATAATAATAATAATAATAATAATAATAATATAAAATTTGTTTGGGCTCGTTTAGGCTCGCAAGCCTAAACGGTCTTTGTATGAAAGCTCGAACTCGGGCTCGATAACTAAACGAGTCAATTTTCAGGCTCGAACTCGGGCTCTTTAAGACTCGGCTTGTTCGAGCTTTTTACCGTTAAGGCTCAGCTCGTTCAAGCTTTTTACCGATCCGATCCCGAGTAGCTCTCAAGCCATTACGCATCATTTACACCCCTACTTCATATCCGATCCAAATTTTACCAACACTAGCCATACTAGGAAATAATCTTAATAATTATTTGAGAGCTCAAGTAGTATAGGTTTCATTTATTATAAATTATAGCTTTGGAGCAACGGTAAGATTATTGTTACATGACCTAGTAGTCATGAGCTCAAGTCGCTTGAACAGCCTCATGCAGAAATCCAGGGTAATGATGTGTACGACATATTAAGGATGAACTCAGTACCGTAATGTTACCAAAAGTATCGATCTCAAAAATCGTTAAAGATGGGTACCGGCACTTTGCAGTCGTGTTTTAAAAAACCATTCATAAATTTTCTTTGCATGTATTGTTTGTAGTCTTTGTGGGCAATGATGAATGTTTCCGGCAACAAACATGCTAACGGCACCGAAGGAAAAAAGAAACATATATTTAGTAAAATAAGTTCCAAGTTAAGTAACATAGAGAAGGGAAAAAAAAGGAAAATATATCTATAATCTATAACTACTATATAGTGGGTGCTGGACGGGTAAAACTGTCATTTTATGTTTATGCATAAGGGTAAAATTGTAATTTTATTAGAATGACAAGACAAATTTTATACAACTATTAATTTCTATTAATTAAAGACAATAAAAACAAGAAGTTAATGATTAATAGTTGAAGGTTAAAAAAAAGGCAAAAACAAGAAACAAAAATTTAGTTTGTATAATATTACACAATTCACAATTTTAAACCCCTATATTTTGTGTGTCTTATCTACAATAAATTAACCGCAAACAAAATCACATGTTCGTTATATAATTTTTGGAATTAGCTTGTGGAGATTAACAAACAACTAGCAATAATGCACTTTACCCATCATGCTTTCGGGTTTTTTAATCAATAATTGAGGATACATTTTGATCCAGTTATAAGTTGGTTTGAATCTCTATAATATAACATGTAAAAGTAATAGGTGGATTATGGATGTTTAGCGCGACTGTTTTCGGGTTATTTAGGTTATTTAAATTACAATTTGATTTATGTTTGAATTCGAATTGAGTTAAATAAACAAAATTATATATATGTACTTTTTATAAAAGAAAATCAAGTTATATATTATTCAATTTGAATTTTCAGGTCGAATCGGGTCTAAAATCATTAATTTGACCAAACGCAACATCCAAATATTGTACATCACCGCCGCAACGCGCGGGCTCCTGCTAGTATAGTATAATAAGTTCCAAATCGAGTTGGGGGTCTCTTTGGAAGCAGCCTCTAACGATGGGGGTAAGGTGTGCCTACATCCCACCTCCCCAGACCCTACTAATAGCGTCGCTATTCGTAGGATTTTCCTGGGTTCGGTTGTTGTTGTTGTATAATAAGTTCCAAGTTATATCGTGTATTTGTTTCAACGCTATTGAACAAAGTGGGCCTAACCGGCTAGCAATTGGGTTTAACATTGGGCTACAAGTTACTTCGATTCAAATAACGTAGGGCCTTCTCATAACCCACATTAAAAACATGATTTTAACACCAAATATACCAGGCATGTTGGGCAAACAAACACTTCAATTCTAACTCATTGTCATATTGTAAACTAGTTTTTATCCCGGGAGCGTCCCGGGTTAAAAAATCTAATACGACATAATAAAATATATTATTATTATTATTATTTTAAGCAAATCTCTGCCATAAGTTATCATATTCAAATATTAAAAAAACGAATCTCTGCGCCGAGGTATAAATCTAGTGCCATTACAAATGAATTCGGAAGTTTATAATCGATCATTCTAAAAAGAACTAACATGAAATAAGAAAAAAAAGTTAATTATTGAAATATCGAACGCATTAGTCTAAGGGTTATGTGATGCGTTAAAAAATTCATTGGTATATGATCGGGTATATAGTTCGGGTATTTGGGTATGTTGTTTCGGGTAATCGGGTCGGGTATCACCTAATCCCAGACCCGACCCAAACCCACAATTTTTTTAAACTAATCCCAAACCCGACACAATACCTGTCGGGTTACAAAAAAATAGTCATTTTTTTCTCCGTTTTTTATATAGCACTATGGTACTCGTTGGAAAGATAATAAAACGCTCGTTAATTTGGTGTAATTTTTTTCTTTAAAAAATCTTGTATATAAAAGATATTAACGTTTAAAAGTTATGGGAGGAAACATGAGAGAAAAAATAGTAAAGTTTTAATATTTAGATTTAGTAGATTAGGTAATTAATAGATTAGGTTAAAGATTATAATAGATTAGGTTAAATCATATTTATTTCTTATTTTTTAATTGGTTTACACTTGCCACATCACATCCTATGTGGCATCTATCAAAGGAGAGATTGCATAAGAGTATGACATGTAGGATTAATCCCTTTGCAATATATATATATATAGATAAATAGTCCGACCACTTATACCAACCAGTTTTCCACCAAGAGCTCACATATTTGCTTTCAGGTGCTTCCCCATTTAAGTATTTGGGCCTTCAAGTAGGTGTATTGGAAGCATATATATTGCATCCATGACTCAGTTGTCGATATGGAAGGCCAAACAATTGTCTATTGGAAGAAGGGTGACTTTAATTAAATCGGTCCTCAATTCCTTGGCTACTTATTACATGTCACTATATAAAGCACCTACACAGATAATTAATGAGCTTAAAAAGCTGAGGAGGGTGGTGGGGGTAGGCGTGTAAATGACACGTAGCGGCTCGAGAGCTACCCGGGATCGGCTCGGTAAAAAAACCCGAACGAGCCGAGCCTTAACGAGCTCGAGCCCAAGCCCGAGCCTGAAATATGGCTCGTTTAGTTATCGAGCCCGAGCTCGAGCCATAGATACAAAGCTCGATTGGGCTCGCGAGCCTAAACGAGCCCAAACATAATTATAAATTATTTATATATCTCTTATAATTTATAGTCCAAATCTCCAAAGACCAAGTCCTTATTTCATAGGCCCATTTAATAACATTCGCAAGCCGAGCTTTTGCGATCTCAAGCCGAGCTTTGAGCTCGTTTGAGATTGTTCTCAAATCACCTCGAGCCGAGCCGAGCTCAAGCTCAAGATTGTAGGCTCGAACCGAGCCGAGCTTCATAAAACCATAACGAGCCGAGCTCGAGCCCAGTCAGGCTCGGACTCGGCTCGGCTACACCCCTAGTTGGGGGTTGTTGAAGACAATTCAAAAATGAATTGGCAGTCTATTTGGCTCCGCCTGCCATGGGGGGGGGGGGGGGGGGGGGGTTTAAATTAGAAGACCAAAGCTTATGGCGTAAAGTTATTTGGCGCTACACCACAACTGTAGGAATCTGTGTCTAGTTCTAGCAAACGTTTCGCTACTGGTATCTAAATAAAAGTTTTTGGAGTATCATATGATCTTTTACAGCTCGGGTTTAATTTGCCATGTCACATACAAGGGGTATTAGGGAATGGGATAAATTACTGTTCTGGATTGACATTTGGGTTGGTGCACAACTTTTACATCTGTCTTTTCCTTTGTTGTTCCAGCTGGAGTCTGATCAAATGTATTTCGTAAGCGATCAGCTGAGAAATGGTGGTGGTATGCTGCAATTAAGTTGGGCCTGGAAGCAGCCGGCTGCTGATCCTGCAGAAACAGATGAGTTGGGTCACCTAATCGGTGAGCTGCAGTCCCTCTATGTCAGGTTTCAAACATAAGTGGCAATGGTATCTGTATGGGTTGGATGTGTTCTCAGTTGGCGAGGTGCCATGGTTAAAATATAGCCCCCCCCCCCCCCCCCCCCCCCCCCCCCAACGGCAGGCGAGCTAAATAGACTGCCAACAGTTGACTCTCCGACAAGAAGAAATGTAATTGTGCTAGAAGATTTGTGCAGGTCTTGTGGGACACTGCGTAGTCTTGTGAGCACATATTTGTATCTTATCCGTTTGTGGAGTCCTTTTGGCAGGTTATTTCACAATGGTGCAAGGCCGCTGGATATTTACGCGTTCAACATTCAGGATTTGTTAAGTCTACAAGAGTTCGTCCATGGTAACTCTAAGAAAAAGAAACCTTTCCACAAGGTCATACCAACAGGTTTTTGGTGTTTATGGCGAATGCGAAATCCAACAGACAGTAAATTGGAATCGGTGGAGATCCACTTATCTGGTGGTGTTTTAAGTTGTATTGATAGTTTATGCCAGCATCTTCAAAAGACTACCCAATCATGTTTAACAATGAAGTTCTAGTTTAAAGATAGACATAACAAATATAACTAGTTTGGGTGCAGCTTATTGAGACCGCCATCCTAGGTGTATGTGTGAATATACACACACATAATATATACACACACACTATACCGTTGAAGCTACAGATAATATTCCATATCCTTGCAGTCTGATACAAACAAAACAAAACTCATTCTGATCGAATCTAGATACCGCGATTAAACAGCAACACAGTAGAGACAATCAAGAATCTAAAACAGTTCATTCTGTTCCATCACAAATATATACACACACATATCTATATTGTATCATATCGTATAAATTTGAGCTAAAGAATGTTTCGCACAACACTTACGCTGATGCGAAACTCCAAGGACTGCTTAACACATGCAACCATACAGAAAGGCATATCGTCATGACAGCATAAGATTTCGTACTCACGTACCTGTAAACTTCACGCCCTCTGTCAATCGCCTCTTCATGAACAACATCCACCTTTCGTTTCACGCCCGTCGATAACTGCTCCAAAAAAAGTCCAAGAACGATCTAACAGTTGCAAACGTCACCCTTCCCGTCATATCAAGCACAAGCTTTCTGTTACTAGGAACCGCTAAAGTCGACGAAATCCTACTCACAAACCCTTCATGCTCACTTTTTCTCGACTTAATCCCACCGTTTAAAACCAGTTCTTTCCCTTTAGGATTCGATATCACTTCGTGGGAAGTCTTGACTAGCGTCTCGATCGCCCCATTACAAAACGTGGACAACAAATCTTTAACTTTTTCGTCATGTTTAGGGTTCGTTAACCCCTCTAATATCTGATCATAGGGGTTAACATCCATAGTCTTATCAAGGTAAACCGTCACCAACGTGCTAACAAACTGCTGTATACAATCCCCAATCAATCTCCTACACTTCTCTTCCGCCATCACATCCACCCACTTCTGGACCGAACTCTCAGAACCACTCGAAGAACTCGACCCATTAAACTCATACCCAATCGCCATAACCATATTCCTCGCAAAACTCCCAACCACAACCGAAACAAAACCAGACCCAGCCGGCGAAAACAGCTTATCCAACGCCCTATCCGCAAACGCATTCCCCTGATCACCCCCTTTCCTCCCCCCAACCTTATACCCTCTCATCACGCCAACCGTCAACGCTCTAGTAACACTAACAATACCCTCCGAAACCTCATTCGACTTCGCAATCTTTGAAATCTGCCTCAAACTATTCGGTATCTCATCCGAATCCGACTGAATAAACTCCTTCAAATCCTTAGACACAATTCCTAACGTCTCGGCCGAATCGCCTAACAATTCGGCCATTGATGCTAACGCACTAATCACCTTGACAAACCTCTCCTCTTTTTAACAACAGATGGTAAGTTATAAACCCTATATGCACCATAAGTTGAAAACCCTAAGGCTGCAAGTAATATTATCAATTTCTTTCTCTTTTTGTGTAATCTAAGCTCTTAAACACAATATCTAAATCCATATAACCAATAATAAATTGGTATTATTAATTTGATAAGAATAGGGTAAAATTGATGGATGAATGTTTCAAATTGAATTAGGGTTTGGAATAGGGGAGGTGTGGATTGTCAATTTGAAGAATAATAATATATAGATACAGGTAAAGATGTATGTATAGGTGTGTGATATTATGTGTGGGAGGGATATTAATATACGAACCTGAAGAACAAATTGGGAGATTATTATGTGTGGGTTTACCTTCCAATCGGTCCTGATCTCATCCACTAGGAAAATTGGGTGTTTATATTTGGCCTATTGGGTTGGTTTTATACATCATACTAGTTTTTATCCCGGGAGCGTCCCGGGTTGAAATATCTAATATAATATAATAAAATATATTATTATTATTATTATTATTTTAAACAAATCTCTGCCATAAGTTATCATATTCAAATATAAAAAAACGAATCTCTGCGCCGGGATATAAATCTAGTGCCATTACAAATGAATTTGGAAGTTTGTAATCGATCATTCTAAAAAAAACTAACATGAAATAAGAAAAAAAAATTAATTATTGAAATATCGAACGCATTAGTCTAAGTGTTATATGATACGTTAAAAAATTCATGGGTATATGATCGGGTATATAGTTCGGGTATTTGGGTATGTTGTTTCGGGTAATCGGGTCGCATTAGTCTAAGAGTTATGTGATGCGTTAAAAAATTCATGGTTATGTGATCGGGTATATAGTTCAGGTATTTGAGTATGTTGTTTCGGGTAATCGGGTCGGGTATCACCTAATCCCAGACCCGACCCAAACCCACAAAATTTTTTTAAACTAATCCCAAATCCGACACAATACCTGTCGGGTTACAAAAAATAGTCATTTTTTTCTTCGTTTTTTATATAGCACTATGGTACTCGTTGGAAAGATAATAAAACGCTCGTTAATTTGGTGTAATTTTTTTCTTTAAAAAATCTCGTATATAAAAGATATTAACGTTTAAAAGTTATGGGAGGAAACATGAGATAAAAAATAGTAAAATTTTAATATTTAGATTTAGTAGATTAGGTATTTAATAGATTAGGTTAAAGATTATAATAGATTAGGTTAAATCATATTTATTCCTTTTTTTTAATTGGTTTACACTTGCCACATCACATCCTATGTGACATCTCTCAAATGAGAGATTGCATAAGAGTATGACATGTAGGATTAATCCCTTTGCAATATATATATATATATAGATGAAGAAAATATATTTTTAGGTTAATTTACACTTTGACTACCTATGTTTTAGAAACTTTTGGATTGGCGCCTATATTGTTTATAAAATGACATATATTTCTATAAAGTTTTTTTGAATTGTCGTTGACTGGTGGGATTTTCCGTACGTTGTAGCGGGTATTTGGTTGATACTGGTTTGGTTAGATGCGATTCATTACTATACATGTATGATACTGGTACTGGGTATAGAAACTGAAATCTGATGAGGATATCGACACATGTTTTACATCGATTAAAAACTATAAACATGAATACCAGGATCGGTTTAGAAAATACTAATACCGGTAATGATATTGATCGATCGTAATCGGTTGGGTTTGTCATGGCACGAGACGGTATCAATTCGATTTATCATGGTAAGGAACAAAAACATCAACTTTTATGGGTTAATGTCTTGGAATGTCCGAGTTTTTTTCTCCATTTAAGGGGTTAGTGGCAAATGGCAATAAGTGGATCCATAATAAGGAAAAAAGTGGATGTTTTAGGTGCCATGTTGGAGTGAGATAAATGGTTTTGTTCTTATGAAAAACTAGAAAAAAAACATGCATTTGAGTGTAATTAGGAGAGACAAGCGAGTAGAGAGAAGGTGATGCTTTTATATGTTCTATATAGCAGGAGAGAAAAAAAAACTAATTGGTTAGTTTTTTTTTTTTTTTTTTTTTTTGTTTCCTTAAAGGGTTTTTTTTTTTTTTTTTTTTTTTTTTTTGAACGGTGAATTTCTAAGATGTAGCGTGAGATCATCACATCCGCCTAGTCGGCAAACCCTAACTCTCTACACGTTTCAGTCGATGTTGTCAGAATTGGATCTACGCTAGAACTGTGGGAGCTGCAACGTTAATTATGGTTAATTCTTTAAACATTCATACATACTGGGAAAATATTTCAATTATGGTTAATTATTTATTTATAATTTACCATTGTGGTGTATTTTCGATTTTTTTCCTCCATCAAGTTACTATCATAGCTAATAGCTCTTGTTAGTAATTAAATTTGTTTAAATGAGAAGTATAAATATCCCGGAAATTTCAATGAAAGTACGATTTATGTAGACATGTATAAAACGACAATGAGAGTATAATATTTGTAAGAAGGTGAAGTCGAGGGACCGAATCTGTCTTTAGGCTAAATGAAAGGTTAAATACTGAAATTTTCTCACACATCTTTGGAGGATTTTGCTTCTTTTGTTACGTTTGGTCGTTGAACATTGAAATGGCAAATATTATATACTATAAAAGAGGGATAAGGATGACGATTGCAATTGAGATTAAGGGCCCACTATATAAATAATGAACGCCGCCCAGCCCAATTATAAAACTACTCTACTTACCGAGTCAATATCAACTCGCTACTAAATTAACTCAGCTGGTTAAGGGGACGGGGCGCCATCAGAATTGGTCACGGGTATCCTACTATCAGCACGGTATTACCGCCGCCACCCATGCTAGTATTGGTCCTGTGAACCAAAATCTGGTTGTAGTTAACGGGCCGGTACCCGTGAGTTTCTCTCTCCCCTTTTGTCTTTTTCTCTATTTTATTTCCAGTGGAGTGCTACCTCTAAAAAACTGTTTCAGTGAAGTGAATCAGTGAAATGATGTGACAGCACAGGATTTATAGAAATCAGTGAAGTTGTAAAAAAAACCTAGTGGAACGCCCCGTCCCCAAACAAATATCAAAAACTCTTCTCTCAAATTCATGACTCTAGTTATCAAAATATTGATAGTTTATCTAATTGTTATATTTTTTTATATATAATTAAAGATGTAACACTAAGATGAAGATGTGTATTAGATTACACCGTAACAAACAGTTTGGTAATATTGGATTACAGGTCTTTTGGTACTAAAAGAACTTTGTGGGAAAGAAAAAGATTGTAGAACGTATAATATTTTTTCTTATTTCGGCTAATGAGTTGAGTGGTGACCTTAATAATTTTTTTAACACACTATCATTACACACAATCTGATTAAAAATCAAGCCCCATGCCGAATTCAATCAAGCTCCATACCCACCCATAGAAAAATATATGTACACTTTCTTATGACTGCTTTAAGTAGAATGGATGGTTCGGTCGAACACCACTTAATGATCTTTTCATTGTCTTTTAAACATAAAAGTAAGTTATGTTACGGCCAGTGACACATGTTGTTATGGATTAGAGAAAACAGGGACATATTAAGCGATTTTTAAACATAAGGGGCACAGGGTGTAATTATAGAAAACATAGATGCGCAAATTACATACTCTTTATATGACTTCTAGTAAACTAACCCCAAGTGATGTTAAAATTATAAACATCACTTTATACATTGTCACTTTTATAAAAACATTTTTTTATCTTTTTACTAACTTAAGTTGTTTGGTGTTTTATGTTTTGAGGTATAAATATGGATCAGCTATTGGCTATTGGATTTGTAGATGATAGCGGCCCAGGAAGCAAGCGGCCCAGGAAGCAAGAAGACTTTTATCAGATCTGGCCCACGAAGATATTAAGCCCAAGGGAGCTTACTGTTGGCTATTAAGCCCAGCTCGTTAACGAGTGGATTGCCACGCTGGCAATCCACATTCCTATTGATCCAATGGTCCCGAGCCTACATAAGTGTGTTTCTCTCATTTGATCAAACGCTCAGGGTTGCTTCGGTTGTGTTTGTTGCCGAACCTAGATTGCTGCCTATATAAAGCCTCATTCGTGCTACCTTTCCAGCTTTTGCACGAGTCATTCTCTCTCTTAGATATTTTCTCTCTCAGTTTAGGGTTAGATCAGATCATATGTTAATGATCGTTTGTTCTTGAGTCCTTGTTGAGTTTGAGATCATCTGTCAATGATCTCAGTGTGAGAGTGAGAGTTGTTTGTTTACAGAGATCATCTGTCAATGATCTTCTGAGTATTCTTAGGGTTTTGGTTGTGTAATCATCTTTCTGTTTTTTTGTATTTTCTAGTCTTTTCAGTAATAAAATCTTTCTGTTCTTGTTTTTACTACCATTTTTGACATGGTATCAGAGCCCTAAGGCTCGATCCGTTCGTCTTCCGCTCAGTTGTTGGGGTTTCTTGGAGTTTGCTTCAGTTCTTGGGTTGATCTTCATCAGATCGTGTGGAATCTTTTGGAAAAGGAAGATTACTCACTCAGTGATCTAGATCTGAAGTTCATCATCAGATCTAGGTTTTATTGCTAATCTGAAAAAAGGAGTTCCCTAGGATTGCTCTGGAAAGCTAATCTTCTGCTCTCTGACTCGTAACCCTAAGTGAAGGTTACGAGTTACGAGTTTATTTGGCGAAACCCTAACTTGGGTCCTTCTGGTGAGATTGTTCTATACTCTTGTCATTTAAATTGTGAGTCTAGGAGCACTGACCGCGTTAGGGGGATCGGTGTTGGCTCATCTACTTGAGTGTCTTGTGTTTTTGTTGAGATTGTATAATCAGTTGTTTGTGAGTACTTTAGTGTGCATAGGTAGATACAAACTCCCCTGTTAAGACATGTCCAGGCACCCTTGAGTGATGAACCTGGAATCTTGACACTGACAGGGTTTCGTTTGTTGCATACTTAAGTATTCGTCAGCTGACTGATTTGTACTTGATCTTGACTTTGTCTTTGTTTTTGTTTGTTTGTGTGATTTGTTGTTGTGCTTGTTGTTAAAATGTCTGGTATTGAAAACGATGATAATGTTAATAGTAGTAGTTCTAGTGAGGGTAGAGAGAGACTTGGAGGAGTTACTCTAATCAGTAAACTCGATTCAAGTGACCCTCTCTATCTTCATGCTAGTGACTCTGCTAATCTCACTATCATCAGTGTCAAACTAAAGGGCACTGAAAATTACACAATATGGTCTAATGCTATGATTCTTGCTCTTCAAGTTAAGAATAAGTTAGGATTTATTAATGGAGATTGTGTTAGGTCTGTTAATGATCCTGTGTTAGGAAGACAATGGGATCGTTGTAACTCTGTTGTGCTAACTTGGATTCTTAATTCTATATCTGAAGAGTTGTATATGGGTCAAGTATATTCTAAAAATGCTTCTGATGTTTGGAAAGACTTAAAAGATACTTATAATAAAATTGATGGGTCTGTTATATTTGATACTTATCAAAAGATTAATCATTTTAATCAAAATGGCATGACTGCTGCTGAATATTATCACAAATTGCATATTATGTGGCAATATCTTGATCAGATATTGCATATTCCTGCTTGTACATGTGATGCATCTAAGCAATTTAATGATTTCAGTCACTTAATAAAACTAATGCAATTTTTGATGGGATTGGATAATGTGTACAGTTCTGTTAGAACTAATTTGCTAATAAGGGATCCTTTACCTTCAGTAAAGGAAGCCTTTGCTATTGTGTCAAGAGAAGAGTCTCACAGAAACTCAAATGTTTCTGTGACTAAGGACCAAGGTCCTACTATGGGGTTCTTTGCTAAAACTAATCAAACTATAGATACTAGGAAAAAGAATGCTAGAATTAGTAATCAAAATCCTAATATCAAGTGTTCTCACTGTGATAAGGTGGGACATACTGTGGATAAATGTTTTGAAATCATAGGATACCCTCCTTGGATGAAAAACAAAGTTGGTTTTAACAAGAGGAATGTTGCTAGTAACAATGTTGTAAGTGGGACTTCTCTTGACACAACTAATAAGGGGTCTGTTAGTTCTTTGACTGCTGATCAGGTTTCTCAGTTGCTTAGTCTGTTGAATAAGAAGAATGAGGAAGGTACAACTAGCTGCAATGTTGCAGGTAGGTCATGTAACTTCTTTTGTTCTGCTAGTAACTCAAAACCTGTGTTTTCTTTTTCAAACGTGCATTCTTTGTTTAGAAAGTTAGGCTGGATTACTGATTCTGGTGCTAATCAACACATGGTTATGAATGCTGATTTTGTGATAAATAAAATAAATGTTAGTGATTTAAACATCAAAGTTAATCACCCTAATGGAACAAGTGCTAAAGTTACTGATATAGGGGATGTCAAATTAACTGATGAGGTCACTTTGTATGATGTCTTTGTTGTTCCTAATTATTGTGTGAATCTAATTTCTGTTCATAAACTTGCTAAAGATAGTAAGTTAGATGTTCTGTTTAATGAGTCAAACTGCTATATACAGGATTCTTTAACCAAGAGAGTCCTGGTGACTGGTAGTCAAGTTGATGGTTTATATTTCTGTGGTGAGTCCTCAATGTTTTCTGGGATTTGTTGCAACAGTTTTGAGATAACAAATCTATGGCATGCTAGACTTGGTCACCCTTCTAACATTGTTTTGAAAGTTTTGAAAAATGACATTAAAATCAATGTTATGAATTTTGATAATGATGAACCTTGTGATATTTGTCATAGGTCTAAACAACATAGAGAACCTTTCCCACTTAGTGACCATAAAACAACTTGTCTTGGTGATCTTGTTCATTTGGATGTTTGGGGTCCTTATAGGGTAAAAAGTAAAGAAGGATTTAGATATTTTCTGACCATTGTTGATGACTATACTAGATCTGTTTGGGTGTATTTGATGAGGTTTAAGGATGAAGTTTTTGATAATATTGTACATTTTTTAGCTATCATGAAAAATCAGTTTAAAAGAAATGTAAAGGTATTCAGAAGTGATAATGGTTCTGAATTTATCAATTCTAAAATGAAAGACTTAGTTAATAAAAATGGATATTACATCAAACTTCATGTGTACATACACCTCAACAAAATGGTATAGTTGAATGGAAACATAGGCATTTGCTGAACGTTGCTAGAGCTTTGTTATTTCAAAGCAATCTACCCTTGTCTTTCTGGTCTGAATGTGTGCTCACTGCTGTTTATCTTATTAACAGGACTCCATCCTCTGTGTTAAATGGTAGGTCACCTTATGAAGTCATGTATGGTTTTAAGCCCTCTTATGAAAAACTTAGGGTCTTTGGGTGCTTGTGTTATTATACAGTCTTGAACAATTCTGATAAGTTTAGTGATCATGCTAATAAGTGTGTGTTAATAGGTTATTCTAATGAAAAGAAAGGATATAAGCTTTGGAATTTAGATACAAAACAGGTGGTTTTGTCTAGAGATGTCAGATTTTATGAGTCTATATTTCCTTTTAAAGAATCTAAGGTTTTAAAAGAAACTGATTCTAATAACTATTTTAACATTGATCAATTAAACTTCTTTGACTTGTATGAGACTAATAACAACACAAGTTCCATTGGTCCTGATGTTCCCAATGATGATGAGGGGGCTGAAAAGAATTCTGATCTCCATGGGTCTTGGCAACCGGTTGTTAACCAGGATTCACATCTAGGTAGGGCTGATAATCAGCAACCAGATGATTCTGGTGACAACAGTGGTGGGGCTAAGGATGGTAGGTCAGAAAATGAACAATCAAATAGTTCTGAGGGACAAGAAGCATCAGCTGACCATCCAACAGTTGTTAGAAGGTCTGCAAGAAACACTAACTTCCCTAGAAAACTTAGTGATTACATTATAGAAGGGAAAGTCAAATATGGTCTTGAGAAGGTTGTAAACTATTCAAATTTGTCTAGTGATAACATGTGTTTTGTTTCTATGTTAAATAAAAGTAGTGAACCAAAGTTTTACTATGAGGCTAGTAAAGATAAAAATTGGGTAACTGCTATGAATGAAGAAATTGAGGCTTTAAATAGAAATGATACATGGGACATTGTTGAATTACCCAAAGATAGAAAGGCCATAGGATGTAAATGGATTTATAAGATAAAATATAAAACAAATGGTGAAATTGATAGGTATAAGGCTAGACTTGTAGCTAAAGGGTATAGTCAAAGAGAAGGTTTAGATTTTGATGAAACCTTCTCACCCGTGGTTAAAATGATTACCATTAGATGTGTCTTAACCATTGCTGTACAAAATAATTGGTCTATATATCAATTGGATGTCAATAATGCTTTTTTGTATGGAGATTTGTTTGAAGATGTTTATATGAAGTTACCCGAAGGGTATTTTTCTAAGGATGATCATAGAGTATGCAAACTGAAAAAGTCCTTGTATGGGCTTAAACAAGCTCCAAGAATGTGGAATACTAAGTTAGTTAGTGTTCTTTTTGAGCTTGGGTTTGTCCAAAGTAAATGTGATCATTCTATGTTTGTAATGTCTTCAAAGGACATTTTTTGTGTATTACTTGTCTATGTGGATGATATAATCTTGACTGGAAACAGTCCTGAATACATAGAGTATGTCAAAACATTTTTTAAAACCAAGTTTTTAATAAAGGATTTGGGTCTCTTAAAGTATTTTCTAGGTATAGAAGTGTTAAAAACTAATAGTGGGTTGTGTTTAAGTCAAAGAAAATATTGTCTTGAATTGTTGGCAGAGTATGGATTAACTGGTTGTAAACCCGTGAAATGTCCAATTGAGCCAAATCATGTGATCACTAACTTGTGCAAACAAGAAAGTGAACCATTGGTTGACATTACCGGGTACCAACGACTTGTAGGTAAACTTATTTACCTATCCCATACTCGGCCAGACATCACCTACTCGGTGCATGTTTTAAGTCAATTCATGCACAAACCCACTAAAGCACACTTCTTAATTGCCATGAGAATACTTAGATATCTAAAATCATCTCCGGGTAAAGGAATACAGATTGCTAAGTGCTTTGAACTTAGCCTATATGGCTATGCTGATTCGGACTGGGCAAAATGTGTTGAAACCCGGAAATCCATTACTGGATACTGCATTTTCTTAGCTAACTCTCTTATTGCTTGGAAGAGTAAAAAGCAGTCCACTATTGCCTGGTCTACAGCCGAAGCTGAGTACCGGTCCATGTGTACTGCGACATGTGAAATTATGTGGTTAATCAACTTGTTAAATGAGCTCAAAATCAAGGTTAGTCTTCCGGTTAAATTATATGGTGATAATTCAGCTGCATTGGCAATAGCAGCTAATCCGGTATTTTACGACAAAACTAAACATTTTGAAATAGATTTGTATTTCTTAAGAGACCAAATTAGTAAAGGATATGTTCAAACCTTAAAAGTTAAAACTGAAGAACAGGTTTCAGACATATTTACTAAAGGTTTGGGTATTTCTCAGCATGAACAGATTTGTTCATGGCTGAATATGCTAGATGTTTTTGGAAATAAAAGTGAGGGGAGGTGTTAAAATTATAAACATCACTTTATACATTGTCACTTTTATAAAAACATTTTTTTATCTTTTTACTAACTTAAGTTGTTTGGTGTTTTATGTTTTGAGATATAAATATGGATCAGCTATTGGCTATTGGATTTGTAGATGATAGCGGCCCAGGAAGCAAGCGACCCAGGAAGCAAGAAGACTTTTATCAGATCTGGCCCACGAAGATATTAAGCCCAAGGGAGCTTACTGTTGGCTATTAAGCCCAGCTCGTTAACGAGTGGATTGCCACGCTGGCAATCCACATTCCTATTGATCCAATGGTCCCGAGCCTACATAAGTGTGTTTCTCTCATTTGATCAAACGCTCAGGGTTGCTTCGGTTGTGTTTGTTGCCGAACCTAGATTGCGCCTATATAAAGCCTCATTCGTGCTACCTTTCCAGCTTTTGCACGAGTCATTATCTCTCTTAGATATTTTCTCTCTCAGTTTAGGGTTAGATCAGATCATATGTTAATGATCGTTTGTTCTTGAGTCCTTGTTGAGTTTGAGATCATCTGTCAATGATCTCAGTGTGAGAGTGAGAGTTGTTTGTTTACAGAGATCATCTGTCAATGATCATCTGAGTATTCTTAGGGTTTTGGTTGTGTAATCATCTCTCTGTTTTTTGTATTTTCTAGTCTTTTCAGTAATAAAATCTTTCTGTTCTTGTTTTGACTACCATTTTTTACAAGTGATGTGTACCGAAAAGTAATGAATATACGTGTGATTTCCTTCCAATGTTGAAGTGTTGGCACGAAACAACGTTTTGCCGGTAGGTATATTAGGGTGTGTGTAGTGATGGGGGGTTATGTGGGGGTTATGGTATTAAAATATTAAAAAGTAATAGAAAGGGTGTTATGTGGAGGTTATGGAAAAAGAGGGTGTAGTGGGAAGGGGGGTTATGAGGGGGTTATAAATGATTGGGTAATCATTGCTTTTTATTGTTTTTTATTTAAATAAGAATATTAAATACTTAATAATATTTCATTAAATATAAAAATAATAATAAAAATAAACATTTAAACTGAAAGTTTATTAAATTAATAAAATAATAAAAAAATATTTAATATTAAAAAATAATATTTAATAAAAAAAATTTTGAATTTCAAACGGTTACTGTTCCAAACCGTTTGAATTTCAAACGGTTTCCCTCCTATTTCAAAGTTTGAATTTCAAACTCCCCCCCCCCCCAAATGTTTAAATTTCAAAGTTTGAATTTCAAACCCCCCCCCCCCCACACCAAATCTCAGTCACACCTATAAAATACCCCCTCTTCCCAAATCTCAGTCAGACCTCTTCCCTCTTCCTCATCCTTTCCTCATCTTGAACACAATGAATAATATGGGCGGTTTTCAACCAGGAGCTGCCGGACCTTCTAATGTCCGGTAGTACGCTCGCCGGGTCCGGGGACGGGGCCGGCCCCAGAGACTACCATTCACCTCCTCTCCTCCTCCTCCACAACCTCCTCTTCCTCCACAACATTGGTTATATCCCCCTCCTCCTCCTGCTGCGGCACCACCAACCTTTCCTCATCCTGAAGTCGATGATGACTTCACGGATGAAGAATGGGCCTGGGCCATGGATTATACCATGGCTATCAATGAAATGGACCGACTGATGTTGTCGGCCCCCCACCCCCGAACTGCTGCTGCTATCCCCACCCCCTACCACCAACCTACCCCCACCCCCTACCACCAACCTATCCCCACCCCCAGAATACCCCCACCCACCACCACCAGACCACCCCACCCCGTGAATATAGGGACCCAACTCCTGAGGACTTGGAAGCCCTCAGGAAGTTGAGGAGCAGGAGCGCCTTTGGAGCATGCCTACCCCTCCTCGTGAGTACTACTATTTCCCATCGGATGCAAGATCCGATGGACGGGACAACTCACGTTCCGTATCCCCCGAGTACTACACACTCGAGTGGGAGGTTTAGGATTATATTATGTGTTTATGTAATGTGTTTATGTAACGTTTTAATAAGTAGTTTAGGATTAGGAACTCTGTTTGTAATAAGTAATTTAGGATTGTAATTTTATGTGTTTATGTATTATGTGTTAATGTAATGGTTTAAATTTAAAATAAAACTTTAAAAACTAAAACCTTAAACATTACAAATACAACACTAAACATAAAACATAACATTAAACATTACAACCTCCCAGGATAAGAAAATAAAGCCTAAACATTAAAAATTAAACATAGTGAAAACGCATCAGAGACCACGACAAAAGATTGGTGATGGAGAAGTCGCTGTCGTATTGTTGACGATAGGCGTCGTGTGTCAACTGAATTGCCATCTGTTCGCTAACCCCAGGGTGCGCTTGCATCGTCGCTTCATAGACTCCATGCCATCTGTTAACGTTATTTCGTATAGCAGACCACTTACTGGTGATCTGATCAACGGTACGGTGGTTCGTTCCGGTGATTTGGTTGAACTCGACCAACACATTGCGCCAAAAAGACTCCCTATTGGCTGGCGGGATCTCCTTAGCGTTCATCCACGCCCGCACCAACTCGAGTTGCTCTTGATTCGTCCACGCTGCCATAGGTTTGGTTTTGGGTTTGTATTTGGTTTTGTTTGGTTGGAAAAGTGTATATATTTGTGTTGTATGTGTGGGTTGTTTGTGTTGTATGTGTATATATATAGAGAGATTTTGTTTAAAAAAAATAATTAAATGTTTTTGACCGTTTGACAACGGTCATCAACAACAACAACCTCCCAAATTCAACACATAGCGCCGTTATCCCCACAACCAAACTACCCCTAAAACGCCCCATAACGCCGGAGGGGACGGTGTTCCCGACGCTATGAAGGCTTAAAACGCCCCACAACGAGGCCACTACACGCACCCTTAAAAAAAAAGTACAATATGGTAGTTTGGACCACTAATTTCTTCACCATCTTTTTGGCTAAAGTAATATTAGTTTTTAATCATAAGCATAATTAATTTATATACAACTCAATTTATTTTAGCCCATATTAGGATTCAATATGAACTAATTGTATATGCTTATGATAGTCTAAAGGTATGTTCGGCAAAGAGCTTTTAGGAACTTTTAGGAACTTCAAGCTTCAAGCTTTTAATAAAAAGCTCATACTCAATAAAAAACTTGTTTGGTTGAAGGAGCTGGAAGATTTTAGGTTAGAGAAAAAACTCTATAGTGAAAAGCTATTAGTACTAGCGTTTAAGAAAAAACTCTACTAGTTACAAACTTTTAATTAGTAAATGACACAAATACCCATTCTATTTTAAAAATAAAATAAAAATCTTCCTTACAAGCTTTTAATTATGCCCATTTTGGTCATTTTATTAAAAGCTCCAGCTACTCTGTCAAACATCAAAAAAAAATATTTAAAAAGCTTCCAGCTATCAGCCTCCAGCTAGTTTTGCCAAACATACCCTAAATTGTCATAATATTGTAAATCTTTTATGCAATCTCAAGTATCAACTGAGTCAATAATAATATGTATATTTATTAGTATTTATTTACAGAAAATCGAATTTCTTTTTTTTTTTTTTTTTGATCGGCGAACAACTGTGTGGCAATCACCCTTGCGGGCCGCCGTGCTCAAGAATCGACTACTCGACCTCCAGCAGCCCCCGCCTTCTCCCGATGCGCGGAAACTCGAGCCCCACCCGCCCGAAGGCACGACAGTGTTATAGAACTTGGTAAAACCTCGCCGCCCGTCAGATTCGAACCGGCGCCACCGTATTCGATCTTCACCCGGATACCAAACCATAAATGATGGAAGTAGGGATTGAACCTTTGATCACATAGGTGAAATAAAAGTCACTCCACCACTCCACCATTATGGACGGATAGAAAATCGAATTTCTTAGTCATAAAATATCAACCGCAACCATCATAAATGTAATGTCAAAATCCAAAGTGATTATTTGGTAATATTTCAGCTAATTTTATAGTATATTAAATGGTAGAATAAAAAATTATGGTACGAATTATATGGTACATTGCTGTTCAAAAAAAAGAATTATATGGTACATTAAAGAAGAAGGTTATAAATGAGGCAAAGAACGATCGATTCATCAAGGAAATCTGGTCAGGAAATTATTGCTGAAACACTTTTGAGACTTATGAAAGCATACTCGTAACTAACATTTTAAATCAGATCATCAATATCACATTCATTGTCCATCTAAACCATATGATCCTTTGGTAATTATTTTGTCTCACTTTCTTTGTTCTATTTCAGTTATCTCTCGAGTGCAACAACCTAATTTCGAATATCTTCGATATCACTTTTAGCTGGTTGACACGATTCATCTACCGACATCATCAAATGATCTTTATTTTCACAAAATAGGTCCAACATCTACCTCTAATACAGATTGTGTGTTATTATTCACCTTGACAGGAAACACTTTTAATTGTTACTTTCTCTAGCTTGTTTTCCATATAAATAGTGAAGGGATAGGGAGCCTAATCCAGGCGGACGCGGCCTCCCTATCCCCGCTTAACAAAGGATCCGCGGAAATGGTCGCGTAGCACAGTTCCGGCGGAAAATACTTGGGTCACAACCCTACACACCTGTGGAAAACATGCGCGCGTCTGCCAACGCGCGGACCGCTTCACATCGTAACATTCTTAGGTACGAGGTACGGAAGATCAAGAGTCAGGAAGATCTACCTACAGAGGATCACTGACATCACCAACAGGATAAAGACACGTGTCCGCGGTTGCCCAACAACCACTGAGGTTCAACAGTGACGTGACTAGTTCCATGCTTCCACCATGCTGCTCCTACTGTTCTGACCAGGCATGCTTACCTGCTGTCAAATGTCACGTCAGACGACGGCAGGTAAGTCAACCATGCCGGTTCAGAACAACATGCCGCCAACGGCCAGTCACAGGCTGCCACGTGTCCGCCGGTAAACTCACCGCTGACGTCATCTACAGTGGACGTTTTTTTCCCGTCTTTTTCAGATACCAAGGACGGTTGGGTCGAGCCAAGGCCCAAAGATCACAAGACTCGTCGTGGGCTTCTTCTCAAGCCCACGACCTTCATTATAAATAGAAGACTCCAGCTCCCTTCAAAGGGATCGATCATTAATCACTTGTGTCTAGGGCTAGAATTACTCTTATGCTTTGTACTCTCCAAAGTAATAATATTCTCAGCTCTTCACAGTGGACGTAGGTCATATGTTAGGATCTGAGTTTGATTGTTTTGATATATTTAGAAGAAGATGAGAATTGAATGATGTAAGTATATATGGAAAGTGCAGCGGAATGATAAACTATAACCAAAACAATAGGAATAAATGTTTTCTTTGATCAAAAGCTTTCATTAATTGAAAGATTACAATCAGTACAAATACTCCCCCTCAGCCTGATCACACAGTGATTGTCTGTCTGAGAGAATGTTTGTGTGTGATACAATAGAACAGTACAAGCACTGTTCTATTTATAGACAAATCTAAACCACTGGTGACCTGTGCTGACGTCACCTAAGATAGTGACCTCTAACAGAATAACAACATAAAACATCTGCCCTATACAAACTACTGTTGTATTACAAAACACTGTAAAGTAAACTACTGTTAAGGGAAAACTCTGATGGTCTTGCAACATCTGTTGGAGTCTAAGTGTTGTTGACTCCAACAGACCTTTAGTCTTCAGTACTTGATCAGCAGTTGTTTCTTCATCAGACCTTTGGTCAGCAGTTGTTCTTTATCAGTTGTTCTCTAGCAGTCCTTTGTATCAGCAGTTGTCATAGCAGTTGTTTGGATGGAACAGTTGTTAGGGTCAGCAGTCTTTTGGGAAGAGTATGTTGTAAAGACTGTTTATTTGTGTGAATCAACTGTTAGCATATTTTGGCTTTTCAATCATCTGTTCTTCTCCAGGTCAGCAGACCCAACAATCTCCCCCTAGAACAGATGATGCCAAAACTAAGCTTTATTATTGATCTTTATTTCTCATCAGACTTTCTCTGATTTGTCCTTTGAATTGAAGTTCAAAGTCCAAGGCAAATAGGTCTTCTGCATCTCTTTCAAGCTCAAGATTCAGCAGTGTTTGGAGGTCATTTGCACACAGGCTATATGCATCATCCATGCTTAGCTTTTGAACTTTTCCATCTGACCTGAGCAAAGTCAATTCATGGTTGTCTTTATTGACCTTCCATTTTAGAATTTTGAGTCAGAAGATTTGCTGAGATGCACTTTTATTCTTGATGAGTTTGGTGATGGAGGTCTCCCAATGAGTTCTCTGAGCTTGTCAGTAGTGGGATCTGAGAAAAAGTGTACTTGATTGAAGAGGCCCTCCTTTATGTAAGTATCAGCAAACTTCTTCTGATAGACATTTCTTTCTGTTTCTTGAATTGTCTTCTAGCAGCAGCTGATAGATTAGAAGTGTCCAGTAAGCTGTCTAATGTAAAGGCCTGTTGAGGTCTCTTCATCAGTGGTTCATCAGAGTAGACAGGTTTTCTAGGTAGGCTGGGATCTTTCTTCCTGTTTTCTTCTAGTCTCTTGTATGTTTCAACCAGCCTCAGCTCAGACCATCTTGCAACTGACCTCATCTCCCCATAATCAGCAGCCACAATTTCTTGTCTCATCCTCTTAAAATTCAAGGCTCTGGCTGGATCTCTGCATTTACCAAAATCAGGGGCAGAGTCTTTAGCTTGGGGATTCTTGGCCAACTCTTCAATTCTTAAGAGTTCTTCTCTGAGTGCATGAGTGGTCCAGCCTGCAAACTGTTTCTTGTTTGCTTTATAAGGCATGGTTGCCAATATCTGTTCAAGAAGGGATTCCCTAACCTCCCTTTCCATGTCACTGCTGAGAGGCATGGCAGACATGAAGTTGCTCAGGGTCTTAGCAAAATCTTCAATCCTTCTTAGTTTGCTAAGCTCTGCTGAATGGATGCCCTGAGCAGTTCTGTCATCCTTCCCAGGGGCGGAGGTTAGTTGGGGCCAGGGGTGGCCCTGGCCCCCCCTGTTTTTTGGCGCAGTAGTGGAAATTTGCAATTTTCGTATGTAAATTGCGTCCGGGTTAAGTTCGGCCCCCGCCGATTTTCCACTACCGATCAAAAAAATTTGAGTCCGGCCCCCGCCGATTTCAAAACCAAGCTTCGCCACTGATCCTTCCCTTTGCATTTCTCTTTAATGATGGCATCTGCCTGTTCAGCCTTGTATTTTAGATATGTGTCAATGTTTGGGGGAACAGGGAAATGTGGAAGAGAAGGGAAAGATCTTTCATATGGTTGTTCAGTATTGTAGAAGGATTGCATTTCCCCCTTGAGTAGATCAAGTTCAAGGGGATACTGAACAGCCAATGGTGTAATGGTTGGTGGTGGTCTATGGGATTTGAATTGTGAAGTGTGTGGTGAAAATGATGAAAATGGAATGGCTGATATAGGTGTGGATTGTGTGGTTGAAGTGGTGAGTGGTGATGTGTGTATGTTTTCATCCTGTACAACAAAGGTTGATTTCCTCTTCCTTTTGTACAAGATTTTAGGTGATGGTGGTGTAGAAGCATTGGTGGTGTTAACATCTGTTGGCACCTTAGTAGGACCAGCAGATGTTTGGGTTTTAGTTGGTGATGTGGTTGTAGGTTTAGATGTAGGTTTGGTGATAATGATGTCAGGCTTAGATGTTGTGGTTTTATCAGTGGTTTGGGTAGCAGCAGAGGTTTTGTCAGCAGTGGTTTTATCAGCAGTGGTTTTAACAGCAGTGGTTTTGGCAGCCAGTTTGGATGGTGGTTGTCTGACATGTTTGGCAGGCATTTTCTTCCTTTTAGAGGAACCCACATCTTCAACTTCCGGCTGTTGTTCCCTTTTCTGTTTTACCAAAAGCTCTGCTTTGACTTCAAAAGTGTCAGCCCTCTTTTGCTTATCTTCAGCAGCTTTTTCAGCTTCTTCATTAGCAGAGTTGTCCACTTCTTTAGCTTTGCTGGTTTGTTGTTGTTGGGGTGTTGTTTGAGTTTGTTGTTGTTGTGGTGGTGTTGTTTGAGTAGACCCTGGTTTGTTGGCAGACTTTGATTTGCCTTTTTGTGAAGGTGGACAACCAAAGGGATCTAGCTTTGGCAACCTATCTCTGCCACTCTCCCCCTTTTTGGCATCATCAGCTGTGAATTCATCACCATCTTCATCCCTGAGAATGGTGGTAGGGGTAGAGCCAGTGGTCTTCAGCAAATGGTCTTTAATGGCTTGAATATCTGCATGGGTATCTTTGTACCTAGCATCTACCATGTTCTGATTTCAGCCATGTAGGTTTCATGAGTCTGATCTGCTAGTTTTCTGTGAGCTATGATGATGGGAGAAACAGATTTCCATAGCTCACTAGCAATTTCAGCTGTGGATGGTTGACTCTTGGAGAGAGTAGCCAAGGATTCCAGTATTAACTTGACATCAGTTTTGATATCAGCAACAGAGGTTTCAATGGTTTGGACTCTGGCCGTCAATTCTTGGTATTTTAACTCATCACCTAAGTTAATAGGATCATCTGAATTCCTACCAGTGGTAGTTTTAACTGAATCAGTCCTAGGAGGTGAATCCAAAGGATGAGAACCAGATGCCCCTTTTTCTTGGTTCTGGGGACTTCCAACTGATTTTGGGGACACTATAGTGGCCTCATCAGTTGTTGCCTTCAAGGGAGTCTTAGTTATGTAACCACTGTCCTGATGTGAGACAATGGTCTCTACATCAGTAGTGGCTGCTCCACTTGAAAACTCACCTAGAGTTGCATTGAACTCTAGGGGTGTAACCTCCTCATCTGTTTGTGGGATGGCTGATTGAATTTCCTCAGTCCCAGTCACTTGTGGAGGTATACTCTCATTGACAGGTGAAAGAGAGGAACTGGGATTTTCCTGAGTTTTGTCAATAGCCTCAAACAGAGGTTGCATGGTCTGTTGAACATGTGATGGTGAAGGTGGAGGAGTAAAAAGAGAATTAGCCCTGGGAGAGGGGCTTGTGAACATATGGCCAAGTGACTCAAATGTATCATGATGTGTTTCCCCTTGGCTTACAACATGATCCTTTTGTGAGGATGCATGAGGAGTTTGGTCAGGTTGAGATATTTCCAACTGTTGTGAGGAAGTAACAACAGTGGTTTCTAGTTGCTTTTGTGTTGCAACAGAGTTATCTTCTGGTATCTCATCTTCCAGAAGTCTCTTTTGTGATTGAGTGGTGGTTTTTGTGGATGGACGTTTTCTTTTGGAAATGGCTGGTGTGGGTTTCACAGCACTGGATGTAGTGCCATGATCACCAGGAGCAGTGGGCTCAACAGCAGAGGTTTGGACAACAGTTGTTGTCTTAGTCCTATTTGTTTGTGTTTTTGAAACCTTTGACACTTTTGATACTTTTTCTTGGGTGTTTGAACCCAGCATTCTTATGAAAGTTTCATCAGTTAGACTCTTCATTTGCATAGACTCACCCTTTTTGAAAACTTTTTCTGGTAAAACCTTTTGAAGGAGTACACTTAAGATTCTTGGGTAAATTAGAAAAGCATTATTTGACCCAGACTTTATGGCTTTCACATTTGACACTAAGTCCATAAACAGTCCCTGGGATAGATTGAAGTCAGAATCTGACAACATAGCATAGCCCAAGTACTGAATCCTCAATGGGATTTCATTAAAGGAGGTGGACTTAGCGGAGACACAGAGAAGGAGGGTATGGAAGAAAAATTTCATGACTGGTGGGAAAAACTTTTTAAAAAGTGTTGACCCAGTCATCTGAGCATCATACCCCCTTTCCTGAAACTCTGTGTGAAGCTTTGTTTTAGGGAAAGAGTCTTTACCTGACAGGTCATTAAGTGAGAAGGTTGTGGATATCAGTTGAGGGGTAATGACGATACTTGTCTCACCAATTTTTGAGATAATGGAAGTAGGCTTTTTGTCTTGAAGCAAAAACTCAGCATTCAACCAGAATTTTTGGAGAGTATCAAGATAGATAGGGGCGTCAGCGGTTAGGAATGTCAGGTATTTGGATTTTAGGATGATGTCAATGGTGGAATGGAATGGAGTATTTTCATCTGTTTTTACCAGATATGGGAGATAATTGTGGGTGGCTTTGGCTCGAAGATCCATTGTAATGGATTCCGAAGGTGAGAGTGAGTGAAATTTGATTAAGGGTTTGAGAATGAAGAAGGCGGTTTCAGTATTTTGAATACAATGAGACAGTGTAACGACTGTTGTGATAAAACAGGGTTTTTATAGGCTCTGGTGAAACCGCTGATGTGGCCAAAACTCTGCTTGTAGGAGCAGACGTGGCAAACATCTGATGGTTTAAACATCTGGTGGTGGACAACTGTTTTGGCAAACAGCTGATACAAATAGCTGATGCAAACAACTGTTGTGTTTATTATTATTATTATTATTATTATTATAGATATCTGTAAATATATATATATATATATATATATATATAGATATGGATAATAAAACAGTTGTTTTATCTGATCAGAGGTTTGAAACAGATTTTTCAACCTAACAGTGGATAAAATGGATGAAACAGTGGTTGTTTTATCTTTAACAGATTTTTCAACCAAAAAGCTATTTTTAAGGATGAATTTTGATTTTCTGAAACATTTTAATGCTTTTATTAAAAACATTTGTGTTGTTTAATCCATGTTTAGCATACCAATTCTAGAAATCAGATTTGTAAAGGTAGATGTGTCTAAAGCTTTTGTCAACACATCTGCCAACTGATCCTATGTTGGAACATGGTGCAGAGAAATCAAACCTTTTTCATAGCTATCTCTGATAAAATGATGTCTGATGTCAATGTGTTTGGTAGTGGAGTGAGAGACTGGATTTTTGATGATATTTTCAGCAGCTTGACTATCCAACATGAGTGGAGTCTGTAATGCAGTTATCCCAAAATCTAGCAATTGATTTTGAAGCCACATGAGTTGGGTTGTACAGCTTGCAGCAACAATGTATTCAGCCTCAGCTGTTGAGGTGGAAACAGCTGCCTGCTTTTTGCTTTGCCAAGAGACTAAGGCATTTCCTAGAAACTGGCACCCTCCTGATGTAGACTTTCTTGTGGTGTGATAGCCAGCAAAATCACTATCTGAATAACCTGAAAGCTCAATGTTTCCATTAGCAGGATACCAGATACCAAGTGTGGGAGCACCTTTTAGGTATCTGAATATCCTTTTCACAGCAATAAGGTTTGACTTTCTAGGTGAAGCCTGGGATCTTGCACAGACACAAGTGGCAAACATAATGTTTGGCCTAGATGCAGTTAAGTACAATAAAGACCCAATCATGCATCTATAATGTGTTTGATCAACCAGTTCATCCTTGTCATCAATAGTGAGTAGCTTGACTGTACTCATGGGTGTACTACATGGCTTACAGTCATTCATCTCAAATCTAGTTAACAAATTTTTTACATATTTATTTTGGTGAATGAATGTGCCATTTTGCAGTTGTTTCACTTGGAGACCAAGGAAACACTGAAGTTCACCCATAGCACTCATTTCAAACTCTGCTGTCATGAGTTTCCTAAACTCTTCACACATTTTGTTACATGTGGATCCAAAGATGATGTCATCCACATATATTTGAACAATCATTAAGTCTTTCCCTCTCCATTTCAGAAATAAGGTTTTATCAATTTTACCTCTTGTGAAACCAATGGATAAGAGAAAAGTGGAAAGAGTTTCATACCATGCCCTTGGTGCTTGTTTGAGTCCATACAAAGCTTTATTAAGCTTGTAGACATGATCAGGATGGAATGTGTCTTCAAAACCAGGTGGTTGACATACATAGACTTCCTCCTGAATTTTGCCATATAGGAAGGCACATTTGATATCCATCTGATACACCTTGATGTTGTGGTTGACAGCAAAGGCTAGAAAGAGTCTAATAGCTTCTAACCTTGCTACAGGAGCAAAGGTTTCATCATAGTCCATGCCTTCTTCTTGTCTGAAGCCTTGAACCACAAGCCTGGCTTTATTCTTAACAACAATACCCCTTTCATCAGTTTTGTTTTTGAAGACCCACTTTGTGCCAATTGGACAAACATCCTTAGGCAGTGGTACAAGTTCCCATACTTGTTGTCTTTTGAACTGAAGGAGCTCTTCTTGCATAGCTTCTACCCAACTGTTGTCTTTTAGTGCCTCTTGGTACTTGACAGGTTGTGTGAGAGATAGGAACCCTGCAAAAAGACAGATATTGGAGGATTGACTTCTTGTTAGCACACCCTCTCTGATGTTGCCAATGATTTGGTCTGGTGGATGAGCTCTTAGGTAGATTAGATCTCCCTGATATGGTATCATGGCATTTTGAGGTGAAGGACAGAGGTTTGGTGACTCTGTTGTTGTAACATCTATTTGCACTTCTGTAGTGCCATCAGATGTTTGAAATGGAAGTGGAGGAATGGGTCCAAGTGGTGTAAAACTGGACTGACTTTTGTCAACAGGTGTTTGACTTTTGTCAACAGATGATTGTACAGTGGTTGTGAGAGGTGCAGCAGTGGTTTGAGGGTAAGACTGGCCAACAGTGGTTGACTCAGCTGTGACAGAGTTTTGACAGTTGTTTTGAACAGCTGCTTCCTCTGATGCAGAATAGATTTTATAGTGACTGGGGATCGCAACATCTGTTCTATAATCTTGTTGTGGAGACTGTGGAATACCTGCATTGTTAGTTTTAACAGTGACATCTTCAAATTTGAATTTATCTAAATCAAATAGTTCAACAGGATTTGCTGGGATTTTTAGGGATGAAAGTTCATTGAACTTTACATTCAGAGTTTCTTCTATTGTCTTGGTCTTTGTGTTAAACACTTTATAAGCCTTGGCAGTAGAAGAATATCCCAGAAAATAACCATAATCTACTTTGGCTGCAAATTTTGAAATGGAGTCTTTGAGATTTAAGATGAAACATGGGTAGCCAAAGATTTTGAAAAATGAAATTAATGGTTTGATTTTGAACAAAATTTCATAAGCAGTTTTCTGATGTCTTAGATTGATCAAAACTCTGTTTTGAACATAGCAAGCAGTGTTTATAGCTTCTGCCCAGAAGGACAGTGGCAAACCAGAGTCTGCTAGCATGGTTCTTGCAACTTCTATAAGAGTTCTATTTTTCCTCTCAACCACCCCATTTTGCTCTGGTGTTCTTGGGATGCTGTACTGCCTCACAATCCCTTTTGACACACAGAAGTCATCCAACTCCTTATTTTTAAACTCTGTTCCATTGTCATTCCTGAAGACTTTTATTGGCAAGTCATATTGTTTTTCAACTTTGGTGACAAAGTCCTTCAAAATACCTGCAGTCTCATCCTTAGAATGTTAAAAGTAAGTCCATGTAAACCTAGAAAAATCATCAACTATGACAAGACAAAATCTTTTTCTTCTTAGACTCATGATTTTAACAGGGCCAAACAAGTCCATGTGCAACAATTGTAGACATTGACTAGTTTTGGACTCATCAATGGATTTGTAAGAGCTTTTATGTTGTTTTCTTTTTAAACAGGAAACACAATGCTCATCACATTTGAATTCTTTTGATGGTAAGCCTCTGACAAGACTTTGTTTGGAGAGTGTGTTGATAGTTTGAAGGTTGGTATGACCCAGTCTCCTATGCCACAATTCTGTCTCCTTTGTGGAGGCAGCAGAAAACAAACAGACATTTGCCATAGGATTGTCCTTTAACATATCAACAACATACACATTGCCACTTCTATGAGCAACAAGTTGTGCTTTGCTCTCAGCAATGATGGTATAAATCTTTTTCACAACTTCTGGCCCAATAATCTTACAAGTTTTCTTTGTGAAGAATGAGCCATAACCTTTGTCACTCATTTGTGAAACACTCAGAAGATTAAACTTGAGATTATCAATAAGATTGACATTTTCAAACTTGAGTTTCCCAGCTTGTACAGTCCCTGAACCCAACACCTTATCTTTTGAATCATTACCAAAGGATATATCACCCCCTCCATGAGTTAAGAAGTCTAGAAGAAGGGCTCTACATCCTGTCATGTGCCTAGAGCCTCCACTATCTACATACCAAAGACTATCTAAACAAGCAGAAGCTTACTGCACAGCAGTAATGGATTAGTTTTGGTGAGTGTCCAAAGCCAAGTTGGCTTTGGATGGGTCCTCAGACTTTTCAGACTCAAGTTTTGGAAGATGATCAGTGGTTTGAACTAATTTTTGAATCAAGTTCAACAACTGTTGCTGACCATTTGCCAGTGCTTGAATGTCAACACTTGGGGCAACAGTTGTTTGATCACTTCCAGACAGATGATAATACCCATAGGGATTTCTGTTCACTCTTGGTTTAGAAGGTCTTTTTGGCTCCTCATAAACATGTGACAGATTATGACATGGTGGTTGTCCATATCCTCTTAGGTACTTACTTGTGGGTGGAGCATCTGTTACTTGGACATCCCTAGGAGCAGATGTATCAAGACTTTTAGTAACAGATGTTTGGACAGGAGTGAAGGTCTGTTTGGGCTTTCCTTTTGAAGTACTCACCACCTGACTTGCAAGAGTTTTAGCTTTGTACTCTTGTATTTTTACATCAAAATTTTTGAGATACAAGCACTCTTTGGTTTTGTGATTCTTTTTCCCACATATTGAACATGTAGCTTTGGAATCACATACACTGGTTCCTTTGTTAATATCATATGCTTTTAGAAGAAAACAGTTTTTAGTGACATGATTCTTCTTTTCACAAAAATCACAGAACAAGTGGACAGTCTTTTCTTTCTTCTTCCCTTTTTCAGCCTTCTTTTCAGCAGATGTTTGAGCATCTGCTGGAAGGTTTTTCAAGGGAATGATTTTTGCCTGAGGTGCTGTCTTTCCTTCAGGAGTTTTAAAATCAACAGGCTTAAAATTCTCAAGAGTACCACACTCATCAGACCAAGTAGGTTTAAATTCATACTTTTCAAGTTCAGTGAATGATGAGGAACCTTCTGGTTTTTCTAGAACTATTTTCTTACCATTTGGTTCAGTGATTTTAATCTCTTGACCCTTAAAATTTGTTGGTACTATCTCAACAGACTTTTGATCCCTTTTGTCAGTGTTTTCAAAAGCTGGAGCAGTGGTTTCAAAACCAAAACCAAACTTCACATGACTTTTGGTTTGTTTGTTGAGTAGCATTTCAAAACCTCTACATGATTCCACCCATTTCTGACATTCAACTTGGGTGGACTCAAGCTCACTTTTACAACTCTGATATTTTGTTATCATAGTTTGGAGCTGGTCTTTGGTTATGGTTGCTTCATGTTTTAAGCTGTTTATTTCAGATTCTTTTTCAGTTAAACTTGTTTTTAATTCTTTTGAAAGTTTCTCAAATTTAACTTCATCATCTAAAATTTTCTTTCTAAGGTTTTCATTCACCTCTTTGATGTTAGCAAATGCTATCACACATCTGTCAGAACATAAATCCTTAAGAATTTGAGGAGATACCTTAGTAGCAGCCATCAATGCACAATCACACTTGCACTCACAGTCATCAGATGCACCCCAGGGATCTGAGAGATTCACAACCTCTTCTTCAGATTTTTCACCTGCAACTACTTCATCAACAACATCATCAGTCACAACTTTAGACTCAGTCACCACCTCCTCAGATTCACCTTCTTCTATAGCCATGAAACAAAAATTTTCTGGTTCATTTTCAGCTTTGGCTACTAGTGCAAAATTTTCATCTGTTAACTCATCTAGTAGACTGCTCCAATCAACAAAGCCTTGTGTGAAGAAGCTCTGTTGACTGGTCTCTGCAGGAGCAGAGGATGGAACAACAGTCGTTTGCACAGGTGCCTGAGCAACAGGTGTTTGCACATAGTGGATCTGAGGAACAGTGGTTTGGACATACTGGACAGGAACAGTGTTTAAGGACTGTGCAAAATGAGCAGTGTTTTGCACATTTGGTCCAGGGGTATTATAGGAATTTTGATAAGTGTTGGTCTGAGGTCTTTGATTTGGATAGGTGATTATAGGTGTACCATGTTGACTCCTACATTCCCTAGCAAAATGACCAAGTCTATGACATTTATAACACTTTATCTTTAATTTATCCAACCCAACCTTTGATCTGCCAGTTAACCCTGGAAACCTTCTCCCAGTTTTCTTGTAAAAATTGTTAGTTCTTACACTGAGAAGGGCCAATTGGTGCATAATGTCCATTTCTTACAAATCATCAGGGTCAACGTATTTCAGATCATCATACTCAAAGGATATGTTATCAGATGCTTGGATATCACCACCACTTGCTGTGAAAGCATAGTTTGGTGAATAAGAATAAGAGTTAAAACCTGAGTTAAAACCTGAAGTTATGTCAATGAAGTGATCATAACTCTGATCCTTAGTATTTCCAGGCACCTCATCATGACCCAAAAGTGTTGTATTCCCAAATACATAATCATCAGACGCTTTTCTAGAGTCCTGGAGCTTCTTTTTCTGGTTAAGCTCTCTCTTATAGGTCAAGAGCTTACCATGAAGCTGGGTCAGTGATAGGTCCTTAAATCCAATTGAGTTTCTCATAACAATAGCAATAGTGTCCCATTTGTCTGGTAATGATCTTAAAAACCTATGGTTCAAAGTTGAATGAGGGTAAGTTAGACCAGCCAGTTTTAGTTCACTAATGAGACAGTTAAACCTCTCACATTGTTGACTTAATGACTCTCCCTTATCATGACTGAATGTTTCATATTGTTGGTTAAGTATTTAACGATTGTTTTCAATAACCTCTTCAGTCCCACCAAATTGTTCTTTCAGTGCATCCCACAACTCCTTTGCACTGTTACAGTGTAACAGCCCAGCATATATATCATTGGGTAGAGCCATGGCCACAAGACTGAAGGCCTTAGCATCTAACTCAATTTTCTGAAAATCCTGGTCGGAGTAGTTTTCAAGTTTCTTGGGCTCCTGAACCTTGGGATCTTCGGTACTCGGCACCATCGGAACATGTGGTCCGAAGATAACCGACTTCCAACACCCAGTGTTCTGTTGAGCTAGAACATGGCTCATCCGACGTTGCCAGATATTGTATTCAGATCTGACAAGCATCGGTGGCTTGTTGTTCGTGCCAGTGTTATGTGGATCGTGATTGATTGAAGCCATTCTCTGATTTTTCAAAAACAAAGTCTGTTTAAAAACGGTTGAATCGAAAATAAACTATTACTCTGTTTTCAATCCGACAAAAAAACGATATCAATAATTGTGAGCTGATCTGTTTATATTAAATTTATTGATTAAATCGAATTTAATTGACCAAGCTCTGATACCAATTGTTAGGATCTGAGTTTGATTGTTTTGATATATTTAGAAGAAGATGAGAATTGAATGATGTAAGTATATATGGAAAGTGCAGCGGAATGATAAACTATAATCAAAACAATAGGAATAAATGTTTTCTTTGATCAAAAGCTTTCATTAATTGAAAGATTACAATCAGTACAAATACTCCCCCTCAGCCTGATCACACAGTGATTGTTTGTCTGAGAGAATGTTTGTGTGTGATACAATAGAACAGTACAAGCACTGTTCTATTTATAGACAAATCTAAACCACTGGTGACCTGTGCTGACGTCACCTAAGATAGTGACCTATAACAGAATAAAAACATAAAACATCTGCCCTATACAAACTACTGTTGTATTACAAAACACTGTAAAGTAAACTACTGTTAAGGGAAAACTCTGATGGTCTTGCAACATCTGTTGGAGTCTAAGTGTTGTTGACTCCAACAGACCTTTAGTCTTCAGTACTTGATTAGCAGTTGTTTCTTCATCAGACCTTTGGTCAGCAGTTGTTCTCTCTCAGTTGTTCTCTAGCAGTCCTTTGTATCAGCAGTTGTCATAGCAGTTGTTTGGATGGAACAGTTGTTAGGGTCAGCAGTCTTTTGGGAAGAGTATGTTGTAAAGACTGTTTATTTGTGTGAATCAACTGTTAGCATATTTTGGCTTTTCAATCATCTGTTCTTCTCCAGGTCAGCAGACCCAACAATCTCCCCCTAGAACAGATGATGCCAAAACTAAGCTTTATTATTGATCTTTATTTCTCATCAGACTTTCTATGATTTGTCCTTTGAATTGAAGTTCAAAGTCCAAGGCAAATAGGTCTTCTACATCTCTTTCAAGCTCAAGATTCAGCAGTGTTTGGAGGTCATTTGCACACAGGCTATATGCATCATCCATGCTTAGCTTTTGAACTTTTCCATCTGACCAGAGCAAAGTCAATTCATGGTTGTCTTTATTGACCTTCCAATAAGTTCTCTGAGCTTGTCAGTAGTGGGATCTGAGAAAAAGTGTACTTGATTGAAGAGGCCCTCCTTTATGTAAGTATCAGCAAACTTCTTCTGATAGGCATTTCTTTCTGTTTCTTGAATTGTCTTCTAGCAGCAGCTGATAGATCAGAAGTGTCCAGTAAGCTGTCTAATGTAAAGGCCTGTTGAGGTCTCTTCATCAGTGGTTCATCAGAGTAAACAGGTTTTCTGGGTAGGCTGGGCTCTTTCTTCCTGTTTTCTTCTAGTCTCTTGTATGTTTCAACCAGCCTCAGCTCAGACCATCTTGCAACTGACCTCATCTCCCCATAATCAGCAACCACAATTTCTTGTCTCATCCTCTTAAACTTCAAGGCTCTGGCTCGATCTCTGCATTTAGCAAAATCAGGGGCAGGGACTTTAGCTTGGGGATTCTTGGCCAACTCTTCAATTCTTAAGAGTTCTTCTCTGAGTGCATGAGTGGTCCAGCCTGCAAACTGTTTCTTGTTTGCTTTATAAGGCATGGTTGCCATTATCTGTTCAAGAAGGGATTCCCTAACCTCCCTTTCCATGTCACTGCTGAGAGGCATCAATCCGGCTGAGGACGTCGACGTCCAACACACGGGAAACGACGATACCCCGGCCACGGTCACAAACCAATCAACCTCACGCCTCCAGAAGCCTGCTCGTGAGGTCGATGACGACGTAACAGACGAAAGTAATGGAGACGACTCAGACGAAGACCCAGACCAGTGGCTCTTACATCAGAGCACCAAAAGCGCCGCTATCTACCAGCGGATGCTCGTGCGACAGGCGAAGAAGAAAGGCAAGACCCTCATCTACGGTTCTTCACCAAAAAAGGCCCACAAAAACAAAGAGACCTCCGGTCGTCGCGGTGGACGCGGCGGGGAGCCCGGCGGAAACGCCGGAGCTCGGGGCCGCGCCAGCAACCGTGACGAATCGGACGGGTACGAGTCGTCAAGTACTGATTCTGACCGCGGAGGGAGGGACCGCACACGCCGCTCACATCAAAAAGATGTGGACGATGATTTGGTCAAACCCTTCCGCCCAAAATCATTTGCGGAAAAATCAAAGTTCGTTGCTCGCATAGCAACGGCGGCAATCCCAAGAACAGCCAAACTTCCCAGCAGCGTCGGCATGTACGACGGCCTGCGTGACCCAGACGACCACATTCAAAACTTCGAGTGTGCGGGAAGTTCGGTCAACTGGCCGGTTCAGGTTTGGTGCCACCTCTTTGCCCAAACCCTGACCGGCGCAGCCAGAGTCTGGTTTGACAACCTCCCCGCAGGGAGCATTGCTGATTTTGATGATCTCACCGACAAGTTCGGTAATCATTTCTCACACCTCCGAAAACACAAGAAAGACAAAGCACACATTCTTTTGTGCCGCCGCTATGACCATGAATCCATCGAGGACTTCATTGTTCGCTTCAACAAGGAAGCACTACAAATCGGCTGCGGGGAAGAACTCACCCGAGCCGCGTTCATCCACAACGTGCGCAGCCCGGAACTCATGAAGTGCCTCACAGGCAAAGACGGCATCCCGGAATCCTGGGATGAAGTCATCCACTCCGCCAAAATATATGCTTCTTCAGAAAAATCATTTAACCAAATGCACGGCTTTCAACAAACTCACCATAATAACAATAATAGTAAGAACAAGGGAAAGTCAGTTTGGAACCGCATTTCAGGCTCAACAGACGAGGGAAAATACTCTCACGCGAATGATGCTCGCAACATCATTAGCCGCAAACAGTCAAGAGAACAGCGGGGTTACTCCAAGAAAAACCAAGACTGGACCCCGTTGACCAAGACTCTGTCTCAAGTCTTAAAGACGGAACAAGTCACCCTCAAGGAGCCCAAAGCCCTCGGAAGAAGGCGCAACGTCGACACATCCAAATTCTGTGAGTACCACAACGACTTTGGCCATCTCACAGACAAATGCTACAGTCTCAAGCTGGAAATTGTAGCGGCCCTGAAGTCGGGACAACTGGGACACTTGGTCAAAAATGTCCACCGCGCGGCCAAGGCCCAAGCTGGTGACGATGCACAAGCAGACGGATCACAAAAAAAGATCCGTGACTTGAACACGCATGCGGCAACACTCATCCCGCGCCATCAATGCAATATGACGAGGCCGGGAAGACAGCACCAGCAAGGGAAGAGAAACCGAGTGCCGACAAACGACACATGGAAGGAAGCGGAGGTTATCCTACCGAAAGTGCGCGGCGGGGCATCCTGCACTGCCCCTTTAGTCATTACCGCTGTCTTCGGCCACTATCGGACAAAGTACATGTTCATGGACGGCGGTAGCAGCACAGATATCATGTACGACCAATGTTTCGAGCAATTAGATGATGAGGACAAGGTCAAGCTCGTTCCCGTAAATGAACCAATCTCGGGATTCATTCATGAAACAATCATGCCGCGCGGTATGATCTCTATGCCAGTAACATTGTCAGATGGCACCCATGAACGCACGGAAATCTGCGACTTCATGGTCTTGCCAGCAAACTCCAACCATGACATCCTATTGGGCCGCGAGGGCATCGCACGCTTCAACGCCAACGCTTCAACGCCTCATGCAATGGTGGGATTCCCAACCAGAACAAGCGTGGCAATCATTCGGGGTAACAAAGAATGCCACTCGGCCGAAGCCGCAAAACCGCCAAAGATGGTTAAAACAGATGCCCGCACAGAGCCGGAAAAATGGATCCTTAATCCTAAATTTCCGGAGCAAACGGTGGTCATAGGCCATGTAATCTCCGACTCCATTTGCAATCACTTGAAGCAGCTACTGATCCACAACATGGACGTGTTCGCCTAGCAGCCAGCGGACATGGTCGGCGTCCCGCGAGAAATCGCGGAACACAAGCTCAACGTATACCGGTCAGTAGAACCAGTGGTCCAGAAGAAGAGAAGCATGGGGCCGGAGAAAACAAAGGCCATGAACGAACAAGTCACCGAGCTGCTCAACGCAGGCATACTAAGGCCCATCTGGTATCAATCGTGGCTCGCGAACCCGGTCATGGTCACGAAATCTAATGGCAGTTGGCGCATGTGCGTCGACTATAAAGACCTCAACAAAGCATGCCCAAAAGATTGGTATCCCCTACCGGAGATAGATCTGAAAGTAGACTCATTGGCTCCTTATCGTTTTAAATGTTTTCTTGACGCGTATAAGGGGTATCACCAAATACAAATGGCAAAGGAAGACGAAGACAAAACCGCCTTCCGCACTGACATGGGCACGTTCTGCTACACCAAAATGCCATTTGGCTTAAAGAATGCAGGTGCGACGTACCAGCGCCTCATGGATACGACATTCGTGGCCAAAATAGGTGTGCGCCTAGAGGTATACGTGGATGACTTAGTCATCAAGAGTAAAGAAGAAAGCGACATGCTGCGGGACATTCAACAAACCTTCAATCAACTGCGCAAAGTGCGCTTGAAGTTAAACCCCAGAAAATGTTCTTTTGGAATGGAGGAGGGCAAGTTCTTGGGCGTCATCGTCACCCGAGATGGATTTCGCACAAACCCGGAGAAAGTATAAGCAATAGAGCGCATGCCCTCCCCCGCATCAATAAAAGAGGTCCAAACGTTGATGGGTCGCCTGGTAGCGCTCAACAGGTTATTGTCCAACTATGCTTCAAAATCGTTCCCGTTCATGGACACGCTAAAGAACTGTTTAAAAAAGAACAACTTCCGCTGGACAGCGGATGCAGAAGCCGCCTTCCAAGCAATGAAGCAATGCCTCATGAACCTACCAACCCTCACGGCCCCAACACCAAAAGAACTGCTTACACTTTACCTCTCCGTTACCGAGCGGGCAGTAGGCGCCGTACTCCTGGTAGACCGCAAGGGGGTATAAACGCCTATCTACTACATCAGCCGCACCTTGCTTGATGCGGAAACAAGATACACCATTATGGAGAAACTGGTTTTAGCCCTGGTGCACGCGTCCCGAAGACTGCGACGATACTTCCAGGGGCACCCAATTAATGTCCTCACAGATTACAAAATCAGTGACGTCTTACGCAATCCGGAACTTTCGGGTCGACTGGCAAAATGGGCCATTGAGCTTGGAGAGCACACCATATATTACAAGCCCCGACCCGCGGTCAAGGGACAAGTCCTAGCGGACTTCGCTACTGAAATACCAATGGACAAAGTTGAAGAATGCAAAGCAGAGCAATCTCCCGCACGAAGACAGAACCCATCGCAAAAATGGTCCCTCTTTACAGACGGGGCCTCCAACGATGATGGTTCAGGTGCAGGGTTACGTCTCATCAGCCCAGACAAACATGAGTTCACATACGCCATCCGCCTCGACTTCAAAAGCACGAACAACGAGGCGGAGTACGAAGCGTTGCTGGCAGGCCTCCGCATTGCGGAAAAAATGGGAGCTAGACACGTGGAAGCACACGTGGACTCATTACTTGTCGCCTGACAGATAAACGGGGTATACGGCGCAAAGGACGAAACCATGGCACTATACTTGGAGCAGGCCAAAAAACTAATGCATAATTTTGACTCCTGCATAGTAGAACACATCAGGCGCAGTGAGAATAAACCCGCAGATGCATTGAGCAAAATGGCCTCCACGGTTTTTGAACACATGGCTAAAGAAGTCCGCGTTGAGGTACTCAATACCCCGCCCGTCCCGCTGAGACAGGTCAACGTCATCCAAACAGGCAACACGTCCTGGATGACCCCAATTCATGCTTACTTATCCTCCGGAATCCTACCTGACGATAAGTCAGAGGCCCGGAAGATACAGCACAAGGCTTTGCATTACCAGCTAACAGACGGCGTCCTATACCGCCGATCCTACTTGGGACCACTACTCCGCTGTGTAGACTCCGCAGACGCATTGTTTCTCATTAAAGATATACATGAAGGTACATGCGGGTTACATGCAGGACCAAGGATGGTGGTCGCGAAAATCACAAATGCAGGATACTACTGGCCCGGCATGCACACTGATGCCGTCAGAGAACTGCGCAAGTGCGACAGTTGCCAACGCCATGCGCCAAATACCCTGCGACCAAAGAACGACTTGATACCAGTCACGGCGGCATGGCCTTTCCAAAAGTGGGCAATTGATCTCGTAGGACCATTCCCGGAGGCCCGGGAAATGTCAAAATCCTCATTGTGGCCATTGATTACTTCACCAAATGGGTCGAGGCGAAGCCTCTGGCCAAAATCGATGGACCCCACGTAAAAAAATTCATATGGGAGTTCATCATCTGCAGATTCGGCCTACCAATGCAAATCGTTAGCGACAATGGCACGCAGTTCGCGGATAACATGCTACAATCTTGGTTAGCGCAAATGGGCGTTAACACACATCCGTTGTGCACCCACAAGGGAATGGCCAAGTCGAACGAGCCAACATAAGCATTGTAGAAGGAATCAAGGCACGACTGGGCACCAAGCGCACAGGATGGGTGGATGAACGACCACACGTCCTGTGGGCCTACCGCACTCACACAAAAACAAGCAACGGAGAAACTCCGTTCAGCCTAACCTACGGGTCTGAGGCGGTAATCCCGGCCGAGTTGGGCTGCCCTTCCGCAAGGGTCCTACTGGCCGACCAATACAACAATGATAAAGAACTCCGAGTCAACTTGGATTTGCTCGAGGAACGGCGATACCTAACGGCCATCAGAGAGGCCAAATACAAAACTCAATTAGAGCGGTATTACAATAAGCATGTAAAAAAATGCGCCCTCAAGATCGGGGACTACGTTTTCCGCAACAACGAAGCATCAAGCGCAGAAAAGCCAGGAAAACTTGCACCAAAATGGGAAGGCCCATACAAGATTCAAGAAATTTTAGGCAAAGGGGCCTATGCGCTGGAAAGGCTGGACGGCACGCCCATCCCCAGATCTTGGAATGCAGCACAGCTGCGCTTATGTTATTTGTAACTCTGTCATTACCCCCGGCTACACATGCCGCGACAATCATTAATAAAGAATGTTTCCACAATTACTCGTAGCTCTACTTGTTTTTCCGCGCTGAGGTCTTCAAGACAACGCTACAAGCTATGCCGGACTAACGCAGCTTCGTGCCACGGTTAGGATGTGTAAAACACCTAACCTGCGCTGCAGTCTTCAAGGCGTCGCCCACTTGTCGGACAGTAACATTCGCGCCAAGGGACCATACTAAAACCTGCCTTAGTCTCCTAAACCCGCTTTTAGCGCAGGTCAGACTTCGCGAGTAGCGTGGTGCCCCGCGGCGCGAATATCCGTCTTCAAGACAAGACCTATATGGTAAGCTTGTTGGACTAAAGACACAAGTTGCGTCGAGTATTGGTCTTCAAGGAAAAAGCAAGCGCTTAAATGCTGGATCACTTACTAAACGCACGCGCTAACTCTTACTTACACACTAGGTGATGACTTGGTTAAATAAGTAAAACAAGAGTTAATGCGAGACAACACAAACAAATAAGAAACTAAAATATTTCATTAACTATAGGGTTTAAAAACCCAACATACATTACAGGGAAAATAAGTACAAACTAGCTATTCCGAGCCGCTGAAATCCACCAGCTGCTCATCAGTTTCGGGCGCCTCCTCATCACCAGCCCGCGCACCGGAAAACCCTTCACCGGCGGCCCGCAGCCGTTCAGCTTCCGCAGCCTGCTCCTTCGCCTTCTCGCCTAGCTTATCTGATTTCTCAATAAAGTACTGGAAGGCAGCGGCAGGGTCGACGTGGCGATTGCAATCGGCCACAACCTGAAGGACGGGAAACTCAAGCTTATCAAATTTTGCAAGTTCCGCCAAGTATTCGTCCTTCAGGGGCTTCCCATAGTGCTCCGCGTCGATAATGCGCCCGTTGTTCTGAGCATGCAGGAAGCCATCCTCGAACCCCTCGCTATACCCATAAGCATGGGCGGAGGCGGCTATACTGGCCACTTGGTCGCCTAGCTTAGGCTCCTGCCAGAAGCGCTTGAAGAGCTGCAACAAAGAAACACAATAATTAACAAGTATATAATTAAAATGCAAGATAGAGCTACGGAGAACAACTCACCCCGTCGATACCGCTGGTCATCAACCAGCGGAGAGACTCGCGCATCTTCTCCTGCTTTACCACAGAGCCATCCAACAAAGCCTTGGCCGCATCAACCTCGGCAACCGCCGCCTCGCGATCCTTCACGGCCGCATCCCTCTCCTGTTGGAGAGTTTCTTTCGCCTCCAGCATCGTGAACCGCTCTTCTTTAAGAGCGGAAAGACGGGAATTGGCCATATCTAGATCGGCAGTCTTCGATTCAAGTTGCTTGCGCATATCGATGAACTTGACGGTGCGCTCGGTAAGAGCCTTGCACTTCTTCTCAAGTTCAGCGACATCAGCCTTGTTTTCGTCCTTAAGTTGCTGGATGCGCTCCTTTAGCAACCGCCTCTCTTCGTTGTTGCGATCGCAGGCTTCGGTCCACCGCTTCTTGTCCGCCGCCGACTCAGACAAGACCTTTTTGGCATCATCTTCAGCACGATGAGCTCGGTGGCGGTACTCCTCAAGACGAGATTGCATGGCCGCCTCTTTTTCAGCAAGGGCGGCCTTCTCGGTCTATAAGCGGGCAAGGTCCCGCTGCATGGCAGCATCTCACCGCTGGAGGGAGTCCATCATCGCCAACTAACTTGCCTGACTGATGCACATATTAGTGATCAAGTCAGGGCGACTCAGGCTATCCTGGTACGCCTGTTCATAAGGGGGCACCGCCCCGCTGACGAACTCCTCCGCGACCAGGGAGTTGGAAAATAAAGTATTTTCCCTGACCGCCCAGCGAGGACGCCAAATGGCGTCACCCCCGACCCAACTGGAGCCATCATACTCTCCAGGGGGCTCCCGACTCCCAGCACCGGGCGGCGCGCTACCCGCCTGGCAGTCAACCCTACTACCCAAAGCGCCTCCCGTCGGGGGTGTAACACCAGAACGAAAAATGTCATCGGCCTTCCGCTTGGCCTCAGTTTCTTTCTCTGAAGACTGTTTCCGCCGCTCCAAGGCCTCAGCTTGCCTAGCGGCATCGGCGGCAGCCGCCTCCTTAGCTGCCTCGGCCTTTCTGGCAGCTTCCTCAGCGGCCGCCCTTTCTGCCGCCTCAGCTTTCGCAGCTTCAGCGGCCCTTGCCTTCAAAAGGGCCTCAGCCTTAGCGGCTTCATCGGCCCGCATCTTCAACGCAGCCTCCGTCTCCCTACGAAGACGCTCATCCTCTCTCTTCTTCTTGGCCTCCGCTATCTCCTCCACAGTTGGGATAGGTGGAGGAGAGGGGCTGGTCACCTTGGCAGATGCGCCTGCAAAGCAAACAGTTAGATACAAGCAGAAGAAAAGGATAAGTTCAAAAACAACAAACACTTACCAGGAATCTGCTTCACCATCTTTTGAAGAAGCGGCTGACGTGCAGGTGGTGCGCCTATGTCAAAAGAAAACTTAGGGGCGTCAGGCCCCTGTGATGACGCAGCTTGAACAGGGGACATGCCCTTGTCCCTCGTAGCTCCAACTCCGGCGGAAGGTCTTGCAGTCGCGCTTGCCCCACCACCTCCGCTGGCACCCGCCTCGCGCCGGCCCCTCTTACGGGTCTTCAAGTTGAACTCAACAGCATCGTCCTCATCCTCAGAGGCGGGCCCATCATTCCGTTTGTGCCGGTTCTTCACATATTCTCCGCCTGTATCCGGGGACCCTGTGTTAGAAACAGCGGACACTGGCTCAACTGCATAGCAGTGCCTACGCGGGGCATGCTTCATACGCCCTTGAGAATGTCGCACCAAGGGCGACACCTCACTTGGAAATGCAGAACAGGGGTCAGAGGACTTACGAGTGGGATAATGGTGGTTGGGCAGATTATCCAAGTTAGGATAATAGAATCGTCCAACAAACTCCTCCAGAAAGGAAACCTGCCCCTCAGGTATCCGCCTCCATTTCAACTTCATAGTCCCGCGGGACTCAAAGACGTTAAACTTGGACACACCTGCGTATTCCACAAAAACTTAAGCAAGAACTGAAGTTACCAAAGAAATTTAAAGCGCTAGATTATACCTTCTTGGGGGATGTACGGCTCTTTCCCCTCGCGGATGCTGGTGCGGCTGGTTCCCAGTAGATTGCAGGTGCCCTCGAACAGACCCTTCAACTCCAGCTTGGTCTTGTGCATTGTAAGGGCGATGAACCAAGCTTTATCTTTATATCCCCGCATCACCTTGCGGTCAGGCACCCGCTCCTTGGACGTCACCACTTTCCAGGGCATCGCCACCGGAATAACGCCCTTCTTCAGGTAGAAGAACTTGTCTTTCCACCCATGAAGCGATTTTGGAACTTCAGTAACTGTGACGGGCACCTTCGGCCGCGGCTTGAACGTAAACCATGGCTCATCACGAGCCATGAAGTAAAATACATTGAACCGATCAATGGTCGGTTCAATATCCAGCGCCCGGCACTGATTCTCAAAGTGCCCCAACCGGAGCATCCCAAACCCGCTCACTTGAGACACTGCCACCCCATATTCTATCAGCGTGTCCAACTGGAAGCGGGTGCAAGGCAGACGAAACCCACATTTAGAGAAGTGGGCCTCATAAAAAGCAAGTTTGCCCACCGGAGCGGTCAGAATGGTCTTCCCCGGGGCAGGTAACTCCGGCTCCCATTCTGATAGAATGTCGTGATCGGCACAGAAGACGTTGAAGGTGGTGGCTGTCCATTTGCAGGGGGTATTGGTGGCCAACTTCCTCTCCTTCACCTTGATATTCGGGACGTCAGGCTCTATCTCCTGACTACTCGCCTCCGACTCATCACGGTGAGCCTCACCGGTGGGAGAGAGATTGGTTGAAAGATCAGACATTTCAACCAAATAGAAGAAAGAATGAAAGGAAATGAAAGGAAAAGGAAATAACTTGATGAAGTTTCAAGGAAATCTTCAGTCGTCACCGGAAAACTCGCCGGGAAACTTGAAGATTGCTCGGAAACTTCAAGAGAATGGACGGAAAAGATGAAGATTGATCAAGAAATTTGGGAGGCTTTGGGAGAAATTTGAAAGTGTAACTGTCCCTCAAAGCCTCCACACATATATATAAACATTGCATTTATGGCAATGGGCCCCACCACGAAAACACAAACAGTCGTGCCTTTTCATCTGGAAGGAGGAGATGATAACACGTGGCGTTGGCATCATTGAACGACTCACAGTGGCGCGTGGGCAACGGCCACAGCTGGCAACTGTTCACTTGCTGGACACGTGTCAGCAAACCTCACCATTTCACACAATCAAACGTGTGCTCTCCCACGTGCCTGACTTGAGACACGTGAGACAAGACACGTGGCACTACCCTGATCACTCGTTTAATCAACAGACGTGCGTGACCGCCACGCGCCTTACACCAGACGAAAAGCCTCCTGCAAAACGTCTGGGGAGACATAAAGCAGACAATGTGTCAAACAGCTGTCTGACACGTCTGCTAAACTTCCACACAACGTTATCCACATTCGAATTCCAGGCGCCATGAATTCAAATGATTGACGACAAAGTAAATGCATCACCCAGCATTTACTCCAAGAATGGGAACGTATTTATAACAAATATGTGGCGTGACACGTCATAGCTCGCGGAGCTTTGACGTAAACACGGACAAAGACGTTCTCCGCCTTCTCCCTTTCATAAGACAAGGCCTGACACGTCAAAGTTCGCGGACTTTTGATGTAAAGCGGAGAAAGACTTTCTCCGCCCTCTACCCCGAAATATAAAACATGACACGTCATAGCTTGCGGAGCTTTGACGTAAAGCGGAGAAAGACGTTCTCCGCCTCCCCTACGACAAGACAACACGAACAGATAAGCTATCATCCGCGACTCATTTTTAATTCAGTCTAGCGCTCCACCTCATCTCGAATCGATAATAGGAGAAGCCCTAGACTAGGGGGACTTGAAGGGATAGGGAGCCTAATCCAGGCGGACGCGGCCTCCCTATCCCCGCTTAACAAAGGATCCGCGGAAATGGTCGCGTAGCACAGTTCCGGCGGAAAAGACTTGGGTCACAACCCTACACACCTGTGGAAAACATGCGCGCGTCTGCCAACGCGCGGACCGCTTCACATTGTAACATTCTTAGGTACGAGGTACGGAAGATCAAGAGTCAGGAAGATCTACCTGCAGAGGATCACTGACATCACCAACAGGATAAAGACACGTGTCCGCGGTTGCCCAACAACCACTGAGGTTCAACAGTGACGTGACTAGTTTCATGCTTCCACCATGCTGCTCCTACTGTTCTGACCAGGCATGCTTACCTGCTGTCAAAGGTCACGTCAAACGACGGCAGGTAAGTCAACCATGCCGGTTCAGAACAACATGCCGCTAACGGCCAGTCACAGGCTGCCACATGTCCGCCAGTAAACTCACCGCTGACGTCATCTACAGTGGAAGTCCTTTTCCTGTCTTTTTCAGATACCAAGGACGGTTGGGCCGAGCCAAGGCCCAAAGATCACAAGACTCGTCGTGGGCTTCTTCTCAAGCCCACGACCTTCATTATAAATAGAAGACTCCAGCTCCCTTCAAAGGGATCGATCATTAATCACTTGTATCTAGGGCTAGAATTACTCTTATGCGTTGTACTCTCCAAAGTAATAATATTCTCAGCTCTTCACAGTGGACGTAGGTCATACTCGACCGAACCACTTACATCTTTGTGTCACATATTCACTCACTCACCACACACTCACTCATCAATACATTCGGGTAATCCAAACGGTTTGGGTAAAGAAACGTACGTACAGTAACATAAGTGCAACCGCTCAGAGATTAGTAATAATCCTCGAGTAGCTTATTGTTTCTTCAAATAGTTATGGTGGTGCCTTCTTAAATTAACTTACCAACATTGTCTTTATGGTGAAAAACATTTTCCAAACATAATAAAATGTAAAAAAAAAAAGCACTTGATACAAATAAGAACCAAAATTAATATTTAACAATCTTATTCTAGTATATTCTAGTAACACAAGCTTTTAAGAGAGAGATGCTTGTACTGAATCAGTTCAGTTATGAAAACATTAGAACTCTTCTTTTTTTTGAACGGTTTTAGAACTCTTCTAGTAACTAACTTTTATCGCCAATGATCTTCAGCGCAGTTGGTTTGAGGTAGGGTGGGTTTTCCCTTAGGGGTTCCCATCCTGGAGTAGATCACAGGTTCGATCCATGCACACCACAAAAAAATTCCCCGTGACGATTTGAGCTTAGGCAAAGAGGACACCGGTGTGTGGGTAGGGATTCGAACTTAGAACGCTAGATTAGGGTTGTACAAGCCTATAAGGATTTCCACTGAACTAGGTCTTTAAAAAAAGACTAACTTTTATCATTAAAATAAACTCATATAGTCTAGAGCAAACCAAAACACATATAAAGTTATAGTTGACTAAATTTCAGTAACTTATTTCACTCTGCTCAACCTATGTAATTTACTGATATTCACTTCATATCTCAAAAAACAAAAAAAAAAAAACAAAAAGGAAGGAGGAGGTAAAATTATATCAAGTATACGCATTAATACTAATCGAAATCAATAGGGCTGAGCAATTCACGGTTCAGAACCGCTAGAACCGATGAACCGACGCAGAACCGCTAGATTCGAACCGTATTCTTGTATTTAGGGTTTGGTTCCGGTTCTTAAATTTTGGTGAAAATGGTTCCCGGTTCGGTTCGGTTCAGAACCCCGGTTCTGTTTAAAAAACCGCTAGAACCAGGTTAGGTTAAAACTTTAAATATTATATCTAAAACCCTGTTAGTTTAGTAGGCTTTTCCAAGTAGTTTGTATACCGACTATCCACATTTTCAATTTCCAAGTTTAATCTTTATAAGGAATACTTTTCGAGTCATGTTAACTATATAATATCAAACAAACCTGTTGTGATAGGGGTTCCATTTTAATTATGTAATTTCTATAAAAACATATAGAGTACAATAAAGGTAACGAAAATAGCTTAAACTGAAAATCAACGCTTACAAATTCATTATAAGGTGCACAGGTTGGCCTATAATGTGTATCGGACAATGATGTAGTATATGTGACACCCGGCATGTTCGGCTTAAACATTTTGGTAAAACATAAGTCTACCTTAGCGAAAAACATTTATAAACGGACTTAACTGGGTCAGTTGAGTCGGGTCAGGTTAGGATTGTACAGGGTTCAATGATCCACATACATGTGACATAATATAAAAATACGTGTTTCGAAGGTGTAAACATGATTATACATGCTTCTATATGCTTAACATATGTTAGGATTGCATGTTCATGTGTTAGGATGTGCTAAAACGCGTTTAAACGAAAAAACTGGAAATTTTGGAAAACATAGAAACTGGTTCGACCTTAAGGGGGTCGAACCAGGCAATTGTGTCAACTGAAAAGTTCATTCGACCTTATGGACTCTCATTCGACCCATGCTTAACGTCAAATGAAGCTATGGTATAAATACCACACTTTGTCATTTTTCATCATTTCACAAACCATAGTCGCCTCAAAACACTCTCTTTCGATTTTAATCACTGGGGAAGGAGTTTTTGCTCTCGTTTTTCATAATCTAACCTACAAACATCATATAATCAAAGATCTAAGGTGTGTTCTTGATCCAAAACCCTTTTTAAAGCATTTTGATTCGTTTTCATCTAACCCCAAATGTTCAGATCTGTTCTAAGGCTGTTTTTATGATTAAAAACCTTTCAAACATTTTCCTAAACAAAACCCTATCATTAAACATGAGTTTTCATATCAATAAACATGTGTTAAGTTGTGTTTTATCTGATATTATGTGTGTTTAATGATTTACTGTCGTACAAGTGATAGAAACATGATCTAGGGCTGCTATTGGTGTTGGTTTATGATTGTTCTAGGTTACAATTGAATGGATGATGATATTATGTCTAATTTGGAGATTTTGATAAATCTAGGGCTTGATGCATGTTATTATTATTGATAAAACGATTAAGGGTTTTCATGAACATAACAAACTGAGCATTTTGAGATGATTATGAAAGGATTTCGAAAAGCTTCCAAATTGGGTAAAGTTTTCATGCATGATGTGACGTTTCCATAATTTTGCCATTTTGGGTAAGTGTTAAAATGGATTAATTTTGGAGTAAAATTAGTAGGGTTTCGTGGGGATATGTTATTCATACTTGACTGCTGTGTTTCATGATGTTTTCGGACTGTTTTGATGCGATTCGATGCGTTTTAGAAGTGATGCTGCAGACTGGGTCGAAGGAGGGACTCATTTGACCCATCGTGGGGTCGAAGGAGACTCTTGGGGGTTGAACCAGGCGACTGCAGGTCGAACTAAACTTGATTTGGTCGAACAAACATGGTTTAGGTCGAATTAACACATGTTAATGTCGAAGGAACATGTGTTAAGGTCGAAGGAACATATGTTAGGTTTAATGAACTTGTATGAGGGTCGAAGGAACCTCGTGGGGGTCGAACCAAGGTTTCTTGGGGTCGAACGAGCCTTCAGAAACACTGATTCGACCCTATCTCTTCGTATGTGCGATTTTTATACAAACTAAGTGTTTTATGCTCGGACCTTATGTGTAATCTATGTTTACTTGATTAATTTATGTAATGGATCACCAAGGGGATTTCAGGTCAGTCTAGTGTGTCGGTTGAACAATCAAACACGTTTTCAAAACATACATGGTCACGATCTGGATAATTGGGGACTAGATAACCTTATGGTTATTAGTCAAAACACTTATGTAAACTTTTATGATAGATCTTCGGTAGTTGGGATTATCAAGGACTTATTTGTATACTGTAGTGGCATCTAACCCTAGCTCTATTCTTATTTTTTTGAAAGGTTAATTTCTTTTTAATCCTATGGTCTTTGAGACTTGAATCCAATACCTCTAACAACCTAGGTGTTTTAAAGGCTTTGCCTTTACCAATGGACCACCATCCCATTAGTCCTAGCTCTATTCTTATGCTTTCATATTTTTTTGTTGAGTAACTAAAGGAACACACATGTGCGCTGTGCTTGACACACATGAATACAGAAGCGGCCCACGAGTAGACTACAGATCTTATGGACTTTTGTTAATAAACTAAGAGGAGTACTCGTAACCCCCACGCGCTGGGGGAATTCGGTCAGGATCGCTTCAGCTAACTACGATAGCAAAACTCATTAAATCCACCGAAAAAGGAAACCCGAAAACATAAAGTCGAATATGCTCAAAAGAATATCAACGTATGTTTCAGATCAATCAAGACTTCTTAAACGAATATTGGTTCCTATAATACCAATACCGGTACTGATATTGTTCGGTTAGAATGGATGTGGTTTGTTAGGGTATCGATACCGTACTGACACTTGAGAAAAACACTTAATTTTTTATACAACTTCTTTGTGTATAAAACTTATACTGAACAAAACATAGCCACGTACCCCTTTTTAAAAATTAACGAATGGAGCTATCGGATCTTCACAAGTAAAGAGTCAACCAACTCAACCGAAACAAAAATTGATACAATCTCCAAAGAAAAAATAAATATAGATAAATACACGAGACGAAAATTAAAAAAAAGATTAAATTATAGAAATCCTCATTTATGTTTATAGCGGATTGTAAATCATGTCCTTTAAAACATAAATTATAGAAACCATACTTTATATTTAAAGACCATTGCATGTTATGTCCTTTACGTCACAATTATTTTTTACGTTAACTTTGTTCACATAGGCCCACATGAGGGCATTTTCGACTTTATACCATTTGCTAAGTGTGTTGGTAATGGTGTGATAGTTGTGATGGTTTCAATGTGCGGGTTAGATGTGGTGGTGGTGTGACATTTGTGGTGGTTTTATGGGTGCGAGTTAGACGTGGTGGTGGTGTGATAGTTGTGGTGGTGCTGTTGATAGTTCAATAGTGTGGTGGTGGTGGTCAAGTGAAAGTGACTTTTGAGGAAAGGTTTAACGTTGAAGATGATAAAAATAAAATGGGTTAAAGATGATAAAAATAAAATGGGTTAAAGATGAATAAAATAAATAAAATGTAAAATTACAATCTGGACGGTGTAAGTTAGTTGATTGAAAGCAAAACGATTTGAAAAGCACGAGAACCTAGATGCAATTGACGTCGTAAAGTGTTCAAACGTCAAGGACAAAAATGACATTTACTCTGAACTATTTTAGCATTTTAGAGAAGTACTCTTTATCAAAACTTTTAGGTTAGCGACTTCCGTTCATCATCCAAAACCCCAAACCAACAATGTAATTGCCGGCAAGACTCCGCCTCTTCACCCACCGCTTCTCACCCCTCCTCCTAATTAGAGTCAAATGCAACATAATGTGAAAAGTTTGCATCTAAAAAGCTGCATTAGCCTCATTTTATAATAGTGTAAATATCTCTTTTTTCATCGCAACTAGGGCTACAAACGAACTGAACGAACACGAACAAGACCCTGTTCATGTTCGTTTGTTGAGAAAATAATGTGTTTACGAACACTTACCTAACAGGATTTTCTGTTTGTTTGTTAATTTATGGTAACGAACAAAAGTGAGTGTAAACAAACACAATGATCGTTCATGAAAACAAACGAACACAAACGAACGTTCATGAACACAAAAACCCATCCATGAACAAAAATAAATACAATGAAACATATATTACCTTGCGAACAAAATTGGTATCTTTCATCACAAACATTACGTAGATCCGTCCAAAATATATTAACCCAATTATCCAAACATAGTTGACAAATTTATCATAAATTAATATCTCAAAATAACACAAAATTATCCTATTAAACTTGAAGCACTCATTTAATAAAATAAAACCCTCGAAGTTTCATTTTATCTACCGAAAACAATAATTAATCAAGATAAATAAAGTAACACTAATATGTAATACATTAATATTTATTAAATCATCTATTACAAGGAAATTTAAAATACTTTAACTAAAAATAATAGATAAAGAACTTTTTTTTGAACGGCCAATTGGAATTACTCACGGACCACTGAAGTATCATCGTGCCACCAATGTTACCACGCGATCATATTCCAACACCAAGTCACCAATTTAGAAGGAAACTCATAATTATGAGAAAACCTCCTTTGTGAGATTCAAAACCAACTATCGAACATGTTACCAAATGTTCACGGACATAAATAAACGAACGCAATCACTATTTTATGTTTGTTCATTCGTTTATCGTAAATAAAGATAAACGAATGAAATTTCTTATTCGTTTCTGTTTATTTATTATACGAACGATCAATTTAGAAATTTTCACAAACCGTTATCCCAACTTTTAGGTTATTGACTTCCATTCAGTATCCAAAAAAAACCCAAAACCAACAATGTTAATGTCTGCAAGACTCCGTCCGTTCACCCACCGCTTCTCTTCCCTCTTCCCACCACCACCACCACCACCATCTCTCTCATCCCTCCATTTCTGCACCACCACCTCTCCCGCCATCTCCGCCACAAACACCCCTAACATCTCCATCACCAACACCACCAAACCCAAACCCCCTCAAACCATTCTCTTTATCCCACCAGGAATAGACCCAGACCAAGTCACCCCCACCATGATCTTACCCGGTTCCAACATTATCCTCGGCCCTTACGCCGGTGATGCTAAAGTTAAAGAGGTCCAATTTATGGGCAGCAGTGTCCGACCCAAAGACTGCCCTAAAGATGACCGGCCCGAGTTTGCTATGTTGGGCCGGTCTAATGTTGGAAAAAGCTCGTTGATTAATTCGTTGGTGAGGAAGAAGGAAGTTGCTCTGACTTCTAAAAAACCAGGTTTTTATTTAATGATGTTGGTTGGTGAATGGTTATTGGGATTGAATTGGTGTGAATGGTTGGAATATTATTTGTTTGTGTGTAGGTAAGACTCAGCTTATTAATCATTTTTTGGTGAATAGAAGTTGGTACCTTGTTGATTTGCCTGGTTATGGGTAAGCTTAATTTCTAACTTTATTTTCTTCATTAAAGTATGCTTTGGAATATTATTTGTTATTATTTTTTTTTTCGAACGGTAACTTTTATTAAAAATATCCATTGACCCATAAATAACTATAAGATGTAATTGTTAGATGTGTAGGAATCATTGTAGTTACTGATAAATAGACTGGTTTTTTAAACATTAGGCCATGTGTTATGTTGTACCCCGGTCCTAGGGTGATTGAGCAGTGTGGTGATGTGGCACGGGTAGGATGGAAGAATGTGATAGAGATATAGGCACCAAACTAGGCAACGGATAGGGAATTTGAGCTAGCAGTGGAAGATTAAGGTTGTCACTCGTATAGGAGAAACAAAGTAGAGAGCTTTGATAATAAAAAACACCACCCCTTTTCATTGTTTAACAGGTTGGATACATATAGGTAAACCTGCACTAACCGCACGTCTAAACACCATAAAAATTAGGAACTCACGACTAAGTACTAGTTAGTAAGCAAGAGAAACAACTAAATAAAGCATTAAAGGAAACTGCAACTATTAGTGGAAAACTAGCGAAGGTAGTGAACGTTAGGGCGCTTCAATTCGGCGTGGATTTTTCAACCTCCATCATGGGACTTTAAGTGACCACTCGTAAGGGTACCGATCTGCATGTTTCAAAGGTCTTAGTGGCTGGTATTAACCCATATCCAACGACTTCAGCCGTTGGAAATCCAATGGCGCAGGTTTGATCACTGCTATCAACAACGCGTGTGAATGAGGTGCTGATGTGGGTGACAGCACCGTGTGACGAGAATGCGCGGCACTGATGGGAACACCACGCCCCTTCTTCGGTACCACACTACCGCCCCGACCTTCGGGATGACCATAACACGTGGCCTTAGAAAGTATACTGTATTCACAAATGTATTCGATGGTTAATATACTAGATGTAAAACCATAAAATTGTTATAGTTAACACCTTTAAATAAAATGGTTCCTAAATATTTAGTGGTAAATCATCAAATTATCAACATGAACATCTTCACCAGCGATTTTTACCAAAATGAACGTTGACTAAAGAACTTTAAAATGCTAAACAATTGACTTTAGAATCCAACAATCTAATTTTCAGAAATGTTGGCAGGATTAAGATGGTTTTGAGAAATTTTTGTGGGATGGGACGAGCCAGCTTCTTTTGTTGCGCATGTTTGGAGTGATTTTGTGGGATTGTGACCAACAAAACCAATAAGTATGACATGTGTCTTAGGTAGTTAAAGGCTCAAGATGCACCGCACAAAGGGTGAACCTGTCACCTAGGTCCAGGGCGCTTAAAAAGCGCACGCATCTGGTCCAAGCCATTTTTAACTATTTTAGAGTTTAGACTTAGTTGTTGGCTGGTTCAGGCAGATCTTTTTTTCCCAGTTCAGGTTGACTTTCTCCAGTTCAATGTGTCTTTGTGCCCGTGTCTTGCACTCTCGCCTAGCCTTTGGCGGCTGTAACTACATAACACATGTGACGTGTCTGAGAAATTTTCTCAAAGCCAGTCCCATCCCTCGGCACTTTCTCCACCATTTCCACGTGTTAGTATTTACTTGGCTTAAGTTTCTTGATTGTTGTTGTTTCAAAGTCAATGTTTTAAGATTTTGAGCTTTTCAGTCAATGTTCCTTCTTGGTAAAAATAGTTAGGAGAACAAGATGCAAGCGATTACGCTATTATGTTGGATAACAGAACCTGATTTGGAACATAAACGAACAAGATTCAGATATTAGTTTTAGATAGAAGCAGCCGTCATTTTTGCTATCATACACTTAAAAACTGGTTTATATTTTTTGAATGGTGCAGCTTTGCAAACGCTCCAGAAGCCACAAGAATGGATTGGTCAGCGTTCACAAAAGGGTACTTTCTAAACCGAGATTCGTTGGTATCCGTTTTGCTTCTTGTTGATGCAAGTGTCCCCCCTCAAAAGATTGACCTCGACTGTGCTAATTGGCTGGGGCGAAACAACGTACGATTTGGTTCCCATTCTACATTCTTTATTACCTTATTTTACATCAGATTGGTTGATTCTTTGTTTTTTATAGATTCCAATGACGATTGTTTTCACAAAATGCGATAAAGCGAAGAACAGTAAAGGAAGACGACCCGATGAAAACATCAAGAGTTTCCAAGAACTGATTAAAGAAAATTACAAGATTCATCCTCCATGGATAATGACTAGCAGTGCAACCGGGTTGGGTAGGGATGATCTTCTTTTGCATATGTCACAGCTTCGGAACTACTGGGATAATTAGTCTGCTAAAGAAAGTAACGGTCGACTTCAGGTACCCTGTTTTTAGCGTGACAGTGGACCCATTTGGGTCATTATTATCGTGGGCTCATAGCAACATATGACTTTGACTTGGTCTGATGTTTAACCTTCCAACTGTGCAGGTCATGGGCTCTGTTTTGACGGTCTTCTTAAGCGTGGAGATGGTCTGGTGTTCATGTCGTTTATGGGAGTTCTACTCGAGTGTTTGCATATAGGTTTGGTCTGACGATTGTTTTGACTAGATTCCCTCAAATGTTTCAACAAGTTCCATATAGTTGTTAGTTATTAAATCAAAGTATGTTATTTGAAAAGTGAAAACTGATTAATCCGACGAAAGGGGCTTCTGCGCAGAAGTCAAAGGTTGGTTCGAAACACTCGATAAGAAGCTCACATACTTCTCAGTTCTGACCAAAGCATCTTGTGGTGATTGTTTCTGATCTTCGTCGTGTTTAATACTAACCGTTAAGGTGACATCTTAACCATTGTAAGCGTCTCATTTTATTTGACAAAACGGGGGTGAACGGGAAAGGTTATGTGTATGTTAACATCATTATTCATCTTTGGGAGTTGGATCTGTATTTTCTTAGATTGCGTTTTGTTCGTATGAATTTAATGGAATTCAAAGGAATTGAAATTAAGTAATCCTTTAACTAAGGGAATTCAAAATCCTTCCAACATTAGAAAGAATTCAAGTCAATTTATCGGAATCTTCAATTGGTTAACGTCGTTTCGAGCCAAACCGATTTAGATCGTACTGTACAGTTTCAACCCGAACCGTTTTGGACCATACCAGTTTTGACCGGTACTGTTTCACCCGGTACCGTTTCGACCCAAACCGTTTTGGATCATACTAGTTTCGACTGGTACCGTTTCACCCTGTCTAGTTTTGGACTGTACAAGTTTCGACCGTTACCATTTTGACTGGTACTGTTTCGACTTGAATCGTACTGTTTCGACTTGAACCGTTTCTACCTGTACCATTTCGACCCGTACCGCCTAGAACCATTTCGACCCATACCGTTTTGACATATCGTTTCGGGTCGAAACGGTGGAGGTCAAAATATTTCGGTTCGAAGGGTACGGGTCGAAACGGTATGGGTCAAACGCTTTAGGTCGAAACGGTTCGGGCTGGTACGGGTCGCAACGGTGCGGGTCGTGGGGGCAAGGGTGAAAAATTCCAATTTATTAAGCAACCAAACACAATAATAAAGGATTTGAGATTCCAATTCCAACAATTTCCAATTCCTTTTGGAATGTTTAAATTCTAAATCGAATTCTTTCTAATTTCAATTCCTTCATAAATTTCAATTCCAAATCATTCCGCAAACCAAACGCTCCCATAGGTTGTCATAAAAGAAAAGAAAGGGGTATTAGATTTTAATAATTCAAACTTTCATCTATTGGCCGACAATAATCTGTAATTCAAAAATTCTCAACAATCTCAACTTTCAGACATTTTTCATCTGGTGAACTTTTAACTCAAGACTAACCAAGTTAGTTGACGCTGACATGGCATGCCATGTCAACGTCCATGTCTGCATCAACATGCCATGTCATCATCCACGTCAACAACAACATGCCATGTCCTCATCCGCGTGAGCGTGAGCATGCCACGTCAGCATCCACTAACTGAGTTAGTTTTCAGTTAACAAAGTTCATTGTCGCCAATACAGTGAAAGTTGGGATTGTTATTGAGAATTTTTGAAGTAAAGATTATTACCGACTAATGTGTGAAAGTTTGAATAAATTTATAGGTTATATAAACATTTTCCCAAGTTTAATTAGATGATGTAAAAACAATTAAGAAGCTTCCTAAAAAAAATGATGATTCAGCATTAGTAGCGAGTTGAGTATTGATTACTATGAGCAATAGATTGCAAGTTTGCGGTGTGATTATTAGAAACACCTAATTGTCTTATTCTGCTATACAAACAAACAATTTTTCATTATTTAATCCATGTAATACACGGGACTATAATCTAATTAAGATAATATGTTAATGTGACTAATTTATAAAATACAAATTATAGGGAAATATTTATAAAATACGAATCATAGGGAAGTATGATTGTAAAGAGTTTATGTTTGGGTGAGCTGGAGGAAACATGCTTGTGTGAACCTTACATGAGTGTCCCCTTTTGTTGGGCTTAGAGGTAATGAGTGTTGGTTAGACAATGTTAAATCAGATAAAGTCGCTAAATTAGAGATAACTCATTTGGAGAATCAACACACGCTTATCCCCATCTGCTTTTAACACATGGTTCTCGAGCCCAATGTGACACCCCGCATTTTCAGGTTAAATACTCTTACTGAACTCTAGTTAACTTACATGTTCATACATGGCTAGATACTTAACTAGGGTTAGTTAAGTTGGTTTAACATATGTTAGATGATGATAACATATGTTATAAGTAGGAAAATCCTTGTTAAACACACACATGAGTCCTGTATCCCAAACGTTGGTGAATTATGTGACATACATAGCAATAATATATACAATTGAATTATGGTGAACATGAAGTACGTGCTTATGTGAATTACATGTTTTTGTGAATGATCGCCTAACTGAAAGGTAATGCGTAGATTATGCAAGTTACGTGCACAACATGAGTAACATGCTATGTAATAATAAAAACAATGGTTTTTATACAATTTAGAATGGTTAATAATATTGGGTCCGGTATTGGGCTAGAACATGGTTAACGGGTCAAGTTAATGGACTAGAAGGACCCTAATACCAATTGCTTGTGGAACAAGCAAAGCCCTTTTATAATTAGGAGGCAAGGAAAAGATAAAAACCCTACCTCCTTGCCCCTCTTGCGCCGTGCGAAACCCCCACCCCCTTCTCTCTTGGCTTTCAAGCAATCAAGTAATCCTTCACCTAATCAAGCTAGTTCGGGTTTGATTTCAAGGCCCTAGGGAGTTTAATCCTTCGCAAGGTATACATTCTTATGATTTTTGATGAATTATAATGATTGAAAAACTTTAAAAACCCTAAAAATAATATATGTAGAATCGCATGTATGTATGTGTAGGAGTTCTTGGATGTTCTTGATGATTTGATGATGATTGTTATTAGTAGCCATGATTAGGGTTTTCACATGATAACATATGTGTTTTGCTATGATTAATATGGTGTTTAATCAGTACTATAGGTGTTATACATGTATTAGGGATGTTCATGAAAAATTAGGTTTGTAGATTACTTGGGATGCAAGTTTAAGATTCTGGCAGATTCGTTTGAACATGTTGTAGGGGCTGTAACGGGTTGGTAAATCGATTGTTTTGATGATTTCTTTGCATGATTGTAATGTACAAGGTCTTAGCTTTTCATAATGGGCAAAACCATCGAATTTGGACATCGTTTGAGTCGTTTTTGGAATTTTAATTGATTAGGGGTCATATCAGATTTTCGGATTTGTAAATTGGGCTAACTTTAAATGGGCATAATTGGAGATTTACAAGGAGTTAGGTTATGAAATTTTTACAGTAATTCAATACTGGAAAAATAGAGCTTTTCCAAGTGGATTCATCTCGTTTGGATGAATACACAATTTTTAAGAATTTTCCTACTAAACTGACCTGTTGAGGAAATTTTCTGGACATAGATGGGTTGTACGAATTTTCATAATTTTTGTGTTTGGAATTAAGACAAAACAAAAATAGGTATTGTCGAGTGAATCCCAAATAAAATTCAGTAAAAATTTGGGACTCTAATTCATTCGTTAAGTATTTTAAATAAATTTCTTTTCACAGCGCACAATCTGTCCTAAAAACGCAGATTGTGTACGGGGTCTTTAAGTGACTATTTGGAGTTCTATGTGGTATGTAATTGACATGTACTTGTGTGGAAACTTGTATGAGATGTATTAAACTGATAATAATTGCTATGATCACCAACGGGATACGTAAGACATACTTGAGCATGTAGAGTCATTAGGTGTCACTACACGGTTTTGAACTTTTAAAAGTCTTGGATAAACGAGTTACATGGTGTGTTGGTTACGCACGTATACTCACCTAGTGACATTTGTAATAGGGAGTCGGTAGCACGTTACTATTCGTGGAATTTGGATTTTCACTTGCGACCTAAGGTGAGTTTCACTACTCTTTTTCTCAAAAGCATGCGTCTCAGGTATGAGACACTTTACTTAACATTTTCTAGTCCGGTTTGGGACTACTTACACATCCCGGGTTGGGATGCCATAGATCCTTGTGAGGGTCGGTTACTTTGCTAGTTCGCAATTGTGTCCTTGATAAACTAAACCATTTCTATCATCTGTAAGTCCTCACGTACCGAATGAGTTGCCAGGGTTGGCAAGCGGATTATTAGTTGATAGCGCTATTAGGTCTTACAAACCTCACACCGGCTCGGGGAGCGCGGGCGTGAACTATAACTTAACGAAACTTTATCATTGTGGATAGACAATGATGTCAGGCATGCGGCACACTTATGTGGCTACACGTACATAGCAGTTCGGTATATTCGGTTAGTTATCATGAATGGGTTAGCTACCCTTGACATGCGATGAACTAGTGGTTACACGGTGCGGGGCACCAACACAACTTACTTACTTACGTGGTTTTGGAAACCAGCGCATTTGCATACTAAATTACTTTACTTTGTGAACTCACCAGCTTTATGTTGACACACGATTTACATGCTTTTGCAGGTAGTTAGCTTCCGGTGCCAGGATTAGAAAGCACTGTACACTTCACTGCATTCGGGCTCTCGGGCATACACATAAATTATATATTATGCTTCCGTATGGTTTTAATTTGGGCGCATTGTTTTGCGCATAATTTTTAAAAAGGTTTAAATTTGGTTTACGCTTCCGCAGCTTAACTAAACTTGGTTTTCGAAAACGAACTAAATGGTTTGGGCATTTAGAGTTCGTTCCTGTGACTTATGGCTATGGGATCCTGGTTTGTCATGCGCCTCGCGGTATAAACCCCGCAGTGGAAATTTGAGGGTGTGACACCCAAGAAGCTGTAGAATTATTGAACATGGTCCAACGAGTCTTGCATTGTAATTTCTCAACTGCTAACGCCCATCACGTTGTCTTTAGTAAGATCGGTTTTGTAACATCCGACCTCTCTTACCACCAATATTGTCCGCTTTGCCTCGATGGGTTGCCCATCCAGAGCTCACGGATTTGTTTTTGGTTGCCCAGTGGAGACTTCCCAGGAGATCACCCATCCTGGAATTTCTCCCACCTGAGCACGCTTAACTATGGAGTTCTCCTCTCATCCACTAACATTAAGCCCCAAAACGCGTTGGTGATTTAAGAGGCAAGACATTACTTATGAACCAAGGATCTCTCCTGGCCACGGCCGATGTGGGATTTTCCTGGGGTGTCACATTCACCCCCTGTTAGAGTCTCATCGTCCCTGATGAGGTTTGCACCCACCATCCCGAACGGCACAGGAGTGGCTCTGATACCATCTGTAACATCCGGCCCCTCTTACCACCAATATTGTCCGCTTTGCCTCGATGGGTTGCCCATCCAGAGCTCACGGATTTGTTTTTGGTTGCCCAGTGGAGACTTCCCAGGAGGTCACCCATCCTGGAATTTCTCCCACCTGAGCACGCTTAACTGTGGAGTTCTCCTCTCATCCACTAACATTAAGCCCCAAAACGCGTTGGTGATTTAAGAGACAAGACATTACTTATGAACCAAGGATCTCTCCTGGCCACGGCCGATGTGGGATTTTTCTGGGGTGTCACAGGTTTCGCTATCCATATTTTATATGTATTAATTTAAAACTAAGTTTCACTGTTCATGAATAGTTCCCACCATTTTTTTTTTTTCCTTTTCCCACACCTTAATTTACAGTATATATGATTTCTTTCATTTAAAACCATAAGTGGTGTTGTTGGTGGAGTGGTTTATTGAAACCTTCTTATTCCCAATGTCACAGGATCAATTCTTTGGGAGGCAATCCATTTTGTTTATTTTTTTTCCTTTTCCCACACCTTGATTATTTAATAAAAAAATGTCATACTCTAAAAGGCAAAAAATAAAAATAAATAAAAACTGTTGCACTTCAATAAAGATAATTATAGGTGATCTCACAAATCATCTCTTTTTTTTCCTTTTTAACGCATCTCACAAATCATCTAACATCCATAACCATAGATGCCATTAAAATGATTAAATTTCAGCTTATCATGTGGGGTTTTTAAGATTTACCAAAGTAAACTACAAATTCTATTTACTTTAGCGGATAGTGATCAGTGGTCTATGTTAAATTTTTTTTAAAATTTACTTTCATTAAAAAGACGGGAACGGAAGATCGACCAAAACTATAGAAAGGAAAGCAATCAAACCCAACCATACATATTAACAGTTTGGCGCTGCAACGCGCACGATCATAATTCTAGGATTATAACGCAACCTTTTGTCCATCTCAATTGATTGTTTAGAGTTAACCGACAAATACGTGAAGAAAAAAATTATACCAATATGAGAGGAAATAGAAAATTATTGTAGTATTGTAATAGGTGTTGGTCCATAATTCATAAATATGGCTTCAGTCTTAACCCAGAGAGTTAATATCCGTATATTTCCAGAAAATATTAATGGAATCAAGTCTCATTCAAGTATTAAGGTATCTAGAAAACTTCACCCACGCTATCAGAATTTCTGAAATGTGTACTAAATTTTGCTTTTATTTATGTTAAATCATTTAACTGTAATTAAGTGTTCCAGTTACATGTATTTTTTTTAACGTATGTTTAATTTTTTGAAATTAAGTGAGAAAAATGAAGAACATATGAATCTTTTAATTAATAAATGATATTTTATTTCAATTCATTTGAAGTAAAGGGTAAAAATGAAATAGAAAATTACTAATTAAATAATAACTAACTTTCAAAATTGTTATATTTAAGTTCAATTAGAAAACATAATCACTAAAAATAACCAAAGGTGCGTTTGGTTCACGGAATTGTTTGGAATTGGAATTTGTGAAGGAATTGGAATTGGAATGAATTGGATTTGTAATTCAAATATTCAAAAGTAATTGTAAATTGTTGGAATTGGATTCTCAAATCCTATATTATTGTGTTTGGTTGGTTAATAAATTGGAATCTATCACCTTTGCCCCCACGACCCGCATCGTTGTGACCCGTACCGACCCGAACCGTTTCACCTCGTACCGGCCCGTACCGTTTCGACCAGTACCGTTTTGACTCGAACTGTTGATACCTCTATTGTTTCGACCTGTACCGTTTCAACGTGCACCGTTTTGACCCGTACCGGTTCGGGTCGAAAACGGTACCAATCGAAACTGGTACGGGGCAAAACGTACCGGTCGAAACTGGTACGGTTCAAAACGGTGCGGTCCGAAATGGTATAGTTCGAAACGATACCGGTCGAAACGGTATCGGTCAAAACTGGTCTGACACGGTACCGGTCGAAACTGGTACGATCCGAAATGGTTCAGTCCGCAACGCTACGGGCGAAACGGTACAGGTCGAAACGATACCGGTCAAAACTGGTACGGTCCAAAACGTTATGGGCGAAACGGTACATGTCGAAACGGTATCGGTCGAAACTGGTCCGAAACGGTACCGACCGAAACTGGTACGGTCCGAAACAGTTCGGTCTGAAATGTTACGGGCGCAACGGTACAGGTCGAAACGATACCGGTCGAAACTGGTCCGAAACGGTACCCGGTCAAAACTGGTACGGTCTGAAACATTACGGGCGAAACGGTACAGGTCGAAACGATACCGGTCAGAACGGTGTCGGTCGAAACTGGTCCGAAACGGTTCGGTCCGAAACTGGTATGGTCCGAAACTGTAACACCGCAACCGATGGCGGAATCATCGAGGTGCCACGTAGTGACGATTGTTCAAAAGCTCATGGTACTAAAATGTAAATATATGATTATTGAATATTGTTTTACAACATGTGAAATTAAATACAAGACAACAAAAATAAAGATAATTGATTGATTTAATCTAAATCCAAAGTCCTATGTGAAGCGTCGAGCAGCTTATCCTGAAACATGCACGAAAATAATTTTGTCAACATATGATGTTGGTGAGTACTACTTAGTTTTGTACATATAGTATAAGTTTGAAAGGTAGTACAATTCATGTGTCTAGCATCACCAAGGCATTATGTAAACACGCAAGTAACCAAACAAGACAAAGATCAAATGTAAAGTTTGTACAATGAAATTGATAATGAGCACTGTGACATCCGTCACTTTTTAGTCTTTTATATAATAATAATAATAATAATAATAATAATAATAATAATAATAATAATAATAATAATATTAATAATAAAAAAAATTCAGATTAGATATATATATATATTTTTTTTTTCTTCTTACCATCCCTAAACTATAACTAAACCACAACCAAACCACAACCCAAATCCATATCCCTTATCCATTTTCTGAAGCCCATACCCTTAGTCCAGCCCAACAGGAAGAAGGCCGGCCCATCAGACAAGGCCCAGCAACCAGCCCAACTCCCTTTGCTGCTTTAAAAAAAAAAAGAAAAAACCCTCTGATTGCAGCCGGGTTTCGAACCCCTGACGTGCCAGACCCAACACACCACACTTAACCACCTGAGCTACATGCTAAACCTGTTTTAATCCCAACATATATTGTATATGAACCTTGTTTTCGCGTCCTTTCCTTTCTTCTACCTTGCTGTTCGAATGCAGCAACAAGAAGGAATGTTTGACCATTGAAGCTTCCACTTGACCATTTAATTAACGTGATTTTTGGAGGATTGAATACGTTTAACTGCTGTTGACTCACTAATACGATTATCACGCGAGCATTCAACACCAATTCATTCGATTAGAGCCTAATAAACGCGTTTATCATTAACCTTGGTCTAAACCTTCTAAATATTAAAAAAACTAATGCATACTATAAATTGAACCCTCTGCGAGACCCTATAGGTGCCGAATATACTCTCTAAATCCTCCATTTCTGTTAACAACCTCTCATTCGAAGTGTTTGGATCAAGTTTGACTTTTCAGTTGACCATTCAATCATATACGATTAAACATTGTAAGTTCAATATTTGTTGTGGGTTTTGCTTATCGGCCATTCATAATCATAAGCCCCATGATTAATTGGCTTATAATCGTGTATATAAGTTGATTGGAAATTCTAGGTTTATAGATTTAAATTTGGGGAAGAACACTTGAAGCAGTTAGCCTATTTAATTATTTTGAAACGAAAACTACCACCAACTGATCACACAGATCAGTTGGTAACACAATGGTTGGCTAAATCAGTGAACCGGGTTTGTACCCAGGTTCGACCCCCACCATGAACATTTCTTTTTTTAGTGTTAACCTTTATGATTATAATTTCCTTTATTCTTTTAAAAATCATTTTAAAATACTAAAACACCTTTATAAATTCTACAAAATTTATTTTATGTTATTCCACTGATAAAGTTCATCATCCAATTTTTAGTTTTTCAAGAATAATTTATTTAATATATATTATAAATATTACAAGTTTATTCATTTAAAATTATTAAATTCTATAAAAATATCTAAACGATTTTATTAAATCTCACAAAAATTATCCTAAACTTGTACAACAATATACATTTCAGAAAATATTTTTATTTCAGAAAAACCGTTTATTTTTATATATTTAATCAATTTTTGTTAGTTTTAATCATAAATAATTCATAATAAATTCATTTCTCAATATTTTTGCACCAAAATTTTATATAAATTATTTCTAACTATATAGAACTGAAATACAATTTTTAATTCAGAAATTCTTTGATTTTTTTAGATATTAAAGTCGTATTTTGACAATTTGAAATGATTAGATTAAATATTCTATTTCGAGAAAATAATTTTGTAAAAATTATTTTCATACTTAAAACCTTATGTTGTGACTATATTCAACTTAAAATTTTACCAAGACACTTTTATTTATTTATTCATTAAATTTCTTATATTTAATAAACAAATTGTTTAATAAACAAATAAACGTTTATCCCCAATTCGAAACCCTAGAAATACATATATCCTAGAGTTATTCCTTACACATTATCAAATTCTTTAGGTTGATTCTTTGGAATATTTTCCAACGCATATTTCGTTGTCCAGTTCAATTTCAAGCTTACATAGACAATGAGTATTTCATATCCCCTTTTTGCTTTTATTCATTTTTGGGTGTTACATGTACACTTATACAAATTACAAATACAAGTTTACATTTTTACTATACAATTCTAGTACTATGTGCATTTGCTTACAAACGTGCTTTATGCTTAGACATTACATGTAGAATACATTTGTACTTAGTGAAATCATTAACATTGTACAAGCCGACCTTAACATTGGATAGCGCTATTTGGATTGACAACCCGCCTAGATTGATTCTCACCCTTTTTCATCGGAGAATCCGTGGCCAGTGTTAAGCTTTTTATCCATTTATTGGATAAGTACACTACAGTTCATACAGTACATTATACAGTCACAGGGTTGATTTCGCTCATTTGTATGATACATGGTTTACATATTTGCACTGTAGCTTGCACTTGAATTGTATAACTTTTTAACCTACTATATATATCAAAACTAGGAATGCTCACCAACATTTCATATGTTGACCAAATCTATTTTGTACATGTTTCAGGTGTAGTTTGATCTAGTGCTTTAACAAGAGACATTTAGTGCTTTATTTTAATTCAGTTATTTCAATATTTACATTTCATTTAGACAATGTATTTCCATTTCCATGTAAGACAATTTTGGTTATTCAATAATATTTACATTTTAGTACCATGAGCTTTTGAACAATCGTCACTACGTGACACCTCGATGATTCCGCCATCGGTTGGGGTGTTACAAGCACCCCAACACGTGTCAAGTCTAAAAGAGCACCATAACATAAGTTATGTCTAAATGAGCACCGTAACATAAGTTACGTCTATATGTAAAGAGCACCATAACATAAGTTATGTCTAGATGTATGATTTTGTATGTAAGCTACGTTCATGTTCAAACATAAGCACAAAGATAAACAAGACACATATATGAATTGTAAATGAATAAAAATGTATGTATAAATGAATATGAAAGTTTTGTATACTTGTGCATGAATCACCCTAAAAGTTGTAAAAGCGAAAAAGGGGATAAGTAATACTCACCTTAGCAAGGTGGTAAGTCTTGTGAAATTGAATAAGTGTAATCCAACGTTGCCAAGTATCACCCTATGTATAAGGTAACAAATAAGTCTAAGTCTATCTAGTCTATAAGTATTTTCTAGGGTTTCGAATTGGGGATAAGTATTCGTTTGATTAATAAATTAAACATTTAATAAATAAGAGAAATTTGGTAAATAAATAAACAAAAGTCTTTTTGTAAATTTTAAATCAAATATGGTCACAATATAAAGTTTTAAGTGTGAAAATAATTTTTATAAAATTATTTTCTTGAAAATAGAATATTTAATCTATTTATTTCAAATTGTCAAAATATAACTTTAATATCTAAAAAAAAATATTAAAATTTAAAGAATGTTTGAATTAAAAATTGTATTTCAGTTCTAAATCAATAGGAATAATTTATATAAAATTTTGGTGCAAAAGTACTGAAAAATGTATTTATTATGATTTATTTATGGTTAAAACTAACAAAAATTGATTAAAAATACAAAACGAATGGTTTTTCAGAAATAAAAATTATTTCTGAATGTTTATTGTTGAACAAGTTTAGGATAATTTTTGTGGAATTTTATAAAATCGTTTAGATATTTTTATTGAATTTTACAATTATAAATGAATAGATTTGTAATATTTATTATATATATTAAATAAATGATTTTTGAAAAACTAAAAATTGGGCAGCAAAGTTTATCATTGGAATAATATAGAATAAATTTTGTAGAATTTATAAAATAGTTTTAGTATTTTAAAATGATTTTTAAAAAGAATGAAGATAATATAGGTATAAAGGATAACACAAAAAAAAAAAAAAAGTTTGTTTATGGTGGGACTCGAACCTGGGCCATAGGCCGGTTCAAGTCTTATCACAACTCGTGCCTACCAACTGATCTGTTGATCAGTTGGTATCTGAATTCGTTTGTTGATATATAAGTATAAATATGTTTCTGGTTCATCTTCCCCAAATTAGAACATAAACCCTAGATTCCTTAATAATTCAATTAAGCAAACAATAACCCATGTTATCATGGGGCTTTTGTTGGACTTCGGCCGACTAACAAATACACGAAAAAAAATTATGCTTACAGGTAGCAATCGAAGGTAAAACCCGCAGTCAACTAAAAGTCAAACACGGAGGTTTTTTGAAGATTATGAAAGGTTTTCAGAAGGAATTGAGTATAGGGGTTTGATTTTCGGCATCTTAGGCTTGTCAAGGAGGGTTTAATTTATAGTGCTCCTACAGATTAGTCGATTTAGAAATTTTGACCAAGCCTTGAATGTAATCGCGTGATTATAAATCAAATTGGAAAGATCTAGGTGTTTATACGCGATAATGGTGCACAAGGTTGACTCGAAATTGAATTATTGGTCAATAGGAAGCATTAAGTGGTGATTTCCATGATTTCAGCTTGCTGCTTCTTCTTTTTTTTTTTTTTGTTCTTGAGTCGCGCAGCAGTAACAGGGAAAAAAAAGAGGAAGAAGATGGATCAGGTTAGATGGGCATATATATATATATATATATATATATATATATATATATATCGAGTTGGGTTTAAATCAGAAACAAGCCATAGCTCAGTTGGTGTTAGCGTGTGTGTGTTGTGTTCGAACCGGCTCACTGCCTGGGTTCGAGTCCCGGCAGGAGCAATGTTTCTTTTTCTTTTAATTGAGGGGAGAAGGGTTTGGGCCTGGTTGTGTGGGCTGGTCTGATGGGCTCCGAATAATCCACAAGGAAAGGGGGTTTGGGCTTGTAAGTGGACAAGGGATTTGGGTTATGTTGGGTTATGTTTAGTGGGTTAGGATGGTTTAGTTGTTTGAGAAAAAGACTAACATATATCTATTTTTTTTCTCATTATTATTATTATTATTACAAAATAAAAAATAAAATAAAAAGAAAAGTGACGGATGTCACAGAAACGGTACCGGTCAAAACTGGTACAGTACGAAACGGTTCGGGTCGAAACGGTACCGGTCGAAACTGGTACGGTCCGAATTGGTTCGGGTCTAAGCGGTTTGCGTTAAAATGGCATGGTTCGAATCGGTTCGGGTCAAAATGATGCCAACCGTTCGAAGATTACAATAAATTGAATTGAATTCCTTCTAATATTGGAAGGATTTTGAATTCTCTTAGGTAAAGGAATTTGAAGGAATTCATACCAAATTTCAATTCCAATTCCTTTGTCAACCAAACACACAAGATTGGAATTGAAATTCCAATTCCAACAAATTCAATGAACCAAACAACTAAAGAGTTGGAATTCAGTCCAACACTTGTAGCCTAGTTGGTTGAGGGCTTAAAGTTTCCCATGGGAGGCTTGGGTTCAATTCTCACTAGCTACATTTGGAGGACATTGGTGGATGGGAAATGAGGGATGACCCGGCCATTGGCTTGGGTTCGAGTCCTGATCCCGACCGGTTTTACCGACTATTTCACCGTCGTGCCTTCGGGCGGGTGAGTGGTCGGGTTTTCCCAGGAATTGGTGGCAATTGGTGGCCCGGGTACTCTCGAGTACCTGATTCGCCAAAATGGTGCCCGAGAGTGCTCGGAATTGATTCGTTGGCCATTCAAAAAAAAAAAAAAATTGGAATTCAAATTTCAATTGCATTGAATTCCATTTAATTCATGCGAACCAAACGCACCCCAAGATTATATATGTGTCATTTGCATCACTTTTCAACTATTAAACATTTACAGATTACATATAAATATGATTCGAAATCTAATAAAAGCTGAGCGACTTTGTTAAACTGTGAATGACTTTAGTAGAATATTTACAAAATGCGATTAGTGTTGTGTAGCTACTCTCAATACTTCATACATTTGCACTCAATACTTTTCTTTAACGGCAACGAATATAAAAACTAACTAAACGCTAGCAAGAAACAAAATGATTACATGACAAGAAGAGGATTTTTAATCCACTTTTACCAACTAATAGTTAATTTACTATCTCTGTTACTTAAACACCGATACGAATTGCTGAGAATAGAGTAAAAAGTAAGTTCCTTTCTGCTTCTTCCTCACGAAAAAATGACATCATTCCGAAATCTCAAAATCATCCACCAAGTTGTGAGAATAATACCATGAATGAGTTTTCTCTTCTTGTATGGAACATATAAGGATTTAAGCCAAGACAAGATCCCCGTGGGTAAGATCTTGAATTGGCGATAAATCAAGCCTAATAAAAGTGATTGAAACACAATATATATCACTAGATTATACCCCGGGAGCGTCCCGGGTTGAGAAATTTAATATGATACATCAATTTTACATATCAAATAGACTGATGTATAACTCTAATATTAATATCTAACCTAAAACAAATTAACAATGTACAACTCAAATGCTAACACCTAACTTAAAAGAATGTAGAACTTTAATGTAACTCTAATATTAACACATATCCTAAAGACTAAATAAATGTACAACTCTAACATACTAATATTGATTCTTAACTTAAAACAACGTATAACTCTATTAACCTATTCGGCTCTGGTTGAAAAAAATTCATATTTACTGATTTAAACATAATTAGTGACTTGTCTATACATGATTAATGATTTACCTGAACACTTTGTGTTTTTTTTTTCTGTATGAACATAACCCCACAAAAAAATTTCTCCGTTTTTTTATATAGCACTATGGTACTCGTTGGAAAGATAATAAAATGCTCGTTAATTTGGTGTAATTTTTTTCTTTAAAAAATCTCGTAAATTAAAGATATTAACGTTTAAAAATTATGGGAGGAAACTTGAGGGTGAAAAATCTAATTTTGTTTTTAAATTATTTTTTTCCTAAAATATCTCAATGCCACATGGATGACACATGACACACTCAAGAAAGAGAATGTCTCTTTGAGTGCCATGTCATTAAAATGGCTTTGGTTTATTATATGTATAGATATATCCATATATAAAGTGTTGTTTTTTTTAATTAATTAATAATCGACCGTTGGACCATAACGGTCAACAAGCCAATGTTCACATTTCTCGTCCTTTGTGCCATAACACTTGTGATCTACATAACCGGACCGGTTGCCCCATAGCGCCTTCATAGCGCCGGGGTGGTTTGCCCGACACTATGAAGGTTGAAAACGCCCCAAAACGAGAGATGAAAACGCCCACTACGGGTGCACTTAATTATGAAACAAACACATTGATACAGTACACTTATGCTGTCTACACATAAAAGAACAATATTTCATACTAACCAACAAAGAAGCTACAAAAACCAAAAATTTGATATAGTTTTATATATTTACATATATTTTACAAAGAAAACAAGCTAATCAGCTCAAGCCTCAAGACATGTTTATATATTTATATATAAACCGTTCATACAGAAGCCAACTCTATAACTTTGTTTGTGTTCTATATCTGTGTACTTATTTAAACCCTTAAAAGAAATTCTGGATCCACAAGTCTCTTCAAATTAATCCATTTTAATATTAAAAAATTACCAATCATGAAATCTCAAAAGATAAATCCGACCCAACCCAACTCATTAATAACCACCATAACCCATCAACCATCCTCTAAATATTCATCCACCACTCTACACTCCATTGATAGTATTGATACCCAATTACAAGCCTTGAACGATAGATATATATCATATCGACACCACAGTGTCGTACCACTGTTTGTAGTCAATTTCTCTTTCACTAATTCCAATTAAACTGACTCACCTCCATACCCATATAGCGACAGCCATATATAGCCATAGCTTCATTCGTACTACCCTCTCACCGTCAATCACATCATCAATGGAATCTATCCTCTTCCATCACTTTAAATGTCTCTAGTCCTCAACCACGTACAATATTAATACATTGTACACGTAATAACATATTCACAAGTACGTACGTAATATTATTATTCGTCATCTCTAGTTTATATAGAAGTTTTGCCCTTGAAAAAAAGGTATTTTAAAAACAGGGTCTGTGAATATTATTGTAGCAAATAAGTTAACAATGGGGAACTGTCAAGCAGCAGAGGCAGCAACGGTGGTGTTAGTGCATCCAGGATACAAAGTAGAGAGGATTTACTGGTCGGTTAGTGCTCGTGACGTCATGAACTCGAATCCCGGCCACTACGTCGCCCAAGTGCTTACATCATCGGCGGTGAAAACCCAAAACGGTCAGCCGGTTAAGCAACTCAAGCTTCTCCAGCCAGATCATACTTTGCTTATTGGCCACGTTTATCGCCTCATTAGCTATGAAGGTAATTAATAACAATGGCGGGGCACCACCCGAATTGTCCACGGGTACCCACTACCAGCACGGTAACACCACAGCCACACACGCTGTTAGTGGTCCCGTGGATCGTTTTGCTGGTTATATCTAACGGGCTGGTACCGGTTGTTATTTTAATTTTGAGTGTAAATTGCAACTTTTTTTTTTTGTTTTAACCGTGTGTTTTGTAGTTTTGTTATATGTTTACCGTTTATTTTTTAAGGTTTTTGTTTTAACTGTGTGTTTTGTAGTTTTGTTAATTTCGTTAACCGTTTGGTGAAACGGTTGTAATAGTAAGAAATAAATGTCAAAACCGTTCAAAAATGTAAAAAAAAAAAAATTGGGTTTTAAATGTAAATAAATAAAATAATCAGTGGAGTGTTGCCTCTAAAATGTGTTTCAGTGAAGTAAATCAGTGAAGTGATGTGGCAAAGCGAGATTAGTTAAAATCAGTTAAGTGAAAAAAAATCCTCAATGAGCGCCCCTTGCACCCTAACACTATGTTCCAGAGTTTCATTAAAGGATGGAAGAGAAAGAATTAGAAAGGAAGTGGGGAAAAAATGTGTTTCAGAGTTTTTTGTAGGAGGGAAAGGGAGGAAATGAGAGGGATAATAAAGAGGTTTTTAGGGTGATTTTTAATCTTTCCAATTTGGAAGGAACCGGGGGGAAAGGAAGAGGAGGGAGATCCTTTCTCTTCCATCCTTTAATGAAACTCTGGAACAGAGTGTAAGAGATGTTTTTTAAGTGAACCAAATACAGGGTATGTAGTGTTTTAATGGAATAACAATGTTGTTGAATCTATTAATTATTAATATTAATTAACTTAAGAGGTATTTTTTTAAAGTGAACCAAATACACACTATGTAGTGTTTTAATAGAATAACAATGTTGTCGAATCTATTATTAGTAATGTAGAAGCTAGCGTGTTTTATTTGTTCAATATTTTATTTTAGATGTTTTGAAAGAGTTTGCGGCGAAGAAGTGTGTGAAGCTAGGGAAGTTGCTAATGGAGAGAGGAGTGATTGAGATGAAGAAGCAACAAACGGCTGTTGATCCGGCTCCAGTACCGGTACGGAATGGGAATTCCAGCAAGGTAAATAATAATAATCATGATTGATATTATTTACACGTTGAATTTTACTAAAAGTTTGTTGGAATGGTTACAACATTCATATCTTTGTGGTCCACGTCCTTTTGATGAATCTTTTGTCACTCAAAGATCATCATAGTGCGCTGGTAATTTAAAAATTAAATATGTAGACTTGTTTCCTGAGCATTCTAATTCTAGTCTCTATCTCCATGTATATAATAGAACTAAAAGCCATTATATTATCTAAACTTTGTTTTAGTTTTTAAAACATCTCATATTTCACTCCTTGTCTTTATTTCAATCTTTCGGACAAATGTTTATTTTACCAATTTCTTTTTGCATTATACACTTACAATAATATATAAGCATATTATGATTTTCTATCCAGAAAGGGGTGGCGGCACAACTTGTTGCCCGCCTCCCTACTGTCCTTATGTAATTTATCCTTTATTTTTAATGAAAAATGATGATTAAATTGAAAAAAAAAAATACTAAAAAACAGCATAATACATGAAGATAAAGTAATTGCAGGATTAAAAGTATTTGCATGACAAATACAATTAAAAAGACTTGTTGACCATACATATATGTTAAAAGCCAATAATCTCTAGCCCAGCTGGTTTGAGGTGGGAAGGCTTACCTCCTTGGAGGGTTCCTGCCCGAGTTTGGTCTCAGGTTCCAATCTCACGCTCCATCGAAAAAATAACCGCTTGGGTTTGAAAGGAGAAACCCGTGTGGTGCTATGGGATTCGATCCTGGGCAGTGGTCACTTTGTAACATAGGATTTACTGCTAAAACACTACTCTACAAAAAAAATACATATATGTTAAAAATATCTTTTAAAAATTGATGACACTATTTAATTGAAGGTCTGTCATCTTAAACCGCCATGCCAATGTGATAGTGTAAGTTGTTTTCTCTATTTTTCAAACTATAGCCTATAGAGAAAAATAAGATTTTGAGGTGAATGCTTCGTTAAATGGGTACATGTAGTGGTTACTTCAGTTCCCAGGTTAAGTATTGGTTTTTCAGATCTTTAAAATATTTTCATGAATAAAATAATGAAAATAAGCTGTAAACATGTCATCCTCATATGTGCAATCTTGGAGTATTAAAAGAAAAAAGTAGTGCTTAGCTCAAAAGCTGAAACAAGCAGGGGGCACTTTAATTAATACAATATTAGCAACTAACCTTTCTGATTTTATTAATATATTTAACAATCATTTCATTTACTACTAATACATAATATGTGTATTTCTGAAATCATTAGATAGACCATTAGCCTTTCAAAAAATTAGATAGACCATTCTTTTCGCTATATATAGTTGTAGGTTTAAATGAGGACCATTAGTTAAAAATTATTACAGCCAACGATGTTGTATCCCCGTGGTTGCAACGGAGATGGGAAGGTTTACCCATAATAGTGGGGTTCATGCTCGGGAGGCCTCGAGTTCGATCTACGGGGTATGCAAAATATGCGAAGTCTTCAGGCGAGGGGTTGAAAAGCCTGTATGCACATGGGGATCAAACCGGGGGTGAGTAGGTTTGTTGGCAAGCGATTTACCCGGATGAACTACGCCGATAAAAAAAGTTAAAAATTATTACAGTTTTTACTAGTGAATCTATTCACCAATGAATGCATTTGAATATCCTATGATAATTCAATAAATAATGTACTCGAGATATACTATTCTTGTTGTGGTACTATTGCTTCGTATCTTAGAAAGCGTTTTTTTTTTTTTTTTTTGAATAAAAAATTGGCTTTCTTCTCTGTTAAAAAATTAGAGTATGCAATGCAATCTCTTTATGTCACTCCTTGTCATGGCATGATAGTGGGACACAACTTATATATGGGTTTCGCATAAAATGAGTATGCATGTATATAAAAAACATTAGAGATGTAATAGTTTAGTTGTGTTTTGTTTTGTTTATTTACTTTCTTTCCTTGTACTTTTGGGTTTTTTTTATAGCTTGTGTTGGTGTAGTTTCTATATATCCTAGAAATTTCTACTCTTTAAAAAAAAGGAATTGGAATTAAATTATCTTAACTTTATTGGGTTGGAAGATAATAATCCTAACTTAAAAATTGTCATCTAATAGGCCGAATTTGTCTTGGTTTTTATTTCACTGGACCAAAACTGACTGGGGTTAACTCATTTAGTTTGCTGCCTACGTGACATAAAATGTTGGCAAAGGACATGTAAAAAATGTCCTGGTTGGCAAAAACATCCGGCAGAAAACTTACCGGTCCAGTAAAATAAAAACAAGACAAGTTAGGCCTGTTAGATTTCAGTTTTCAAGTTGGGATACTACTGCCTTTTAACCTGACAAAGTTAAGATTATTTAATTCCAATTTCCCTTTAGAAAAAGTTTATATAAGAACAAATTTAATGCAAAATCAATTTTAAACAAAGAAGTGTAACAATCATACGAAAACACGTCTAGACGATGCTTGTCATGATAAAGTGAGAAAGATAACTGTTTATATATTATAGTTAAAATAATAGTTAATATTTTTAACTCTTTTTTTAAATCCTGTTTGTTGGGCGTTCAACCAAAAAAAAAAAAATCTGATTATATATTGTAGTGTAAACAATTTATAAATTATTTGGTCTTGGATTAAAGGGGAGTGTAATGGTGATCTTGACATACTGCAGAATGGCAGCAGCAGCAGCAACAGAAAACGAAATTTAAGTCATGGTGGAGGACAATGGAAACCAGCCTTGAAGAGTATTTCAGAGCTTGGAAATTGAGTCATCTTTTGTATTTGTAATTTTCTTCTTTCTTTCCACTCTTCCTACCAATAAATAATAACTCAAGTACATTTCAGCTTTCTTGAGGCTGTTTTAACATTTAAGTTCTAAATTTGTATAATATTATCAAGAAGAAACTCTTTCTAGATAAATATTTTTATCATGTTTTTAAACAAATTAGTTAAATTTTATGTTTTTATACCAGTATAATATTTTAGATGGTACCCTTTAGTTTATCCAAAAACGGCCTTATGCTAGTTTGCCTGCATCAAGCTGAATATAATAAGTCCATCTGGAGTGTGCGTGGAAGGGGGGGGGGGGGGATCTTCACTGGCGTGGGGCGATGCCTGAGGGTTTGTGATTGGCTGAATTTTTTTTTTACTTTAACACAATATAATATTATTCCTTTCTCCCCCCCTTTTCCACTCCCCACAATTTTCACTCTTCAAACGCGGTCCCCACAAGTGCCACATGACACATCACGCCCCTCTTTCTCCCCTCCTATAACACCCCAACCGATGGCGGAAATATCGAGGTGATTGACTGAATTTTTTTTTTTACTTTAACACAATATAATATTATTACCTTACCCCCCCCCCCCCCCTTTTTCCACTCTCCACAATTTTCACCCTTCAAACGCGGTCCCCACAATAGCCACATGACGCATCACGCCCCTCTTTCTCCCCTCCTGGTAACACCCCAACCGATGGCGGAAACATCGAGGTGTCACGTAATGACGATTGTTCAATAGCTCATGGACTAGAAATGTAAATTTAGATACGTTGTATTGAATAATTTATTACATTGAAATGAAAATACAAAAATTCTAAAGTGACAACGAATGCTGAAATACAATAAATCCAACATCTAAGTAAGATTCCAAAAGCTTAAAAGTCATCTCATAACAACCTAAAACATGTACGGAAATAATTTGGTCAATACAAAAATGTATTGGTGAGCATACCCTGTTTGAATACATATAGTAGAAAAGTGTTTCGCAATTCACGAGTTGTTTACTGTTTGCAATTATGTAATAAGTAATATCCGTTCAAAATCAACCCTATGTAATGAAAGGAAAAATATATATAGTATGCGCTAGTAGTAATGAAATACATAGCAATGACAAGGACTCTCAACAGAGTCACAAGGGTATATACCATAGTACTATTCATTGAAATGCCAGGCCCTCAAAGGTTAATGATTTTGACAAGTCATAGACACACAAATTAACACAAGCAAACACACATGAGAATTGTTATTTTAGTAAAAGGAAATAGAAACTTGATATAAGTACATGAGTAGCCCCAAAAGTGTAAAACATGAAAAAGAGGAAAGATATACTCACCTTGATAAGCTAGCAAACGTTCACACAAAAGTTGATGTTGAACTTGCAATGAATTGACGAGAATCAAAGAATTATGTCTGAACCTAATTAAGGAGTGATATTTTAGTATTTATAGTTATAGTGTTTGTATAATGTATATCAAATTTGATTTATCTATTTTTAAGCCATTCATTTTACTTTATAGTATTATATATATTCGAATTCACAACCCAAAAATTGTAGCGTAATAGTGAACCAAAAACAATAAAAGACAATCTAACTTGATTCGTGTATAACGAAAAATATTATTGAAGTTCATATTAAATTTAATGAAAATAGCTTGTCTTTTGTTCCATTTAGAATTGTTGACGATTTCCATTTACAGATTAAGTGACTAGTTCCCAAAAATTATTTATATGTTAACAACGTAATATTGTTTTAATACTCTCATAAGTTTTCAAAATGCTTTAATAAATATACTAGTCAACTAATTTAGTATAGGCATGAGGTGATATACAATTTAACAAGTAACGCCAATTTATAAAATTTACATACATATGTTCTATTTTATAAATAATAATTTAATATGATAATCTTCATATTATTTTATACATAAAAGTATTTGGCAAGAAACTCTATTAAATGGTATGTTAGTATGATGAAAATAGATTGGCAGAAAATAAAAATCTAAATAAAACTTCACCTCCATCCTATATTTGAATATTATATGTTTTTTTCCCTTTAAATAACCCATCCGGTGCACCATGTTTGTGTACTTTAGTATTCTAAATAAGACAAAGTTGGTTGTAATACCTAGTTTGCGACAACAACTCAAGACGGAATGATGAACGCCAAGTGGGAGGGTGAACATGAAACGAAAGATAGCTCCACAATCTCCGGTCCTATGGTGATAACGATATCAACAAACCACGGATGTACCAAGGGTGTCGGGTAGGCGGTAGCTATAGTTGGTGACAGTAGTTTCAACCGCAAAGCAGAAATTGGGAGGTTAAAATAAAGGAGATATGTTTAGACAAATGTCATGGACTTTGCTCAATTATATATAATTTATTGGATTAGTATTGGTTAGAAATTTGAGTTTATTAATCTTTAATGACATTCAATCACCATCATGGAGCTTTTGTCAGTTACAAAATAAATTGAGGAAATGGAAAGCGCTTGAAAGGAAAAGAAAGAGTTAATGAATTAATACTTATCAACAATTCTTTAATGAAGTGTTATATTATTTGTAACTTAAAGTCATCAAACCAACTCCAAATATGCACTATCTACATGATATTCACAAGGAAGAATAATAATAATATTAATAATAATTATTTGTGGAAAACGTTAGAATTGCCATTTTATCCATTTAATATTAATCCTTTAGTTAAGTTTGACCTCAAAGATCTCTAGTAACAAAATGTGCAGTTAATAACCATGATGGTTTAGTTAAATTTTAAATGTATTATATTTCTTTAGGACGTAACATATTAACTCGGTATTTAGTATTTTTAATCCTTTTGAATTTTTCGGGTTTACACTTCTACCTATAAACATTATAAGTTTTCTTAAATTGCGACTTTTAGTCCTTTTAAACAATGAGAGTTAAAAATGAAAATTTTAAAATAGTTGAGGGACCAACTATGTACATATATGAAATATGGAGGGTGTAGGTTGTCACACCTTCACTCCGTATTGTCTAAGATTTGTCATATAAATCCTATTAAATAATCTTTTAAACTAAAATAAAAAATACATATAAACTGTTAAAAATCTAGTTGAGTTTATGTTTCATGTTGTTTTTTGGTTTGAGTATAAGATTGGGTTTCTGGTAATTAACTAGATGAGTTTACGTCACCCGCGCGTGATGGCGGGATGTTGATTATGAAAGTTTTTTAGATCACTTGTGTTTTTCTTTTTATAAAAGCCCTTCTTAGCGTCTAATTTGCTATTAACCCGAACTGTATGTAACAAAAAAAAAAAACAAAACAAAACCTAACACTTGTATTGTGGAGCTTTAAACCATGCTAAATAAAACTGTAAAGGAAGAAAATTTAAATCAATCTTTCTATTATGTCTTAATAATAAATCAGGTGGGTTTTACGTCTGTAACAAAAATGTAAAGACATCATAACATCTATATATTGCGCAAAATATGATTCCACAACCGCTTATTTAGTTGGGAAGTAAATTAACAAAGTTAAATCATAGAGCGGCACTATGAGAATAGATGATAAAAAGATAAAAACAATTAATTTTGAAAGAACAAATTCCTTAAAAAAAAGGAAAGATTGAATAAGTATAAAATAAAATTAATTGTAGTTGCCAATGATCTCCAGCCTAGCTGGTTTTGAGGTAGGGTGAGTTTTCCCTTAAGGGTTCCCATCCTGGGGGTAACAGGTTCGATCCATGCACACCACAAATTTTTTTTTCCATGACTGTTTGAGCTTAGGCAAGGAGGACACCGGTATGTCGGTAGGGATTCAAACTTGGGACCGCTAGGTTATGGTTGTACAAGGAACACACTTTCCCCTACTCAACCGTTCATCAGATAACTGATCGGGTTTTAAAAGAAAAATAAAACGGAGGGGTTCTTAAAAGAAATAGTTTTAAAAAGTTTTTGGGTTTGATAAAATAAAAGAATAAAATAGTAGAGAAAGCTGATACGCATATCTCGGGGCCCTCCGTGTAAGTAGTTAAGTTTACTAATAATTAAGATTAATTATTTGTGAGGAGGACGAGAATGATCTTGAAGTGTTGACTCATTGATAGAGAAACGAAGCCACTACTGAGTAGAATGCATAACCTCCCAATGCGCGTCCGCATGAAGGTACTCCGCCAGAGCCTTGCATATAGCAGGCTTCCCAAACTGCGGTCAAGTCTTTGGTCCTCAGACTCATCTTCTTCTTGTAATGGAGGCTTCACTTCCGACCTGAAACACCGTACACCTCCCTTAGCTCCCGCTTTCCTTGCCGAAGGATCTCTTCTTATAGTTAGTCTGGGTGACATCGTATCCCCTAATTAGGTTAACGATCATGAAGACCGAAGGATCTCTCTTACAGTCACCTTAACTGACATGTATCCACATTGGTTAACGGATTCGTACTGGCGAGACGTAGAAATAGAACTCTTATTTTATTTATCTTTAATAAGTGACACTTTAATATTTAATGATCAATTAAATATAAAGTTAGTTTGATGATTGATGACTTAATAAACCCAACCCATAACTCCAAGCTGAATGAAACCCTTGACAAATGTGGAACATAATCCTAAAGGTGTGTAATCCAAAGATCACTGGTGCAGCCATAGGAATCCGCCCTTTACCAAGAAAATCATTCATTCATCTGGTAAGTACCAGAAATGTGTCACTAAGATCTGGTCCACTTCAGAAGCCATTGCTTAGAACCCGGTTTGGATATCAGAAGCCCGAAGGATCTGTCTCACTACCGATTTTCTCACCTTGGATCTAGCTCGGGACTACAAGAAGCTGATTAAACCTCTAGTTAATTAATCAAGTTAAGGTTTATTTTAAGTTATTAAGTTAATCATCATTTGAACCTGTCACAAGATAAATAAACAAGAATTAGAAAGAAGATAACACAACAAATAACTAAAAATAAACTAATAATAATAATAATAATAATAATAATAATAATAATAAAAGTCTACAAATCGAAGTGGGTTCGGGAATAATAGAAAGATACAACCATAATAAATGATCAACACATGAACATGGTTGCTCATAAACAAGCTCTCCATCTCCTAGTGCTATGTATCTAGTATCATCCTCACGACCATCGATGTTTATTGCATAAGCTACTCTACAATCCCGTACTTGGCCAAGTTGATCATGGTAGGTTGAGGCCTAACCTTGGAGGGATGTTAGGATGGTTCTAAAGCCTCCCACGGGACCCCAAGATGCTTGGAAGACTCTTGGAAGTCGGACAAATAAAGCACAAAAGGGATGATCAAATGGAGGGGGTTAGCTTGCTATTTATAGAGGTGTCAGGGCAAGCACGGGTGTGCATAGGGTGGCACGGCCGTGCACCTGTCTTTCGTACGTTCTGTTGGCTGCATTTCTGTCTTGTCTGTGCTTGTTGTCTCAAGCATTGGTGTGCCAGGCGGGAGACACGGGTGTGCAATATATCTTTGATAGATTTCTTGTTCCCCAAGTTTGCTGCGTTGTCTTCTATCGTGCAAGGACTCCGTGCAAGTGTGCATGGGCGAGCTGGGTCAGTCTCGGACTAGTTTTATCACTGTTTAAGTCTCAGGATGGTCTTCAAATATAATGGGAAAATGCTGCAAGTCTCGTATCCTCTGGAATCTCCAATTTTTGCCTAAAAATCCTCTGTTTCCGGCTTGGAGCTCCAGTTTCCCGAGAAACACAAATAAGAACGAATTAAGCACCCAAAATTAGTAATTTAAGCTTAATTCTACCATATTATGAGACTGATTATGTCTGTTTTATATGTTAGTTATGTGATACATCAGTGAGCACGCCCATGCTTCTGTCCCAGGTACGTTCTGTTGCTGCAGGGTCAGTCCTATCTGTACTTGATGTCTAGCACAGGTGTGCTAGAGGTGGCACAGGCGTGCAAGTTGACAAATGTTGTTTTCTTGTCCCCCAAGTTGGCTGCTTTGTCTTCTAGTGTCAAGGCCCTCGTACTGATGTGCATGGGTGTGCTTGATCAACCCCAGGCTGATTTTATCGTTATTTTGGTCCCGAAAAGGTCTTTGCACATTCTTGAAACATGCCTCGGGTCTCGTGTCATAAGAAATCTCCATTTTAGCTATTTTTACTCCAAAATTGCTTCTTTTCGGGATTGGAGCTATATTTTCCTGGAAAACACAAATAGGAACTATTAAGTAGCTTTTATTACCGATTTAAGCTTAATTATGCCCTATTTTAAGACTATTTAAGTATGTTTTTTATATGTGTATATGATGGCACATCAATGGTATTGTACTTTAAGGAGTTGTAATGTCTCCTTTACCAGTCCAAAAATATGCTTGATTACTACACAATCAAGTATGTTATGTTTGTTGCTTCAAAACCCTTCAATTTGCGGTTATTTTCATGATCTTAATCGAGAAATTTTGTTGAGTTTACATGTAATTTCGACTAGCGAATTGAATTGTTTAATTAGTAATGATGTTAGAGAAAATATAGGTTTACTTCAAAAGCTTATTAAAATGGAGGAAACCTAGTTTTGACCAATTTCATGAATATCTTATCCCAAAATTGGAGATCCTTGATTCTAGGGCTTGCAGCATTATAACTGAATTCTTGTGATACTTTAATGTTTTTTATATTTTTATAAAAAAAAGTTAAAAAAACTTGTTCGGTTTAATTAAATCTTTCATAAATTGGCTGTAAGACGAGTGAGAACGAAAAGATGGATACTCCCATTTTGGGATAAAAAATGATAAAACTGAAATTCAGTGATATGACTTTGATGTAGATGAGAGGGAGTCGTGGGATGAATGAGGTGAAAATGACAAAAACCTTATATGTGTGCCTCATTATAAAAACTTCCCAAAACTTTTACGAGATGATATTCACTACATAGCCTATAAATGCAATATTTATGAACACTTGCTCAGTTCAAATATAATTAAATATTGTGAACCTCAAAATTATTGTTTATCATCTTATTCAATATATACACAAGGGTTAACATATGTAAACACCACTTGAATGCATGTTATACTTTTCATAAATGATGGTAATGACCAGTACACCAGGAAGATACCACCAAGGTGGTTAGGGAATACACCCTAACATCATCTGATTTACTCATCTTGGCTAGTTACCGAATCTATACGAGACATGTGATATCCTCGTATCAACTGATCGTGGAAGGTTTTAAATTCCACATCCATCATTCAACATTCCTAAAGCAAGAACTTGCGTAAAATTTCAATTATGCATACACAAACCTCTATCTTTCTCACCAGTCACTATCTCTCTTTCTTTCTCTCTCTCTCTCTCTCTCTCTCTCTCATACACACACACACACATATATATATATATATACATATATATATATGTATATTAGAAGGGGTGAGGGATTCGTTATATATGAAGTTGTATATTTGTACGAATTCATCAGGGATGCGACACATGTATTTTAGGTGAAAGTATATGCATCATAATTAGGCAACATTCTAATTAACATATGTTAATTATGCACCATACACACCATCTTTATAACATACACAATACATATGATATGTATCATCAGTTATAAACAATTTTTTTAAATAAAAATATGATCATACTCAAGTAAAGGATAAAAAAGTTCTTAATTTGATATTTAAAAAAATGGAGCATGATTCTTGATGAGAACACTCTCAACCTAATAAATCCCATGTGCACATTCTTCTATGATTTGAATGGGGGGGGGGGGGGTGGTGGTGGAATGGGTTAAAAATAATTGTCAATGTGCGTAATTGAGTTGTTTTAGTGTGATTTGGTTGATTATATGTTGTGAATGGGATAACCACGCAACTTTGTGTGTTTGTAGGTTAAGCGGCTAAAATCGAAGGAAGTATGATGGAATTGTATATGTGTGTTGATTGAGGATAATAATCAAAGCAAAAATGAGTTGTTCAGGATGCGTAATCGAAGAGGAATGATGATGGAAAAGAATATGGACGAGAAGGAATGGATTTCGGAATGTGTTCGATTGAAGATTGCAAAGATAAAAGGTTGAAGATTTGAAGGTGAAATTTGCTCCGTAGGCTACGGCTCAATAGCCGTAACTTACGGGTGGTTTGCTGGGTGAAAGAAGTCTACATCAGAAAGTTTATCCATAACCCCTTATGTTAGACTGTAGCTTGCGGATTGGAAACAAAGAGGGATCATAAGACAGCAGCCGTAAGCTACGGCGGGTTTGTAAGGAAACAATAGTCTATTTTTGTGGTTATAAAAGGGGATTTTTGAAAACCTAAACATGACTCTGCCGTATTGGACGACTTCGGGATTAATTTTGAGAGCTTTTGGAGTGCAAACAACAAGGAGAAAACATATCACAATCATTTGTTCAACCCGAATCATCATGTCTTCGATCAACTATCCATTAATTGTAGCATTTCCCACCACGATGAGCGGCTAAACCACTCGTGATTCTCTCCGGGTGAATGGTTTGTTGTGTTAGCTAGGGTTTGTGTGATTTGTCAAAACATTGAATTGAATTTTGTAATCGTTTAGTTATAACTTTCAATTGTGGTTTTGTATGAACGATTTGCTTTGAATTGTTAATGATTGAATTACTTGTTTTTTTATTTCATCAACCATATCGGTCTCGTTATCGGTGGTCATTGATTAATTTACAAGTCTTGTTCTTTCAATCTTATAAATAATCGGTAAAGTGTTAAGTGGTAATTAACCAAATCAACACCATCGGGCTGGTTATCGGCTGTCAGTGAGGTCATTAATCAACTTACAATCTAAATTATATTTTCAATTACAAATCATGTCTATGTGATTTCAATTGACAAATTGTGCAACCCTTGGCAAGAATGACTGACCAGAATCCTAGAGAGATCACCATTTCTCGTTATTATTCACAACTCAGTTTGCTTTAAGTCTTTTTAGAATTAATTTCGTTTTTCTCAACAATCCAAACAATCAGTTTACTTTGTTGCCTAGCTTAATTAATTATGTTAACATAACACTTTCCACAATAATCCTTGAGGATCGACTTCCGACTTACCCTATCTAATAAGGTGGTTGGATTTTTTCTAAAACTCTTATTTTGACCAGTCATTCGACGTCGATCAGGGAGGGGGGTTGTTCTTGGGTAGGGGTACCTAATTGGGTACACTGCTCGTGGTGATTGGGGTGGTGAAATAGGGTTGCGAGATCGGAGATGTTTACCAATTTGGGTTGTCTCTTTGGGGCATAATTTTTTTTCGGTTTTAAGGTGATGATGATGGGTGTTTTGTATCGGGTTGCACCCTGGTTATGATTGGGTTAATCGGGTAGGTGACATGGCTGGGGTTTTTGCTTGTGTTTTCATGTTCCACACCTCCCCTAATCAATCCATTGTACACACATTCTTCAATGATATGAGTTGTTAAGGAAGAAGTTTTGTTGTCACTTAGTCTAAAGTTGGAACTCAACATGCATCCTATTTTCGTTCGCCCACGTCTACAAGTTCCTTAGCACTTTATCCAATCAAGCTAACTCAACTTGTCAGTGTCACTCCCTAATGGTCTCTAGAGCGGTGGCCAGTTTGTTCCCATCGTATGATGAGATTAGCTAGAGTATTATAACTCAACAGTTCTCTTCCATAGCTTCGTTACGCTACATGTTGTAAGAAATTTATATCAAACCAAAAGATTTTTCTTAAACTATTTCATAAAAAACACAAATCAAAGATATTGGTTTTAGCATTATGTAGAATTTTAACAAAGCCATCTACATACTTTGAGATGCAATTATATTAAAGGCAACCAATGTAATTGATGTAAAAAGTTTAAATATTTCATAAGATGCATCAAAAGATGACTTCAACTAGAGGTGAGCAAAAAAATCGGTTCGGAAACCGAAACCGGTAAAACCGACCGAAACCAGTCAAAACCGGTTTCACGTGAAACCGATACTAAAAAATCTCAAACCGAACCGCACCGAAAAACGGCCTAAAACAGACGGAAAAACCGGTCAAAAGAAACCGAAACCGGTTTAACAAATATACATTTTTTGGCCATAAACACAAATAAAACTTTGTTTTTTTGTATTAGTATTCAATTTCTTTTTTTAAAAAACCCTAAAAGTTATTAAAAGTTAAATTTTATGTAATTTATACGATTTTAAAAAGTGCGCGAAAAACCGAAACCGAAACAAACCGAACCGAAACGGTCTTCGAAACCGGTCTTACGAATCGACAAAACTGGTCCAAAACCGAACCGGTTTGGAACCGAAACCGGTTCAACCAGAAACCGGTACTGTAGCGAACCGGTTTGAAACCGAAACCGATTCGGCAAAAAAACCGATTTGCTCACCTCTAACTTCAACTCATCATATCTAGGGCTGTTCACGAGCCGAGCCGAACCGAGCGGACCTTTGCTCGTGCTTGGCTCATTTACAAACCGAACCGAGCCGATCGGCTCATTTACAATCGATCCAGAAACCGAGCAAGCAGTGTTCGAGCGCACATTTTTTCGAGCGAGCGACGAGCGGTGAATGTTTTCGGACAAACATAAATTTGGGATGTTTCCTTTAATATTCTCGCTGCCTAGTGACGTCTGAGGTTCGACCATTTGAGAATGAGGCTCTAGTTGAGCATACTACAGAGAACGATTGTCTTGTTGTGGCGTAGGTTGATAGCGGGAGATGATTGATGGTGGACAACTAATGGGAATACGAAGTCAAGCATGTTTTTTCACGACTTAGGGTTTTACAATTAAACTTATGGTTAATTTATCATTGAGTTGACTGAGCCAATAACTATAAATATAACTCTATATATGCATATATTGACCTAAACCCAATAGAGTGGCATTTATAAAACTATAAATATAATTGTAATTAATGTTTATACATATAATTATATTATATATATAATAAATTAACAAAAATTACATCGAGCCGAACCGATCCGAGCGGACCTTTGCTCGTGCTTGGCTCGTTTACAAACCGAACCGAGCCGATTGGCTCATTTACAACCGAGCGGAAAATCGAACAAGCAATTTCCGAGCAAATTCCGAACGAGCGGCGAGCGATCGGCGAGCGCCGAGCGTTTTGAACAGCCCTAATCATATCCCCCACTAACGTCTAACTAATTAGTTGGATATATTCAATAAAATAATAATAAAATTAGCTGTAGTTTTTGTTTTTTTTTTTTTTTTTTGATGTCACAAAGTGGTGGTTTTTTATTTGGCAAAGCTCATCGCACGTGTAAAGAAGCAGCTTGGCAATTGAGATCCTCACCTGACTGACACACACCTCCACCAACTGTGCACGTGTACAATGAAACACTCACGTGCAACAAAATACTAATTAAAACCCCTAACCGTCCAAACTCCAAGCTACCAACTCATACTTTATATAAAAACTACTAGCTGATTATCCCGGGAGGGTCCTGGGGTTGAAAAATCTAATTTTACGTGATAACCTATTGCAAATCACTCAAGTTAACTAACCACAAAATCTTTCAATCATTGCATGTTTATAGTATTCTAATCAGTAATAACCCATATTCCCCACAAAACCTAATTTTACGTGATAACATGAACACTTTGTGTGTTTTTTTTCCTGTATGAACGAAACCCCACAAAAAATAGTCGATTTTTTCTCCGTTTTTTATATAGCACTATGGTACTCGTTGGAAAGATAATAAAACGCTCGTTAATTTGGTGTAATTTTTTTCTTTAAAAAATCACGTATATAAAATATATAAACGTTTAAAAATTATGAGAGGAAATATGAGAGAGAAAATTTTAAAATTTATTTTTAAATTATTTTTTCCTAAAATAACTCAATTTAATTAAAAAAGAAAACAATTCAAAAACATCAAAAACTCTCCGTTAAGATGCCACGTGGCACTCTCAAGGGAAGGTTGAGGCCTCCATTACACGCCACATCAGCATATACGTTTTCTTTTATATATATAGATAGATTCAAGATAAATATTATTGATAACTATTGACAGCAGCTACCCACACTCAAGTAAAACATGCAAATGTTGTGTCCTTGACATAGGTCAACTTTTGGATTTGGAATGCTTGATGAGTCTATTAATAACTAATTGACTAGTGTCAATATTGTTTAGGTTTGGTAATTGGTATGAGATTTATAGATAAATCTTACATCGATCGGTTGTTGATAATATTGTGAGCTTATGGATATAGATTAGCAATCACACCTATCAAGATGGCTTCACCACGGGACGCCCCTCCACCCTTAGACTATAAGGAGTGGAGGGGCGGGAAAGAGGGGGATGAAGCGCCATGTGGCACTTGTGGGACCCTTGTGGGGGGGAAAATAATTGTGGGGAGTGGAAGGGGGGGAAGAGGGGGGGAAGGAAATAATATTATATTGTGTTAAAGTTAAAAAAAAAAATAAAAAAAAACCTGACCAATAAGAAGCTGCCATGTGTCCCACACATGCCCCCCACGCCGGTGAGCTTTCTCCCGCCCCTCCCCTTCACGCCACTTCCACGCTGCCTTGCGGCGGTGTTCCCCCCCCTTCCCGCCCCCTCTCCCGCCCCACTCCGCTTAGTCTTAACTTTGATTTATCATGTTAGTTATTTCCTATTATTTATTAAGAGTGTTAAGTGAGTCATGTCAATACTCATATTAAAAGTGTTGTGATTAATGCTATTGAACTACTTATAATCGTGTTAAAAGTATTAATTAGTCATGTCATTCGTTTTACTGAACATGTTATATTTAATTTTGTTAAATTTGTCGTACAACCCGCTTATTAACACATGTCCATGCCAACGTTCAGTTAAACATATCTTCTTCTGGTTAAATAGTCGTGTTAGTATGTGTTATGTAGAATACCACGCTCTACCAACTTTAAGTTTAATAAAATATTGATAAAATGATAAATTTAATTACAATCCAATGATTTTGTGTTATGCACATATTAGGTAGGGGTGTACATTTACACTCTACATGAAAACATCGACATGAAATTCACATGTTAGGTTTAGCTTAAGCAGTTCAAGTTGAATCAACCTGATCATTTAGCTAAATGGTTTGATTAAAAGTTTTTATATGCAAAATAAAAAAAAAATAAAAAAAAAACCCGGTTTACACAGGTTGTGTTTAGGTTCACGTGTATGATAATTTCTAATTACGCAGAACTCTTTAGTTTCGTGTAGTGTGACAAATTTTTAGGTTGGTGTCGGTTCGACCAGTCAACTAACTAAGCATGACGCGAGTAACACGTTTTAGACTTTAAGAACAACAAATATGCCAATAAGTTTCTGAAAACCTCAGAACTGTATATTGAATACACATCAAAACTAATCCTTTTGATAACAATTACATAAACATTTCTTCTTTATAGTGTACATAATATACAATTATACATTCGGAAAACATGTCAAAAGTCGGCCCATTTAAAAATTAGCCCATAACCCACAAACGTAAATTTGCATATTTTTAAGGTTTTACTTTTATCAAACAACAGTCCCGGCTATCAAAGCTAGGGTTGTTCGCGGTTAATTTAAAACCATGACTTTGATTCTTGAATAATCCACATTATTTATGCTTCTATTGTAACAAAGATTCCTTTTTTGATGTGGAAAATGTCCGTATAAGTAATTATGATTTTACGTATGGACAATTCCTGAATATCTTGTTCATTTGCAACAAAATATTTTCTTTGTGCGTCAGTAAAAAAAAACATGTTTTTTGGGCGAGGGATACTATTTCAACAATTGAGTCACATGTATCTAACATATTCATAAATAAGGCTTTTTTAAAAGTGGTGATGAAACGTATATCATGTACAAGTCTTTTCATTTTCCAAGCTGATCCAATCCATTCGTTCGTATAGATATTTACTCGATTGCAGAGATTTCTGGAATACCTCTAACAGAGGGACAAGTAGTGAAAGTGACAGGTCCAAACCAGTTACCGGTTTGGTTTCACATCGTTTGTTTAAATCGCGATCAGTGGGTTTTAAAAATTTTAAACCATAGCGATCGAGTGGTTTATGGTTTATGCCTCAAGCCGACTTTATTATTAGTTATCTCCCATATGGAATCTTCTATGTCTAGGAGGGGATCCTGTGGGGAGGAGGTGGGTCCCAGCTCGGCCCCGGGGGTTTGGCGTTGTCCCTTTAAAAATTACCATTCCTGTAAAGATGGGACGCCTGGTTACAAGGGGTATTCAAGGTTACTCATGCATTTTCAGCGGGATCATTTGAATGAAAAGGAAAGGAGGGTTGAGTTAAAGGAGCATCTTGCTTCGAACTTTGACCTTTACAATGGCGTTGCTGACACCTTGCGCTTTCTTAAGAAGTGGTTATGTGGGGAGTGCATGACCCTGCATGCTTTGAATCGGTTTTGTCGGCATGGAAAGATGTGGTTAAATGCACATCCCGTGCAGGAGGTGAGATTGAGTTTATTGCAGGGATTCCTCAACCCCGCGATTCGCAAGTGGAGCCTGGAATGGTATGTCTTGGGGGATGGGGGTAGATGTCGCCCTCCTTGAGCGAATCCTCGCCCTTCCTGTTGTTACTGTCAAGAGTATCCCGCCCACGTGTCGCATGGCATTTGCCCAGGCTTTGTCGGGGGCGCTGCGTAGAGTAGTGGATGCCCCTGGGTCCATTAAGGCTTGGGTTAAACTTTTGTTATTGCCCCGCTGCACGTTGCATGTGGTCAAACCGACTTCTAGGCAGGAACGAAGGTCGGGTAATAGGAATTCGCTTCGATGTAATTCCATTTTGCGGGCATTGGCAGTTTGGAAAGATGGGGCTGGTTTAGAGGAGTTGGCCCTACCCCTCCTTGAACTCCCCGTTGAGAGGGTTTCTGGGAGGGCAGGGGTTGAAGATAAAGAAGAGGGGTGTGGAAATATTAAGCAGTGCCTTCGGAAGGTGGCAGATGGCCATTACACAGCGGCGGTCAAGGTCTTATGTTCCTCTGGGGTTGCGCCTGCTAGGGGGGATACCTTGAGAGCCTTGATAGATAAACACCCAGTTGTAGACCCCTCGACCTTGCCCTCTGATGTGCCATCAGCGTCTGCCTTGCAGGTGGACGCCGATTGTGTGCTACAATGTATTAAATCCTTTCCAAAAGGATATCCTGTGGGAGGGATGGCTTGCGGGCTCAGCATATTTTAGACGCTTTCTGTGGCCAAGGGTCCCCAACCGCCTCCGGGCTCCTTAAGTCCATCACCGATGTTGTCAACTTGTGGCTTGGAGGGCTCTGCCCTAAAGCTCTGGCGGAGTTCATTGCTTCGGCGCCGCTGACCCCTTGTTAAAACCTGACAACGGGATTAGGCCCATCGCGGTGGGGGCCATTTGGAGAAGATTGGTGTCGAAAGTCGCTATGCGAAAGGTTGGTAAAGAGATGGCTACTTATCTAGGGATTTTCAACTTGGGGTGGGGGTCCCTGACGGGGCAGAAGCGGTGCTGCATAGCGATAACAGGTTTCTGAGCGCGTTCCATTCTGACAGGTCCTTGGCTATGCTCACTGTCGATTTTTCCAATGCCTTCAACGAGGTGGACCGTACGGCCCTTCTCAGGGAGGTTAGCTGCAGATGCCCATCCATTTTCCCGTGGGTTCATTTTTTATATGTCCATCCCGCCAGGTTATACGTGGGAGATACTCATATTGGGGCTACTACATGGGTGCAACAAAGGACCCCTTAGGGCCCCTTCTTTTTGCGTTGGTCCTCCATCCGCTCATCAGTCGGGTGCAGGACGCCTGTTCCTTGCCCTTCCATGCTTGGTATTTGGACGATGGCACTATTATTGGTAAGGCTGAGGAAGTCGCTAGGGCGTTGGGTATTATCCGCTCTGGAGGGACGTCTCTGGGGCTTAGGCTTAATATTCAGAAAACTGAGATTTTTTGGCCGTCATGCAATGGGTCAAAGAAAGTGCCAGGTTTATTCCTAGTGAGATTAGCAGGCCTGTAGGGGGGGGGGGGGTTAAACTCCTTGGGGGAGCGGTTAGTCGGATGCCAGGTTTATTCGGTCTTTGGCGACTAAAAGAGCTTTACGGGCGGTTGATCTTATGAAACGCCTACCGGACCTGAGGAGCCCCAAAGTGAGCTACTTTTGTTGCGCTCTTGCATGGGGGTTGCTAAATTAGTGTTTGGGCTCCGGACTTGTCAGCCTGAACACGTCATCGAGGCGGTGTCCATTTTCGATGCAGGCCTACGGGAGCCAATTGAAAACATTGTTGTCTGCGGAGGGCCGCATTTTGGGGACCTCTAGTGGAGGTTGGCTTCCCTCCCTATGCGTTACGGGGGTCTAGGGCTTTCCTCGGCGGAGGACGTCTCCGCATTTGCCTTTGTGGCGTCCAGGGCCCAATCATGGAAATTACAAGACCACATCTTGCGAAGCGCTGGGGTCGTGGGGGTGGATCCTGACTACTCTCTTGCGCTTGGTAATATTGAAACCACTCTTCCGGACCTTGATCTAGGAGGCTTTACTGATAAGGAGACCGCCCCAAGAAACCTCAACAAACCTTGGCGATCGCTCTTTATGGTAAACACGTACTGGATATGGAGGAGCGGTTTGATATGACTCCGCGTCAAAAGGCAGTTCTTGCTTGTCTCAAGGGGGCCCATGCTCAGGATTTCTAACCGTTGTGCCCATTGAAGGTCTTGGGCAACGGATGTCAGTTGTTGAATATCGGGCCATCCTCAAATACCGACTCATGGTACCTCTTTTCCCTCCAGATGAACCATGCCCCATTTGCAAAAAAGCCTGCTTGGATAGATTCGGCGAGCATGCCCTTCACTGTAAGGAATTACCAGGGTTCAAGTATCGTCATGACTGGGTTAGGGATGTTTTATGGGACGTGCTTAGACGCACTAGAATCTCGTACAAGAAAGAAGCACCTGTCAACTTTCTGGCTGATCCGCGAGATGGGAGGTCTACCTTACGTCCTGCGGATATCCTTGTCTTTGGCTGGGCGGGGGGCAAGCATGCATGTGTCGACCTAACTGGGGTCTCCCCGTTGGTGGGGTTGAGAGGCAGTGACTTCGTTCCGGGACAAGCAGTTTTGAGAGCGGAAGCTAGGAAGGTGGCTAAGCACGAGGCAACATGTCTAGAGAATCAGCACGTGTTCCTTCCATTTTCCTTCGACACATTTGGGTCCTTAGCCCCTGAGGCAGTTCGTTTCTTGAAGCGGGTTCAGAAGGTGGTTCACAGAGACTCGCAGAGCCCAAGGAACCAGAGGTTTGTTTTTAGTAGAGTAGGCTTTGCAATTCAAAAAGGGATAGCGGCGCAGCTTGTTGCTCGCTTACCCATTATTATGTATTTTTTTTCCTCTTACTGTCTGAATGTATCTTCTATCATTCTATGAATATCTTCTTTGATCCTTGATTCTACATAATTAAATATCTTTGACAAACTAAATGAAACCTAATTAGGCAATCTCTACAATATAGGAATCTGAAAGAAAAAAAAGGACTGTTAATCTATTTTTTTGTTTTAACAGCGACACTCAAGAGACCTTTGGGATAATGAGGGCAACACATGTAAGTCCCCAAACTCCTATATTTACATCCATTGTTTGGATTTGAACCCAATACCTCCCCATTAAAAGGTTAGTTTTTACCAAATATCAAATGAGTTAGTCTCACATTGACTGTTAATCCGTCTTTTAGGTTGCAATAGTAGACATTGGTGGTCAATTATCGTGATGGGGAATCATCATTAGTTTTACATGATCTCTATTTGACTATCTTGGTTACAATTATCGTGATGGGGAATCATCATTAGTATACTAATATTTGTTTTGAACAAATGGAGTGAACGTTATGTCTTTGGTAGGGTTTCAAAATAACAACGGTTCGGTTTTGGCTTTCGTTAATCGAAAACCATTACTAACACCTAGTGATTTTCGGTAATAAAAAATCTTTACTGTTGGTTTCGCACACGGTTTGACATAAAATCAGTCAAAACATAACGTGTACATCCCTGGTTGAAGTGGGTTAAAAAGCAAACTCTCTTGAATCACAAACTTTTTCATTCTACCATTTATGTTGAGATTCCAAACCATCGTTAGACATTATTGTTTGACCTAGGTCGGACCTTGTTTCACTATATTGCAATGTTGACTTGTATGGCTTCTCAAAGTCTATTTGACTGCGAGCTAAAAAAACTTCTACACTTTCTTTGCATCGTGTTTTTTTTTTTTTTTTTTTATTTATTGAACAGTTTGACACTTCACATAAATCAAAATGTAGCCAAATATTTAGGGTCCTAGATATTTGTAGAACCGCAGTAACCCACAAGTTGCTAGAAGAAGATCCAACACCAATAGAAGATTGTGATTGACTGTATCTAGGAATATCTATTAGAGAAAACTTAGTAAAGGAAAAAAGAGTGCAACATGTAAAATAAAACTTATCCTAAAGTTGACTTTGGACATTTACACAAACTAGTTTTCAGTTTCAAACAGTTAAACCCAAGTTTTCAAGTCATGAACCTCTCTCTATTTAACGGTGCCAAACCACCGCTCAACAGCTGCCTACGAAACAGCCACAAGCTCTGGCGATTCTCCCATTCACGAAAATAAAGCAAAATCCTATCTCATGCCATGCTTCTTACCTTAATCATACAATTATACTTACAGAAGCAGCATAGTGGTGACTAAATTCATATGCTTAAAGATAAAAATAAGGATTAAGGACATAAATTATATCATGCTCAATATTATTCTGTTCCATAATCAATAAATATACAACATTTGTGATCATGATCCTTCTTTTTATCTAGCCACACACAACAATCAATGACGCTATAACACTAACTACCAATCAACATAATAAACCAGGAAACGAGTAATTTCCTGGAGACGCGCCAATTTATTATGAGTTTATGTTTAAAACATATGCACATGAGAGATTGTTTACCTTTATCAAAGGCTATGCCTGCAAATACCCTTTCGCATCTAGGTAACGTACCACTTTCTCAGCCATAACCTCAGGTGAAGAACACACCTCCCCTTCCATTTGAATCGTTATCTGCGCATTCCAATTTCAACTCTTATAACAACAAGAAGGCTCATTAAGACCGATCTCATTTATAAGTTGCTTAAAATTAGAGATACCTATGATGTTATAAGTGAGCATACCTCAGAATTTAGGGGCACTTCATACGGGTCATCTACACCAGTGAAACCTGCAAAGATAATAGTATCAAATATTGAAATATAACACATCGCTTTTGGAAGTTTATACTAGACGCATGAGGTGATAAAAAAAAAAAAAACACATGAGGGCATTGAGGCAGCGCTTCATGTACATGTGGGCTAAAATTGATCAAATATACGGTCTGGAGCAAAGGCTGGTGTAGTGATGTGTAAAAATGACCAAAAGGATGAAGATGCTAATATATTAGGAATGGTTAACTTGATTAAAAGGCTCAATGCCGCTTTTGATTGTACACGGAGCAGTGCCTCGGGTATGTGAAGCTCTCACCTCCTGCTTCTTAAAACAAAACCAACACGACAACGAAAGACAAACTTACTGTCATTCATATTTCAAAACTGCGATTACAGTTGAGCAGACTAAAGAATTACCTTCAATCTTTCCGGCACGGGCAAGTTTGTATAAGCCCTTTGGATCCCTGGCCTCACAAACATGTAAAGGCATATCCATGAAAACCTATAAATCACATTAAATGCTAACTGTTATGCAAATGCAAAAATCATCATAAAATGGAATCTTTTAGGTATAAAATCAACCTCAATGAAATCTCCATCTGGGAGTATGGATCGACAGGCATCACGATCTTTTCTATATGGAGATATCACACTAGCAATGCAGATGACTCCAGCATCCGAGAACAACTTTGCAACTTCTCCTAAAAATCGATAAAAGAACATGATCACAATTTACAATACGATTAGCGCAGCAAAATTCAGTTATAGTAATGGAGAGGTATTAGAGATTGGAACATTTAACTCACCAATTCTTCTTATATTCTCTGCACGATCTTCTGTTTTGAAAGTAAGATCACTGTTCAGACCATGCCGGACATTATCACCGTCAAGGACGTATGTCAGCTTCCCTCGCAAATGCAAAGCGCGTGTTAACTCACAAGCCAATGTGCTTTTACCTGACGTTGCAGTATCGCAGTTACAGTTAAACCTTTTGATAGCTGGTTAATCATATAAACAGGATTAAATATTTAGGTTTTTCATAATGAAATTGGAAGTCGCATACGCCAGTGTTGTCAACAGCGCAGGGCAGGGCACATAGGCAGAGCTCGGCGGCTAGGCGCTAAAAAATGAGGTCTTTTTTAAGCTAGGTGCATGGTATAAAATACCATTTTTAGGGGTATTAAACATGTTTTAGGCTTGTTTAGGGTTAGCTTACGCTGCTTTATGTTGATTATAAGCTTATTTAGGTTGATCCCTGCCTTAATTAGGAGATTTTTTACCGGTTTTAGCCGGAATTTGGCCGGATTTTAGCCGGAAAATCACCTGAATGCGCATAAACAACTAAAAGGTGGGTTTTCAAGTCACAGCGCACAAGGTGTGTTGTGCTGCACTTCTGCGCTTAGGCGAGCACCTTCTGCGCTTTTGACAACTATGCATATACCAAAACCATAGACAGATTATCCTGCATCATGTACATGCATCATTTCAAAACAAATAATACATTTTGAACCGCGGGAACTGCATAATTCACTAGTACATTTTACTTTAAGTGTGACGCGTAAAGCAGCTACATAACCGCCTACCCCACTATCTCATTAAATCATCACTGAACTATGTACAAGTGCGTTATGTAGTTCTCGCACTTCCCAACATAAAATCGGTTTTAAAAATAACACGTCCTTATCAACATCATAATCTAAGTTCAAATTAATCATCATAATCAAGCAAAATTTGTTCAATTATGATCATAAGTTAAAAACTAACCTGAACCACTAAGACCAGTAATCCATATAACACAACCTTTCTGCTGAAGCAACTCCTGCCTATCAATCTTCTCTACCGAACATTTATGCCAAACAATATTCATCAATTCCCCTCCCTTCCTTAAATTTTCATTACAAATAAAACCTGTTTTCAACAAAACAATCACCTTAACACCTCATATCTAACACAATAATATTGTACGATTTAAAATTTAGGGATGAGCAGTTCGCATTGGGTACCAAAAAATACTAGTACCAAACCGCACCATACCATACCATACCGATCAATTTCCGTCCCAATTTAGTTTATTACGGTATGATATTTTACCCACTTTTTACCTTTGAACACTGTATTGTACCAGTACCATACATAGCACTTATGGTACCAGTTCAGTATGGTACGATATTTGACCAACTTTTTATCTTCGAATATTGTAGTGTACCGGTACCGGTACCGTACATAGCACTTATGGTACCAATTCGGTACAGTACATATTTTACGCACTTTTTACCTCTAAACACTCTATTGTACCGGTACCATAAATACTACTTATGGTACAAGTCCGGTACAGTACGATATTTTACCCACTTTTTACCTTCAAATCTTGTACTGATGCCTTACCAAGCACTTACGGTATCAGTTCAGTGCACCTTTTACCTTTGAATACCGTACCAAACACTTATGGTACCGTACGGTACCCATTTTTGGGATATTTGGGATCGCTAGCTATGCTCATCCCTAATTATATTATAAATCAGCAAAAAGTGAGTGCTGATGTGAATCACCTTCATTGGAATTGGAATTAATTTCAGTACTACTGGTTTTCAAGGAATACATTCTCGAAGCCTCCTCCTTCCCCTTCACTGACACATATTTCAACAACTTTGACGCCACGTTCTGACGGCAATTTAACGGCGTTGACGGAGAGTTCCCGAACCCTACCTTAACGGAGTCAATCGACAGTGAAGGATTCAAAACCATTGGATTAAATTAACGCGCCAAACTCTGTATATATATTATAACATGAAATTTGTAGATTTAGAACGTATATATATTATATATATTTGAATGTGAAGATTTGTTTCAGATGTTTAGATCTTCGATCAGAGTTTGCTTATCGAAGGTTTTATATGTAATGAAATCTATGACAATAATATTTATATTAATTAGAATATTAATCCATCACTCTCGTTGTTTTAGAGGGTGTTTGGGATTGAGTTTCAAAACACCTTATTGACTTCTTCAATAAATTGTTTGTGTAACTCAAGCACTTCTGTTTTGACTTTATGCTTTTGGTTTTTGAATTTTGGAAAAACTTACAAATCTATCACATATACCACCAATGTTCACAATAAGTTAATTGAAACACTTAAAAAAAAAAAAACAATCTATTGACTTTTTGATGTTTCTCATCCTAAAAGCTAATCCAAACAATTTTTTAAAACTGTTTTTCAAAAAAATCATAAATTAATAAGCATTTTGACCAAAAGCACTTTTGCATTTCCAAACTCAATGCCAAACACTCTTAATTTTAGACTAGGTGTAATGGCATTATGTGGGCATGAATGAGTTTGATAACACCCTTAACATCGCTCCCTTGGGCATTATGGAGGCATAAAAAAAGAGGGATCTTTATAGTATAATGGCCAAAAAAGAGAAAAATAAGGAAAGCAATGATTAAAAGGACATTAAAAAGGATTAACTATTATACATTCTTTGAAGGACATTATAGGGTATTAGACCATGTGTAGTGGGGCTTGAAAAACATAAGTCCTCCTCTTCTGATTAATCCACGTGGCAGCTGAGTTAGCATGGGACGTTAATTTAAAATGTAGTGTAGTGGGATGGGAGAAAATTGGTCGCTATTATAAAAAAAAAAGTAAACAACAACAACAAACATCAGCCATCTTCTTCTTCATATCTTCTTCTTCTTCATCACCATCACCATCATCATCTTCTTCATCTCTCTCACACAAATCACCACCACCACCGGCCACCATCAATCAACATCACCACCACCATCTGCAAATCACCACCACCATCGTCCACCATCATCACCACCACGGTACACCTTCTTTTTCTTCGTTCTAGAGAGAAACAGAAGAGAAGAGAGAGAGATGACGTGTCAAAAATTTATTGGTTTGATAATTTGCATTCGACCGCTAAAACAAAAACGCCCCGACCTCTTTTTCACCTTTAGCCCCCCACCGTAACGGTGTTCCAAGCGCGAATTTTAATTTAGCGCTACACATCACGCTCGACTACATATGGTGTTAACCATTACCATAGTCTTTGTGTATGGGTGTTTAGAATTGTTTTAAGATAGGCCATTTGTTAAGTTGTACCTATCCACGTCATTAAAATTAACTTTACCTATTTGGTATTTTTTATATATATATATTTTTATTCTTATGTCCTATCACCTATGAATAAAAAATGAAAAACCTCTTACTAGTATGAAATGTATACCATAACTAAATGATTGGGAGTTTAAACTCTATGGAGCGTATAAAGGTGCAAAGAGTGGTGCATTGAAAAACTACTAAATTATCCGGTTTGGGCTTTATAAACAGATCCTAAAATGAATAGGCTCTCGTAAGTTAAACATGCCAAGCTTAAGTTTAGATGAGCTCGTGCTCAAGCTTGCTTAACTCATTTACGCTAGTTGTCCTTACACGTAACCTTAGTTAAAATCAGTCGAGCTCTGTTTCTAACTAGATGTGTAGAAACTATTTATTTTGATGTTTATTTCGAAGAATATATATATTTTTTTAAGAAAAAAGCTAGTTTTGATGTTGATCGAATTTATATAAAAGCAAACTAAAATAAAGGAATATTCTAAAGATAACACTAAGACATCGACTAATTTGATTTATATTGGTAGAAAGTGGAGAAAATAAGTTTGTCCACGTACGTAATAGTTAGTGACACATGGTCCTACACCCAATATACGCTGTAGGTGCGTATATGAGTTGGACTCGAAGACATGGTCGCCACGTCCTTTGTCAATGGAAGATCACGTGGTTTCCAACAAAAAAAATGTTTGATATTCAATTTTTTATTCTATACAATTTGATGTACACTTATAATTTATTTAGTTTATGAATTTGAATTTAGTGTAACCCATCTCATAATTACAAATGAATCTTGACAAAAAAATATGTTTTATTTTTGAAATATCTACAAGTTGTTGTCATGGGTGCGTCTAGTTCCAATGCAAATGACAGGTGCAAGAGAGTGAAAGAGAGAGAGATTAAAAGAGTTATTTTTGTAGGAACCCCTCATATATAAAATAAATTAAACAAATTTAATTATGATGACAATAGAAAATAAAAGCAAATACAATACTGTTACAACTCAATAAACAAAATACAAGAATGGAGTAGAAGTAGAATAATATCAAAAACCTGAGGATCGTGTTGAACACAGGGCCCTTAAAACAAATTCCGAGTCTATTAACGAGAACTCGTTTTGTTTCACATGGCACAACAGCCGGAACAACAAGAATACTACCGGAGTTGGCTCTGACCCGAATAGTACCTGAAAACAAGAAGAAACAGAAAGTGATTGCTGGAGTAGGGAGGTGTTAGTGATTTTCAGAATAGTGTGTCTAAGGTGTGTCTTCAATCAAGGATCTCCTTGGTATTTATACAGTCCTAAATCATATCAGTTTCGGAAAGCATTAAAAACGAAGAATAAATGTCATTGAACGTCTTCAATGGCATTTATTTAGTTCTTAAAGTTTTAGACGAAACTGATTGACCAGACAGTTACACCACTGAGCTGTTACTGCTGAATAGCTGAGTCCGTCTGAGTGGGCGCGCGAAGTAGTCTGCGGAACACGTGATTCTCGTTCTACGTCAGTGGAACAGACCCGCGTCTGCGTAGAACGTTTTTTGACGTTCTACGTCAGCGGAAGCTGCTCCACTCGCCACCCGAGCGCCTGCGAGGAAGCATCCACGTAGACCAGGACGCCACCTGGTTGTCTGCTCATACTCGCGTGCCATCACCTGCCACTGGGTCCTATGCAGAGGACCTCAAACCTGCTTTCAAAAATACAAAGACGGCTCTTGGTGATGCGAGTGTGCGAAGTGCAAAGTGCGCCATCAAAGCGCCACATTGCGCCCATCGCCCGCGCCACGCGCGCGTGTGCGAGTGCGAGTTAGGGTGCGGAGCACCCTTCGCGAGTTCCACAGTGTGTGCTCCTATGAAACAATAAGGAAGGAGTGTTCCCATTTATTTACCACTCATGTCATCATCACTCCTCCTATGTGGGACAAATTCCACTTTGTTTCAATTTTCAGCTTTAAGTTTTTCAATCACCAATCTTTAAGCATCGATATCTCATTCATCTCAACTCCGTTTTGGACGTGGTTTGGTTCGTTGCGAAGCTCTCACAACATAGAGCATAAACCCAAAAAGAAATATATAAATAAACTTCGGTTTCAATTATATATTTTAGTCCAAAGTTAGGAAAAACTCATTTTCCTATATTTTGTGAAAATAGCTGTAGGAGGATCGTTTTGTCAAAAACAAATAGTTTGATCAAACAAGTCTACCAATTCAGGTGCGGAATCCCTGAATCAGTTACGAAATGATAATAATATCAACAAAACACGCAAATCACCTTTAACATTCCATTTCATTCATAAACACACTTGATTAAACTTACAAAACCTTGTTTACAATGAAATAAACAATATTCAGACTCAACTAGAACCCTAGGGAGAAAACCAGATCGAAGGAGGGAAACAAATGACCAAAAACTTAATTTGAAAATGAAAATCAAACTATATATAGCCTGCACATTCGCCCCCCGTAAGGGTCGAATGTGCAGGTTCGCCCCTTTATTTGGGCGAATCAGCCCATAGCTCTACAAAACTCTTCCTTCGACCTGAATGTTCTACCTTCGACCTATTATAGTCACCTTCGACCCTTTTAGTTCCACATTCGACCTTACGTTTTTTACCAAAACAGAATTGAATGCGCAATCCAATAACACTAGTCGCAAAACGTGTATTAACAAACTCCCCCTCGACTATTGCTTGGATTGCCTTCGTGCTTCGTCCATCTGCTTATTCAACAACTTGATGCGCAATAAGGTCTTCTGCTCTTTTGTCATGACTGGTTCAAAAGTTTGTTTCAGTTTCTTCTTTTCTTTCGTAATCTTCACAAACTTCCCCAGTTTCTTGTCATAGTCGCATCCCGCATTAACATCCCAAGCGAAGCACAAGCATACCACCCGTTGGTATTTCAAAGCTTGCTCGCTGTCCTTCTCTTCACAGTAGATTGGGTTGTAATACAGCATTATAATGTCTTCGTGTGAGCAGTTTATCAACCACATTGGATCAAATAAATGTATCTTCTTGAATTCATCTCTCCCATCTTTCAGTAAGATAACAACTTCTGCGGTCTTCCAGTCATAGTACCACCACATGAAATCTTTAGAAAAATGTTGTGGAATAGGCATTAAGGAATATGTTTTAACACGGTCGGTGGTTTATACTTCAAAGTCACCTTGTTCAACCCCGTTATCTGATCTTTGATCTTCTTATGGACAATCCTCTTCGGATACTGTGGGGTGAACACGTCCCATTTCGTTCTGCTCTCTCTAGCCATGCGATATGCAAAGTAGCAAACTGCATCATTGTTCACAGTTGCACCTGACAATGTATGTTGGCAGACATCGCGTACAGCCCAATAAGGTAGTGTTTTAATGTCCTGGAATCTGTTAAAATACATAATTCCTCTCTCCCACTTTACTGCAACACACCTTAGCTGTCTTAGATATTTCCACCCGAGAGCTCTTCCCTTGAATAATTCGTTGTGGAATTTATAAAAGCCTCCCTGAATTTAAGTCTTCGGTCGGTTGGCTTCCTTTTCTTTCAGCTTCCTCAACAAGCTTTTTAGATCGTCAGATTGTTCAACAATTGGTTTCTGACTTTCTGAGTTCTTGAAGACTTCATCAACGAACTTCATACTCTTTTCACGTGCAAGTTTCTCAGCTTGGCTTAACATTTCTTCAGAAAATTTAGGAAATGCAGAATCCTGTTTGTCTTTGAAATATTCTAGATATTCCTCACTAGTAATATCCTCCATCTCAACATCTTCAAACACTGGAGTATCTCTATCATCAGAGTGATTTCCTGCTTCTTTCTCAGGAATGTTAGGAATCTGGTTCTCACTCATCAACTCTTCAAGAGATTTCCCAACTTGTTTAGCCAATCCTTCAAGTATTTCTTTAGAAATTGCTGCAGAAACTTCACCATCTTCAAGATCTGGATCGTTATACTCAAGCTCGAATCTCATATCATCTGATTCAAATATTTCAGAAAACTTTCCTCTAAACTCAATCGTCCAGACTTTCTTTGTCAACATCTGGCGATATAACTTTTTGTCCTCATCAGATAAAGATCTGATCTTTTCATTCCATAAAATATCATCATCATCAGTGTTACCACCAGGAGCTTTCGAACTTGATTCTCCTGCATCTTTTCCAGCGTCTCTCTTTTCACATTTATACTTATCAGTATCATCATCATCGTCATCATCATCGTCATCATCATTAGTAGAACTGTTATCAAAATCATCTCCAGAACCATCTTTGTCATCATCAGCTTTCTTCTCAAGAGCATCACCGGCATCCTATTCTAACTCTTCATCTTCTTCTTCTTCCTCTAATTTAGATGGTTCAAAGTCAACAAGCTCTTCTTCACGCTCCTTATCTTCCTCTCCTTCTTTCAACTGAGGAGCTTTCTCATAAAGATCGTCAATTAGCTTCCTTAAGCTCTTATTGTCTTTCTTCACTTGCTTATTCTCGAGTCTCAAAGAAATGTATCTTCTCGTATTTCTCTGTTCATGCTTTAAAAACTTCTGATTTTCATCCTGAAGTTGTTTAATCTTTGCTTCCAAACCTTCTTGACTCTCTTGTGAAGACTCAACAATATCCAACATCTTTCTATCATTATTTCTCAACTGCTCAATCTCTTGCTGTTGCTGGTTAAGGATCTTCATCATATCTGTAAGCTTCTGGTTCACTGCACTCATCACATCACTAGATACAGTAACCTTCGGTGTTGAAGCCTCAGCAACCGGAGTCTTTTTCTTAAACTTGTTTAAGACTCTTTCCATAGCCTCATTAAAGTCTTTAGTTGGATCAGCAGTTTTCTCAACAACAGATTTCTTCTGTTTCTTTGCTGCTGGGGATGTTACAAGAGTAGCAGATTTAGAACTTGATACCTCAGGAAATTTCTTTCCTGCAATCAGAATCTCTACTTCTTTCGCTCTCCTCTTCTTTGGCTTTTCAATCTCATCTGCCTTTGATGTCTTCTTGTACATAGGCTTCTTTTGCTTTTCACCAACCATCGGTGATCCACTAAAATCTTCTGCACCTATGCCAAGACTCATATCTATATCGTCCATCACAATCGGACTCTTCAATCTCTGTTCTTCTAAAGTCTTGTTGAGACTTTTAGACTCACCAGCCATAGTGGCCTTGGGCTTGGTTTTCTTAACAGTCTCATCAGCAGAATCCCACCTCTCATCTTCTTGAGTCTCTTCTGAATCAATAGACTCTTCATCAACCAATCTGGTACCTTTCTTAGCCATACTTTTCTGTCTTTTTGACGTTTTCTTTGGAGGTACAACCTCATCCTCCTTTTCTTTACCCTTTCCTTTCCCACTCTTAGTACCAACATTCACTACTTGTCTCTTTCTCTTTGCTTCAGGATTGACGTGAAACAAAGGATCATCGTTATCAGATTCACTGTTTGCATTTCTAGCCTTATCAACACCTGGATCCTGATAATCAGGATTAATCAAGTGTCCAAACAGATTCTCCAGGGGTGGTCTTTCAGTTTCAGGAACCCCTTTGTAACCCTTCATCCTCACCAGTGTGTTCAAACTCATACGATCTTGAACTAAAATCTGTGTCGGATCCTTTCTCAGATTTTTGTACTTCTGATAAAAAATCATCTAAAGAAACCTGGGATAAAGTAAAAACTTCTTGTGCTTCAAACCTTTTAATGGTTCAAGCATGTGATCCAATTTCATCCCAGATACATTAAATGGCTTGTTCAGAATAAGAGCCACCGTCAATGAACTAATGCTCTTCCTCATTACATCGTAGCCACCACTAACGGAACCAAATACATGCAACATCACATGAGCCAAGTATTTAAATTGCGGACACAGTTTACCCTTGTGTAAGGCTCCATCTATGATTGGTCCATTGTACTTCATTCTCAAAAAGCATTTCCTTTGTTCTATCCATGACAAACTTCTTGGTTCAGTTGTCTCATCCTTCAGTCTCAATGCTTTACGAATATCACACTATGTCACTATCGCCAACTGCCCTTGAATGTTACTAACAATAGCAATTTCATTATCCCAAAAGTCAATCCTCGCATTCTTTCAAAAATCCACTTGATGATCTTTGTAGATTATGGCAGGTGTGGCTATCGCATCAACAACTCTGCTACGCTTCAAGAACTCTATGATTCCAGTGAATTCCGTATGCTTCTTGACATCGCCAAGAAACGCACAGCAGTTGTGAGCCTCTTCAAATGGTAATTCTTCTTCGGGTTTCTTTTCGGCAGCTTTATCAGATGATCCTGCTGGAATATCAGTCTTTTGAGGTTCTGCCATTTGAAAATCCGCAAAAACAAAACATGAAAATTCATTAAAAACGAACAAAATTCACAAAATTGAAATTTTGGTTTTTGGAAGTCCACCTTCGTCCCTACGTAGGTTCGAATGTGGAAAATCTAGGGTTCGAATGTGGAAAACAAGGTTCGAATGTGAAAAATTTGATTAAACATGTACATTCGACCTTTATTCCACCTTCGCCCCTATGACAAGTCACCTTCGACCAGAAAAGCCACCTTCGACCTTTCTTAAACGGTCGAACCTGACTATTCATATGACCAATTTTCCAGAATCCAAATTTGACCATCTAAACATGTCATTTTCATTCGTTTCATCTACTAACATGTCCGATTAAGCTTTTTAAACAATCAATTGTGACAATTGTTTAGTTATTGACTGTTTTCCCAATAATTAGGGTTTTCACAGTTTTTAAAGAATCAATTGGTCAATCTAATGTGTTTTAAACCCTGATTATGTTGTATTCTCGCCCTAAAACAGTCAATAACTAAATCCTAAGCAAGAATTATATCAATAACAGTCTATAATAATCCAAACGATTCAGTTCTAGGGTTCGAACTTAATAATCAACAATCTGGCTTCATTCCTTGAGGATTACCTGTGTATTTGATATGAAAATGATCAGAAAATGCTAAGGATCAATTGTATAAGGTCTAGAAAAATCAAGCAACAAGGGTTTGTTATCTGAGAAATTTGAAATTTTTTTTGAATGAAGGTTCGAACGTGCAGACTTGTATATATAGGCTCCACATTCGACCATTTTATCAGGGTGAAGGTGAAACTATTTCCACCTTCGACCCCAATGAAAGGCTCGAAAGTAGAAACAGGGTTCGAATGTGCAAAATACACATGAACACTCACATTCGACTGTTTTAAAAAGCTCGAATGTAAAGGAAAATTCCACATTCGACCCATCGAAAGGGGCGAATGGAGATTGGAATTTTTGAACATTTTACCAAATCTCAAAATCGAATCCCGTTCAATCTTTTTTCTCATCTTTTAAGCATCCAACATTCATCATTTCATATTTAAAAGTCACAAAACTCAAATGATTCATCAAGTTTCAGAAAACGACCATCAATCACCATCTGTTATAAAAAATAACATAGAAGTGTAAAATCTTTTTGGTTTTTCTGAATTTTATGTTAACACACACCTAAAATCTTTTTGAGTTTTTGTAAATTTTGAACAAATGTAAAATGCAGGAATGAAAACATAAAGCAGTAAATGTTTTGTGATTTCCGGTAAGAGGATCATATCAGTTTTTGAGAAATTTGATCACACCGTTGATCTTTAGTGTTTATTATCATTAAAGTCAATGTGTGATCCAGCAATTGTTGATATTGTTATCCACATAAGCTCTCATATAGACTCTTATGCAGTGTTTGATACGATTATCTATAGTATAAACAAAATTGTCTATGGTTCCCACGCACACGACATACTCCCGTATCAAGGAATAATTGCACAAAGACTCATTGTAACGCGTGATTATGCTTTTTTTATCTGTAATATTACAAGGTATTGAGGCATAGAGATGTACAGGTTAGCAAATCAATGCTACAAAGTAACATATGCACTCTACCAGGTTGAGGGCTAATATCAATCATGATTTGCATCAATGATTGGATACGATGCATTTAGATAATCTTTGATTATCGTCATACATAGAAAGTTCCTCAATTCGGTAACTTTAGGTTTTGGCATTAAAGCTCTTTTAGCAAGATACCCTGTCTGATCTAGGTCCGTAAAACCTTACGACAAAAGATCAGAAAGGCTATCCCCAGATAACTAGTAACATAACGACCCGTAACCTCCAAGTTTTGTACAAATACCCTATCAAACGAAATTACGGTACTAAGACCATATGCCAATGAGGAGTTCATCCACATATCAATTCGTTTAATATGTATGTATCTAACATGCAGTAATAGGTCTATGAAGCCTACCAGCACATCACATAGACTCAACATACGGCTTATATAACATATCAAATCTTTAGCATGTGTCAGATCTCTACTAATGTATTATCATTTCCTCTTTTATTCCAGGAAAATCATTTTGGGTTTTTCGAATTTTTATGGCTTTTTGGATTTTTCAATGTTTTTGGATTTTTCTGAAAATCTAAAACTCCCCCTAAAATGTAAAACATATTTTTGGGTTTTTGGTTTTTTTGAAAAACAAGAAAACTAAAAACTAAAAATGATAAACAGAGGTGATGATCAGTCTTGTTTCTCTTTTATACCATTAGCTTTTAATAAAAACTCGAATCGAGATCTATCGAAAGCTTTGGTAAAAAGATCTGCACGTTGGTAATCAGTGTGAATTTTGACCATGTCAATCAACTTTTTGGCATAACAGTCTCGGATAAAGTAATATTTAATCTGGACATGTTTAGCTTTTGAGTGATTGACCGTGTCTTTAGTTAATGCAATTGCGGCTTCATTGTCACACTGAATATGGATTTTAAGAAATTGCAAACCGTAATCGACCATCTGTTGTTGAATGCTGACACATATTCTGCTTCACATGTGGATAGTGCGACTGCCGTCTGCTTCTTGCACTGCCAGGTCACGAGCCTACTCCCCAAAAATTGACATCCAGCCGTTGTGGATTTGCTGTCTTTGTCACAACCGCCCCAATCTGCATCATTTAAAGCAATTAGGTCAAAATTATCATCATTAGGGTACCATAGTCCTCTTGACGAACACCCCTTCAGATATCATAGGATTCGTTTGACAACTGCGAGATGACTCTGTTTCGGCTTTAACTGATATCGTGCACAGAGACATGTGGCAAACATTATATCTGGTCTGGATGCGGTGAGATACATCAGAGATCCGACGATTGCTCTGTATGTAAAAGGATCAGTCAGCTCCCCCTTAGCGTCCACTCCAATCCCGTGATTAGGTTGGATCGGGGTATCCATCGGCTTTGAATCTTCCATCTAGACTCGGCTCAAGACTTCAGAAACGTATTTCGTCTGGTGAATAAAGATCCCCGTTGGTCTTTGTTCCACCTGCAGGCCGAGGAAAAACTGCATTTCTCCCATCGCACTCATCTCGAACTTTTCCTGCATCACTTTTTCGAATTCTCTGCACAAAAGTTCATTAGTAGATCCAAAAATAATGTCATCAAAATAAATCTGGACTAGAAGCCAGTCATCCCTTGTTTGTTTGGTGAACAGAGTGCAGTCTACCAAACCGCGTTTAAATCCTTTGGATAGAAGATACGTGCTCAGCTCCTCATACCATTGGCATGGAGCTTGGTGCAACCCGTATAATGCTTTTTTCAAAACATAAACCTTATCCCGGTGGATAGGATCTTCAAAGCCTGGAGGTTGACCTACGTATACCTCTTCCTTGACCACACCATAAAAAAAACGCACTCTTAACGTCCATTTGATACACCTTGAATTTCTTGTATGAGGCAAACACCAGAAAGATGCGAATTGCTTCTAAACGTGCCACAGGTGCATAAATCTTGTTGTAGTCGATTCCTTCCACTTGATGAAAACCTTGAACTACCAGTCGAGCTTTGTTTCTCACGATTACGCCTCTGTCATCCTTTTTGCACTTGAAAACCCATTTGGTTCCAATTTTCTTTCTGCCTGGGGGTAAATCTGTTAGTGTCCACACTCCCAATTTCTGAAACTGCAAAAACCATCCTGCATCGCCTCTACCCAAGCATCATCCAAAAGAGCATCCTTGTAAGTCCGCGGTTCAACCTGCGAAACATAACAAACAAAAGACCAGTCATTCTGACAACCAAATTTATGAATTTTTGCATATAAAGCTAAAGCGCCAAGATTTTCTGGTGAGTTTGCATTCCAAAGTTGTCCTCTAGTCATAACACTGCTACCAGGATCACCAATTACTTGCTCGAGCGGGTGAATACGATGAATCCGAGATTCTGGATGATTAGGTACTTGCACTCTCGTTTGAGTAGTCAAATTCTCTGTCAAATCCAGATCATTACCCAAGTTGGATGATGAAGCAACATTTGTATTTGGGTTCACTGGTGTTGGATCAGTATTTCTCTTTGAATGAACTTGCTAGTGAACACTTAGGTGTTTAGCAAGTTCTTGATCAGTGATAGCACAGCGGAATGTTATGAGTTTAAAGCTACACTTATCAACAGGAGTTATTACTCCCCCTGGATTGAGAAACTAATAAATGATAAGTATTTATTGAGAATCTAAGTATTGAATGAGAATGAAACACTTAGACAGATTCTCAATAAATATGAAATGGAAATAACAATAATATGTGTTGAAGGATTTCTATGTTAAAATCAATGTCTAAAACAGAGGGATGAACCCTTCTATTTATAGACTTTACAAATACATGAACCTTGCCAAAAAGCAAGTTTAGAAACAAGTTGCAGTCTTGGAACTTGTACATAAAGTAAAAGTAATACTAAACTAATAAACTACTGATACAAAAGGCGGTGGAAAAGATCTTCTCATAAGTACTGATGAATGACAAACTACTGATGAATAGTTTGTTCTTTAGTAGTTCTTCAGTAGAAATGTCTGGTTTGAACTTCAGAACTTCTGATGACTTTTCTTCTTCAGTACTTGTGGAATCTCTTCTTTAGCAGTTTGATCTTCCTTCTTCAGCAGTTCTATACTTAGAATATTTTGACAGAAGTGAATTAGACTAAGGTTTGCAAAAGTGGTTTCACCAATCCTTTTTGTCCTAACAATCTCCCCCTGGATTGATGAAGCTAAAACCTTACTAATTCCTTATTGTTCTCTTCTGTCATTAACAATTTTCCATATTCCTTTGAACATGGAATTCTTCAGCTGGTTCAGCTGTTCATCAGTGAGAGATCCTTTTTGTGGTTCTAGATGTTGGATTGTAAGCAGGTCTTGAGTTGATAGCTTCTTCAGATCATTCATCGACTTATAGGCTCTGCTTGTCTGATCTCTTCTTGTCACAAGTACTGAGTTGTTATCAGTAAAGGACCATCTGATGATAGGTACTTTAGACTTGTCAAAGTCTAAAGTGTAGGGAACCATGGTGGTACCCTGGGATTCTCCTGAGTGTTGGATGTTTTCAACTTCAGTGACTCTCAGGTGGGATTCACTTCCTTGTTCTTGTTGCATCACATTAGGTAGTTGAAAGGTTGGCAAATGATGTTCAGTAACTACCTTAGTGTGCAGTTTGTCTTTGATGGTTTTCTGAATTTGATAGGCAAAGGTGGAAGGATCCTTGAATTGTGTGATCAGAGGTTTTTCTTCTATGTCAAAGTCAGAATGGAGTACTGTACTTCCTTCTAGTAGTACCATTCTGAAATCAGTCTTCACATTCTCCTCTGATTTCTTCTTTTGAGTAGCTGGTCTTCTTTGAACACCAGAAGTTCTAACTACTGAAGTTGGTACTTCAGCAGTTTGAAACTTCTCTGGATTTGCAGCCCTTGCAGCCTTATATTTTCTATAAGTGTCCATTAATCTTTCTTCTTTCCATTTGGACACAGAGGCTTTTGAACCATAACCATTAGCTACTAGTTCTTCTATCATCTGAGCTCTCTTGGCTTTTGCATCTTTACTTGTTGCAAGTTTGTCTGCAATAAGTTGAGCTCTTCTTGTCAGCTCTTCCATGGAGAGTCTCTTTAATGTGTGGGCTTTGATCTTGCTGTTCTTAGTAATATAAGACATCAGTTGATGTCTTTTATCTTCCTCAGCAATTCCGTCTAGGCTAGCCTGCCTTTGAAGTTCAGCTTCATAAGCCTGTAGCTTTTCATCCAGGCTTAAGTCTAAGTCATCCCTTTCTTCCAGAGTTTTCCAAATCTGATCTTCCTTGGCTTTCTTCTGAGCTGCCACTAAACTCTTCTCAAGAAGTTCTGCTGATTGAGAGATTGGAGAAGGGTTTAGTACAGTCATTGTGGTAACTGTTGTAATAGGCCTAGGAGGAACAGAAGTTGGTTGAGTAGGTTCAGTTGATCTGGAAGGCTCTTGTTCAGCAGTTTGAGTGTTGGAAGTGTTAACATCAGATGGGTTGACAACTACTGAAGGTTTGTCAACTACTGAGGGATTGCCTTCAGTACTTTCTGATTCTTCATCAGAACTTTGTCCATCAGAGGTTTTTTCATTGTGCCCTTGGGATTCATCAGACTTTTCAGCATCTTCTACTTCTTGAATAGAGACACCAAATTGTTGGGCCAGTTTTTCTTTTCTGGCTTGGTTTCTTTGATCTCTTTCTAGGATAGCCACTCTTGCCTTTTTCCTGGATTCAAGTGACTCCATAGGTTCCTTAATTTTCTCCCCCTTTTTGGCTTCATCAGTCTTTGATGTTGAATCTTGGGAGAACTGACCTGTAAGATTAGCAATCTGTTTGCTGTTGAAGTCAATCTTGTTGGACAGATCGTTCATCTTTGTCTGTATCACCCCAAATTGGTTCTTTATGGACACCTCCAAGTTAGCTGTGTATGTTTGGAAGTGATTCTTGATGAGGGTGTTCATCATATGGTATAAGGGACCATCTGGGCTGCATAGCTGGTTCATGTCTATGCTGGATTGCCCAGGGAATTGGGTAGGCATTTGTAGTGAGGGGTGTGTTTTTGGTTGATCTTCTTGTTGTACAGAAGATGCCACTCTAGGGGAATCAGGGATTAAGTGGACTTTAACCTGATCTGGTGTGACTAGCTTTTTGAGCATAGATACACCAGGTGCAGGACCTTCACTTGTAGCCGTCAATTCAGTAGTTTGGTGTTTTGAAACATCATCCAAGTCAATGGAATCATCTGAATCCCTGATTACATCCTCAATGAGGACTGTATCAGTTACATCATGAGCTGAGCCCAACTCAGTTGTCTCATGTACCTCTTTTTCTTGGTTCAGAGGATTTCCTACCTCAGGCATTAAGCCTTCATCAGTAGTTGCCACAGTTGAGGTCTTAGCTATGTTGCTTCTTTCCTCAGATCCACCACTGGGTGGTAAATGAGTAGTAGCAGCCTCAAAAGTACCAAGAGTTTCTAAGTTTGGGCTTAGAGACCCTGGTTCATCCTTATCTCGTTGGTTAGGGCTTTGAGTGTCCACATCCATGTCAAATTCTGAGGCTATGTCCCCTGTTTGATGTGGTTGTTGGGGACTGACATGTGTAGATGGGACTTTCTCTTTTAGCCCAGAGAGAAGTTTGGCTATTTCAAAATCAGGTTCAGAAAGTTGGGGTGCTGGTTCAGTAGTTTGGGCAGTGGGTTCAGCAGTTTCAAAAGAAGCATCAATAGGAATGGTTTTCTTAAGTCTTTTTCTTTTGAAAAGATATGTGATTGGTGCTCTTGGTGGGGTTTGAGATGGATGAGACTGAGAGGATGTTTCAGTCACATCTTTAAGAAGTGCAGATTGCACAATAGGTTGTTCAGGCATCTCAACCTCCTGAACAACTTTTCTTTTTGGTTTGGTGGGTTTTTGTTTTTGTACCTTGGGTTTCTTGGCCTTTGGGGGTGTAGGTTTGGAAGATGAGGGTTCCATGGGGACTGGTTCTGGTTCCCCTTGGTCATCTTCTGGCCAGGCAGCCTGTTTGTTGTGCCTAGAGTATGCTTGTGAGGTTAAGGGTTTCAAAATTTCAGTTTTACCCACAAGCACCTCATCACCCAGTTCTTTGATTATGCATTGCATAATGAACCTTGGGTATAACAAAAACTTCTTTTTAGTGTTATTATGATGTAACACCAACTCATTAAAGAAAAGTTTTGATGCCCTGAAATTTGTTTCATTCACAATGGAGTGAAAAATTGGTTGAAAGGTTGAGGGCATCTGGTCATAAGTAGTGATGTACAAACCGGTTTTTTTTTAAAAACCGGTCCGGTTTGTAAACCGGTTCGGTTTGTAGAGGGGTCAAAAAATCGGTTTTTTTTAAAAACCGGTTTAAAAACCGGTCCGGTTTTCAGCCTCATGGTGGACCAACTATCCAAACCGGTTGGAACCGGGTTGGAAACCGGTTTGTGGAAAAAACCGGTAAAAAAACCGGTAAAAAACCGGTAAAAAAACCGGTTTGGAGCTGCTGTTTTGCAGCCTGCTGTGCAGAAATTTTTTTTTTTTTTTTTTTTTTTTTTGAACTATTTACACACTACAAATTGTTATAAACACATTGTAACTTAAAAATACGATTTCATTAACTTAAAAACACGAAAAAAAACATCAAAACATAAACGAATCCGAAGAAATAAAACATCAAAACATCAAAACATTAAGGAATCCGAAAACATAATCTTAAAAAACATAGTCTTAATAGGAAATAAGTCTTCAAACATAGTCTACTCTTCACCCGAACCGTAGTTGCTTCTTATCCATTCATCCATTTCGGCTTCATATTCCGACATTGGTTCAGTTAAGTCCGCGTTCACCTCGTCCTCGTACACTTCGCCTTCATATTCAAGTTCTCCCTCAAGTGTTTTGGATGGTGGTTGTGAAGATGCCATTTTTCTTAGAAAGTAGAGATTAATTTGTGAGAAAGTAGATGAAGAATGCAAGATTAGAGAGTGTTTTGGATGGTGTGATTGATCCTAAACATTAAGGGTATTTATAGTATGATTGTGGGTCAAAAATCCCCAAAAAAACCAAAAAAAACGGCTACTTTTGGCTCCCAACGGCTATATAGCCGTTTGATAACGGTCAAAAACCGGTTTTCAAACCGGGTTTTTTTCGGGTTTTACAAAAACCGGTTTTCAAACCGGGTGGGCAATCAAACCGGGTTTTAAACCGGGTTCCAAACCGGTTTCCCACTCAAACGGTTTTTCAAACCAGTCTAGGATCCAGAAAACCAAACCTATACAAAACCGGGCTTTGGGGTTGGGTTGGGACCGGTTTTAAAAAAAAACCGGTTTTTGTGAAACCGGTTTACCGGTTTTTTTTTCCGGGCCGGGTTGAAAAACCGGTTTTTTTGACCATCTCTAGTCATAAGACCCTGTTTTAGGACTAAAACACATAATTATATAATGAAACAAAAGTTTGTATTTTGATTCAAAATACTTTTTAAAGATGGTAGCTTGTGAGAGAGTACCTTGATAACCACATTCAGTCATGGTTAGGTGGATTGCAGAGTTTTCAAACTTTTCAGGGCATTCACATCATTCAACCCCAGTCTGTTTGCAAGTGTGGCCGGTGTGATGGCCATTTGTCTCCCTTTGATTGTTGAGTTGAGAGAGATAAGCTCATCGTCCATCATCACTGTCTCGGCGTTAGCCCAGAACTCATTGAGTTTCCGGATGTATTGGTGGGTCTATTGTGAGAGCGGTGAAATATTGGGATTTGACGACGAGATCAATGATCTCATCGTATTGGGACCAGCCTTCTTGTTTTTCTAAGTAGGCTCTAAGATTGTGTCCCTGTTTAAGAACTAAAGCCATGTGGTTTGTGTGTGTATTAATCGAACAGTGTTTTTGCAGGTTCAGGGTTTGAGAGCTTTCTTGAGAGAGAAGGAGGGAATTTTTGCTTTTTGAATGGATAAGTGTTGGAAAAGGTATTTATCAGAAGTTTTTAAACCGCCTAGGTCAGAACTTCTTTATCAGAAGTTTTAAACCGCCTAGGTCAAACTTCTGATGTGGGGAAAGTCTGATTTGCTTTTTTTTGACTAAACTGCTGATGAAGAATTATTTTCATCAGTAGTTCCCACTTTCTCTTCAGTAGTTTTGAACAGCTGATGAATACTGATGTTTTGTTCATCAGTAGTTTCTCTCTTGTTTGTTTTTCAGAAGTTTTTCAATTTTTGAAAACAGATGTAAGTGAAAAATGAAAAAATATGTGCAGAAAAGTAAAGAGAAACACTTACAAATTTAGCATCCCTATCATGGATACTAACTTCTGAAATGTTGATGTGTCAAGGGGTTTAGTGAATATGTCAGCTATTTGATTAGCTGTTGCTACATGTTTCACTTCAATCTTGCCCTTTTCATAGCAATCTCTTATGAAATGATACCTGATTTCAATGTGTTTATTCTTTGAAAACTGAACAGGATTTTGAATGATGCTAATGGCAGATTTGCTGTCTACAAGCAATGGTGTCTTGGTCTCTTTGATTCCATAATCAAGAAGGTGATATTGGAGCCATTGTATCTGTGATGTACAACTTGCAGCTGCAATGTATTCAGCTTCAGCAGTTGAAGTTGCAACAGATGTTTGTTTCTTTGATTGCCAGGACACTAGACAGTTTCCCAAGAATTGACAACCACCAGATGTTGATTTTCTTGACATTTTACACCCTGCATAATCACTATCTGAAAAAGCTGATAACTTGGTATTGCTTGAAGCAGGATACCAAATTCCAAGAGTTGGAGTTCCTTTCAGATATCTGAAGATTCTTTTGACTGCAATGAGGTGTGATTCCCTAGGAGCTGATTGATATCTAGCACAGACACATGTTGAAAACATAATATCTGGTCTAGAAGCAGTTAGATATAAAAGGGAACCTATCATACATCTATACATGGTTTGATCAACCTGTTTTTTGATTGATGTATAAAAGTTCCATTTGATTGTTGTTTAATCTGCAGTCCCAGATTGTACTGTAGTTCTCCCATTGTACTCATCTCAAATTTTGATTGCATGAGTTTCTTAAATTCATCACACAATTTTGTGTTTGTTGAACCAAAAATGATATCAACATATATTTGAACAAGTAAGACATGATTTCCAACATGTTTTATAAAAAGAGTTTTATCAATGGCACCTCTTGTGAAGTTATTTTTGAGTAAAAAGGTTGAAAGTGTGTCATACCAGGCTCTTGGAGCCTGTTTGAGCCCATAAAGAGCTTTGTCTAGTTTGTACACCCACTCAGGATGAGAAGGATCCTCAAACCCAGGTGGTTGACAAACATACACTTCCTCTTTTATCTTTCCATACAAAAATGCACTCTTGACATCCATTTGATAAACTTTTATTTTGTTGGAAATGGCATAGGCCAAAAATAACCTGATGGCTTCAAGCCTTGCAACTGGAGCAAAGCTTTCATCATAGTCAATTCCTTCTTCTTGAGAGTAACCTTGTACTACCAGTCTTGCCTTGTTCTTTATTATCATACCAGCTTCATCTTGTTTGTTCCTAAAAACCCATCTTGTGCCAATTGGTTGCTTGTTTGGTGGTAAGGGACAGATTTCCCAAACCTGTTGCTTGTTGAATTGAAGCAATTCATCTTGCATTGCTTGCACCCAATTGTTGTCTTTGAGGGCTTCCTGGTACTTCTTTGGTTCCAGCTGTGAAATACATGCTGAGAAGAGACAAAAGTTGGAAAGCTGGTTTCTTGTAAGAACACCTGATGCAATATCACCCATGATTTGATCAAGTGGATGGTCTTTGTGTTCGATCAGTTGTTATAAACCACTGACAGGTGTTAGTGGCTCATGTTCTTCAAACAAACTACTGAGGTCTATTATATCTGGTTTAGCAGTTTCAGTGTCTTTAGTAGTTGCAGGTGCTGAAGCAGATGTTTGAGTTTGTTCCTCAGTATTTGTTGAATCAGAAGTTTGTGAAACTTCTGATGGTTTTGAAGTTGACTTAATGACTGTTTGAGGAGTCCATGGTGCTGGATCCTCATCATCAAACCTTTGATCACCATAATAAGTAGGTTTAGATGAAGTGACAGTCTTTTCAGGTCCAAAATGGAAGCTATCAAGGTCAAAAAGTTCAGCAGGATGTGCTGGAATGAGAGTGTGTTTTGACTCATTGAACTTGACATTCAGTGTTTCTTCTACTATCTTGGTTCTTGAGTTAAAAACCTTGTAGGCTTTTCTAGTTGAAGAATAACCAAGAAAGTAACCTGAATCAACTTTGGCAGCAAACTTTGAAATAGATTCCTTAATGTTCAAGATGAAACATTGACACCCAAAAGCCCTGAAAAAGGAGATAAGGGGCTTCATGCCATGAAGAACTTCATAGGCAGTCTTTGAATGTCTCTTGACAATAAGGACTCTATTTTGAACATAACATGATGTGTTAACTGCTTCTGCCCAAAAGTATAATGGTAGGCCAGAATCAGCTAACATTGTTCTTGCTCCTTCTATTAAAGTTCTATTCTTCCTTTCTACCACACCATTTTGTTCAGGAGTTCTGGGAACACTGAATTGTCTAATAATCCCTTTAGACAAACAGAATTCATCCAGAGTTTTGTTCCTGAATTCTGTCCCATTATCACTTCTGATGGTTTTGACAGGTTGAGAATATTGCTTCTCTACTTGTAGAATGAAGAACTTGATGATTTCAGCAGCCTCATCCTTGGAAAATAAGAAGAATACCCATGTAAATCTTGAGTAGTCATCAATGATGACTAAGCAGTACTTCTTCTTTCCAAGGCTCATGATTTTTACAGGCCCAAATAAGTCCATATGGAGTAGTTGAAGACATGCAGTTGTTTTTGATTCTTCAATAGACTTATAGGAGGACTTATGCTGTTTTCCCTTTAAACAGGATACACAGTGTTCTTGACACTGGTATACTTTTAAGGGTAGACCTCTGACCAAGCCCATTTTTGTGACTTTATTTATGGTTTTAAAGTTCACATGGCCAAGTCTCCTGTGCCAGAGATCAGTTTCTGAAGTTGATGCTTTTGAGAAGAAACAGGCAGTGTTGTTCAGTACTTTGTCTTTTTCAATGTCCACTGCATAGACATTGCCACATCTTTTGGCTATTAACAAAGTGTGATCTTCAATGATCTTCTCTATCAACTTTTGGCCTTCTGGTGATATGATCTTGCATGTTGTCTTTGTGAAAAAGGAGGAATATCCTTTATCACACATCTGTGACACACTCAGCAAGTTGTACTCAAGGTTTTCAACCAGATTGACCTTGTCAAACTGTATTTTGCCAGAGGAGACATTGCCATGTCCTAGCACATATCTCTTAGCATTGTTCCCAAAGGATACAGATCCATCTCTTTGACTGATAAAATTGTTTATCAGGTATCTGCATCCTGTCATGTGCATTGAGCCTCCATTGTCTACATACCAAATGCTATTTAAGCCTCTGGAAACTCTCTGCACAAGATAGCAAATCAGTTAGATTTAGGAACCCAAGCCAGTTTGGCTTTGGGTTTGCTCTTGAGAACATTTACAGTTTGTTCTTGACCAAGTTGAGAAATCCATGTCTTTTTGGCAATGGATTTTTCATTAAGAGCAATGGTGGTATCCTTTTGAGGACCACCATCAACTTTGGTCATCAGTAGTTGTACCAAGTTTATGAGATCTTTAATCTCAGCAGTTTGTGAAACTGCTGATGATTCAGGTCTAACTACTGAAAGAGAATTTTGAGAAAAAGATCTTTGTTGAGTTTTTGTCTTTTTCTGAGAAAAGGTTTTTACTGGTTGTTGTTTCCTGGGTGAAAAAGTTTTTACAAAATCATTTTTGATTTGTTTTCCCACAACCAGTTGTTGATTTTTCTTGTTGTACTGAATACCTTTTCTGTATCTGCAAAATTCTGTCTTGTGGTTGAACAGACCACAGATTTCACATTCTTTTGTCTTTTCTTTCAAAGACAAGTTCTGACTGTATTGATTGGTTTTAGGTCATCAGTAGTTTTCAGGTTCTCAACTCCTGATGTAGTTGAAACTACTGATGGCTTAAAGTCAGAATTAATCAGTACTTCTGAAGAACTTTCTTTGTGAGTTTTTAGAAAGTTCTCATGGAAAGATGTGCATTCTTCCTCTTCAGAAGTTTCACCTGAAACAATTTTTCTCCCATCTTCAGTAGTTTTGGGGAAAAAATCTGTTGGTGTTTCAGTGTGATTGTACCTTATGCCAAACCTAACATTTGAAGCACTTTGTTTGTTTAGCAATAATTGGTACCCCTTACAAGATTCAACCCATTTTTCACATGTGACCTTGGTGTCAGCAAGCTCTTGTCTGACATTTCCTAGGTCATTTATCATGATTTTAATTTGTGCTTGGGTTTCAATAGCAGTGTTAGTTAATTTAGAAACTTCTTTTGTTTTTGCAGAAAGTTTTCTTTCTAAATCACATTTCATCTGAGTGAATTTTCTCTCAGAGTCATTTGCTTTTCCTTGTAAGTGCACATTAGTCTCTCTTATGAGAGCAAAAGATTCTTTGCAAGAATTTGAACACAGTTTTGTCAAAGATTCTTTTGATACCTGTGACAAGGCAGATTTTGAGGTGCATCCCTCAAATGCCATTAAGGCAAAGTTCTTTCTGCCATTGTCTGGCTCTCCCCAGTTGATGTCAAACATCTTGTTGTCTGCATCAGGATTACACTCTGTGGTGTCAAAAGGAAGACTGCTCCAGTTAGCATACCCTGGAGTAAATAAACTTTGTTGAGAGGGTTGCTGATGCTGTGGAGGTTGTTGAGCAGCTAGAAAGGGAGGGATTTATTGTTGGCTCTGCATCTGTTGAGCAGGCATCTGTACATATTGTACTTGTGGCACATATTGGCGTTGTGGAGCTTGTGCCTGTACAAAATGTGCATTCCCTTGTGTTCCATTATTCCTGTTATAATTGGGGTTAAAATTGTTTCCAGACTGACATTGGTTAAAGCCAGAGCTTCTACATTCTCTAGCAAAGTGTCCCAACTTTTGACACTTGTGACATCTAAGTTTAGATTTGTCAAAACCAATTTTTGTTGAACTGTTGAGTCGTGGAAACTTCCTTCCTGACCTTTTGTAAAATTTATTTGTTTTTAAACTTAATATGGCCAGTTGGTGCAAAATATCCATTTCTTCTAAGTCATCACTACTGAAATTATTTAAATCATCCATGATAAAACACATGTTATCAGCAGTTTGACCAAAATCATTATTGTCATAACCTGGGAATGATCTTTTAGATGAGATCCCAGCAGTTATGTCAATATGGTCAAAAGATCCAAAACTATTTGAACAAGTTGGTGAGTCTTGTCCCAATAGTGCTGTACTACCTGGTAGATAGTCATCAGCAGTTTTGCCAGAACTTTGTAACTTTTTCTTTTGATCAATTTCTCTTTCAAAAGTAAGTAATCTCCCATGAAGTTTTGTAAGAGTGAGGGAGCTAAAGTCTGGTGAAGAACTTAAGACTATAGAGTATGTTTCCCATTTTTCAGGTAAAGACCTTAAAAATCTATGAAGCATAGATACAGTTGTGTAGGTCTGACCATTTAATTTTAGCTCAGATATTAATGAGGAGAATCTTTCAAATTGTTGTGTTAAAGTTTCCCCATTAATGTGAGCAAAAGTTTCATATTGTTGAGCTAGGATTTCTCTGGTGTTGGCAATCACCTCTTCAGTTCCTCCAAACTGTTCTTTGAGGCAGTCCCAAAGCTCTTTGGCACTATCAAAATGTAATAGGCCAGAGTAGATTTCATTTGGGAGTGCCATTGCCAACATAGAGAAAGCTTTAGCATCAAGCTCAAGTTTTAGGAAATCATCATCTGTATAGTCTTTTGGGTCTTTTGGAATCTCTTCTTTAGTTTCAAGATTAATATTTACTGGTTTATGAGGACCATATATCACAGATTTCCAGCAACCTGTGTTGGTCTGTGATAAGGTATGTGCCATTCTCCTTTGCCAGATGTTATATTCATTTCTTACTAGCATAGCAGGTTTATTGGCAGAACCAGTATTATGAGGATCCATTTTAAAGAGTATTGATTTGTCAAATATCTCTTAAAGTGATGGATGTTGATAAAAGTGAGCTTATAATCCTTTATTGAATATTAATAAGAGCCCGTGTCTGATTCTCAATGTGTTAGATTGATATGTGATCAGATAAACCAAAAGCTCTGATACCAATTGTTGGATCAGTATTGCTCTTTGAATGAACTTGCTAGTGAACACTTAGGTGTTTAGCAAGTTCTTGATCAGTGATAGCACAGCGGAATGTTATGAGTTTAAAGCTACACTTATCAACAGGAGTTATTACTCCCCCTGGATTGAGAAACTAATAAATGATAAGTATTTATTGAGAATCTAAGTATTGAATGAGAATGAAACACTTAGACAGATTCTCAATAAATATGAAATGGAAATAACAATAATATGTGTTGAAGGATTTCTGTATTAAAATCAATGTCTAAAACAGAGGGATGAACCCTTCTATTTATAGACTTTACAAATACATGAACCTTGCCAAAAAGCAAGTTCAGAAACAAGTTGCAGTCTTGGAACTTGTACATAAAGTAAAAGTAATACTAAACTAATAAACTACTGATACAAAAGGCGGTGGAAAAGATCTTCTCATAAGTACTGATGAATGACAAACTACTGATGAGTAGTTTGTTCTTCAGTAGTTCTTCAGTAGAAATGTCTGGTTTGAACTTCAGAACTTCTGATGACTTTTCTTCTTCAGTACTTGTGGAATCTCTTCTTCAGCAGTTTGATCTTCCTTCTTCAGCAGTTCTATACTTAGAATATTTTGACAGAAATGAATTAGACTAAGGTTTGCAAAAGTGGTTTCACCAATCCTTTTTGTCCTAACAACTGGAGGTGTCTCTGTAGCAAAATCTAGATAGCTTCACTTGTGACATCATCATCATCTTCCGATTCTGATGAATTAAGAGTTGTGGAAGCTTCTTGGAAAACTTCTTCTTCTGCTGCAGGAACATTGGCATCATTAGAAGCTGTTGGAGGAGTTACGGTGATCAGACGCACCAACGATGATGTCACTGCGTTTTCACACTCGTAATAAAGTCTTAATACAGCCTCTTCAACCAAGTCATCTAGATTGAATGATTCAAAGAAATCTTTGTAATCAAACATCCAATCTGGACTGTTACCCTGTACATTCTGAGTATAGCGTTGAACTTCAACGTTAGCCCACTCCTCTACCTGACGAGTTCGTTTGTTGAATACCCGTTTGAGCGGGGTTGCATATCCAACAAAGAATCCCTCTTCAGCTTTCGGTGCAAACTTCTCAGATGGATTAAGCATAGTACACGGTGCTCCAAATGGTTCTAGATACTCTAAGTTCGACATTCATCTATTCAATAGTTCATAAGAAGTTTTGCCAAACTTCTTCACTGTTAACACACGATTCAGTGTATAACATGCTGCGTATATGGCTTCATTCCTGAACATTACTAAAGGTTAGAATCCGCAAGCATTGTTCTCGCCGCCTCTATTAGAGTCCTGTTTTTCCTTTCTGCGACACCGTTCTGTTGAGGGGTATACGGGGCACTGTATTCATGATGAATTCCTTTATCTTCACAAAGAGCATCCATCTGTGCATTTTTAAACTCCGTCCTATTATCACTGCGAATTCTTTTGATCTTTAAACCATAAACATTTTCAAAGCGAGTGAACAGAACCTTCAGATTGTTAAACGTGTCACTCTTATGATGCAAGCACATTACCCACGAGAATCTAGAATAATCGTCAGTAACCACAAGACAATACAACTCTCCAGCATGACTTTTACGTTTGACCGGTCCGAACAGGTCCATGTGCAAACGCTCAAGTGGCAATTCCACAGAGTGTACTTTCTTTGGTTTGTGGGATTGTTTGTGCTGCTTTCCCTTTTTGCAACTCACACACTTGTCATTTAGATGGAAATGTTGGACATTAACGCCTTCGACAAGTCCATTCTTCACTAGATGGTTCATTTTTTTGAGGTGAATGCGTCCCCGACTCCTATGCCACATAATAGATTCTTTTCTGTAGCCTTGGAGAGGAAACACGTTACTTGGCCTTGAGTTGTCATCGCTTTTTACATGTCGAGAATGTATAGATTATTCACTCTCGGTGCTTTTAGCATAATCCACTCTTTTGGAAGTACAAAGCCATGTTTGAGTATGTAGCAAGATTTGTCATCAAAGAATACAGAAAACTGTTTATCGCAGATTTGGCTGACACTAAGCAGATTAAAATCGATCTGTTTCACATACGAGATCTTCTTAAAACTCACAATACCATTACTCACACTTCCCTCCATAATAATGTAACCTCCTTTGTTCCCAGCAAATGCTACATATCCGCCATTGATGTTTCTAATGTCAAACGACAGCGACAAATCCCCTGTCATGTGACCAGAAGCTCCACTGTCAACAATCCAAAGACTGCTAACAGGGCCAACTGAAGCTCCCTGTACATATCAAGTAAAATGATTAGTTCTTTTGGGGGACCCAAGCCTGCTTGGTCTTGGGTCTTTGAACATTCAGTTTCAAAGATTCTTTATCACAAATAGTTGAATTTGAATTGACCTTTTTCTGATCAATCAAATTCTTTTCACTTTCAGATTTTTCATTTGCTTTTGAAGTTGAAGCACCTTGAGAACCCACCGGTGACCAGAATTGTTCCGAACGTTTCAATATCCAGATCTGAGATTTTAGGGTCTCAGTCGGTTTCTTTACTTCATTCTTAAAGGAAGCTTTCTTAGTTACCTTCTCTGACTTAACAGCAGGTTTTGGTGGAACCTTCTATTTATCTACAGTTGTGTTCACCACTGGTTTCTTTAAAGGTTTTTCTAAAGCTATCCGGTTACGACGATCATATGTAATCTGACGATTATCCCTCTTTTGAAAATAATGGCTTTGATTATAAAAAGGTGCTGGTTGAGGGACAAAAGGTCGTTGTGGATAACAGTGATTGTCGACTGGACTTTGATATTTTTGCTTCACTTCAACTTCGTGCCTCTTATGCCTCACGTACGGGCAGTGAGCAAGTAAATGCCCTCTCTCCCCACACTTAAAGCATGCACGGTATTCTTCAAACACGTTCTTGGCGTTCGACTTTGCATACGAAGTGATAGGATATTGGTCATCCACACACCTTCGTCTTAAACTCTCAAGAGCTGGGTCCTTTGAGTAAGTTGGCTCAAGAAAACTGTTCGCCTTTTCCTTTGGCTTGATAAACTTGGTGACATGAACCTTAGGCTCTTTTGCAACATCCAAATAAATTTTCTTTAAGATCTCTGGAGGTACATCATTAGTTCTCTCGTGTTTGGGGAACCAAATAGTACTCTCCTGCCAGATTTTTTCAATCTTGGAATAATTGGCAAACTTTATTGGATATTCCTCGTTAGAAATAATCTTATCGGATCCTTCCATCCGATAAAATACTTTGACAGGTTTGTCACTCGATTCATTCTCCTTAACTTGCTTAACTGACTGATTCACTCGATGAGCGTTAGCCATCGGATGTAAAATCTGAGAATGTGATACCGGTTCATTGGTGATAATGTGATTTTCAATGGGAATATCACTCACTTTCTCAATTATCTCATCATCAGAGTCAGAATCATCAGTTACAACAGTTATCCCCTCATTGTTCAATCCCAAAATCGGTCTAACAGCGGAATTTGGATCCCAAACACTGGAAGTGTTAGATTCATCATCCGATATAGAATCAGATTTGATTGAACTCTCCGGTGTTATTGAATGTAAAGTGTGATTTTTAAATAACACAGGAGATGGGTCAGCCTTGTAGTTTGCACTACTAGGTTGTGAGGGTTCTTCAATAATATGAATAAAAACATAAGCAATATGTTTGTAACTTTCTAGCTTCTTGTTGACCTTTTCAGCAAAGCACTTGATGGTTGCCATTTCAAGTTTAGTTTCTTCCAATTCATTGATATAACTGTTAATGGCCAATTATTTAAAGAAAGTGTTTTCTTCAAATCAGAAATATCTTTTTTATAACCATCAAGCACTTTATTGAATTCATGTGCTTCTTTGCGATAAGATTGACAATTGAGTCTAGCACTCTCAAGTTGAACCCTGAGTTGCTTGTTCTCTTCTGTCAATCTATCACATGTTCCACAATATTTGTAACTATTCATATCTATGGTGGAATCAGAACTTACCTGTTTCGGAGGCTCTGTCATCGCCATCAAAGCAAAGTGCGCTTCCTTTCCAGCAAAGAATTTGGAATAATCAATTCTGGTGAAAGCATCATCCACTATGCAAGTTCATGCGAGTCATAAGAAAATCAGCTTCGGCCGTCCAGAAGTTGATCAATGTCATCATCTAGTGAATTACCACTAGCTTCAGAATCTGGCTCACTCTCCGAATCAGAAAATACGGAGTCACGCTCTTCAGGAATATCAGTGACTGAATCAAGAATCAATCCTGGAGTCTTCTCAACAGGAATATCAGCTTCTTCCACCATTTCCTCAATCTTCACTTCAGATCTCTTCTCATTCTCCAAAACATCTTCCACTAACACCGGCTCCTCCAAATCAATCTTCTGTGCAACACATGCCACATTACCAGCTGTAATCTGTTCAACACCTAGTTGCATCCCAGTCCGGTCAAATCCTTCATCCTTTTGAATTACCAAAGCCTGATTTTGGTTAATTGTTGGTGTTTGGCTATTTGGTGTGGAAATAGGAATGATGGTTCTGGTTGGATTATGTGTTGTTTGGTTTTGGGTCTGGTTTGATGTAGTGGTTTGTCTAACAAAATTGTTTGGTGAGGTGTTCTGTCGGTTTTGGTAATTATTTTGTGATTGATAGTTGTTATTTTGGCTTTGATAAGATACCTGATTCTGAGATTGACGGTTCTGGTAATTGGTGTTGAATGGATTCCTGTTTCCTTGTTGAGCTGGCTGTGTGCACTCCCTCTTGAAATGACCTTTCCCACCACAGTTAAAACATGTGACTTTGGCTTTGTGGAAGCCATATGTGGTGTTAGGAGATGTAGAAAGATCAGTTCTACTAGTCTTCTCTATAAACTCGGTTGCTTGTCTCATAACACTAGCAAATGCCCACTGAATGTCAAGGAGCTCCATCTCTTCCTTATCAATTTGAGCATAGTCTTCACTGGTTAGATTGTTGTTACCAATTTGACTAGCTACCAGACCATTATGAGAAGCTACCATAGCAGATACTAAAGCTACATGTTGCTGAGCAACTTCAACTGTGACATTGTTCAAATTAGATGTCTCCAACACTATTAGGCTTTGGCTTGGTTGACTTGGGTTCATTTGAGGAATGTTTGGTTGTTGTTGAGATTGATTCATGCTAGATGAATAGCATGCAGCTTGTTGCATTGGTGAAAAAGGTGGAGTGTAAGTAGTAGGGTATGATGGTGGTGTATACGATGAGGCTTGAGCTAGATAGTTTATCGGGGTTTTGGTTGGTTCAATAACTCTTGAAACACAAGCAATGTGTGGAGCAACAGAACTACTAGTACTTGAACTAGTCAGAGTAGAAGATGTACCACCATGATATAACTCCGGATTTTGAGGAACTTGTGCTCTTTTTTCTTTCCTCTTCTCTTCCATCTCTTTGTTCTCCAATTTCTGAATGAACTCATTGATGGTCTAATATTGATAAGCATCTTTCTCCTTTAGGACCTCAATGTGTTGATTCCAGTATGGTGGTAATGCATCAGCAAACTTATCCACCAATTCAGACATAGGAATATTAATCTCATAACTTGACAATTCAGTCAACAGATGGCAATATCTAGGAATCAACTCCTTCAAAGTCTCATTTCCCATGTAACTAAAATTCTCAAACTCTTTTCTTAACTCTTCCATCCTCAACTTCCTAGTTTTTTCGTTCCCATCATGACGATTCTTCAACATATCCCACAACTGCTTTGAAGTTGTGCAAGAACCAAACTGATGTAGAAGATCAGCGTTGATAGCCTAAGATAGTTGGGAGAACGCCTTCTTCTCCACCGCAAACTTTTTCTTCTCATCCTCAGCTAAGCTTTCCAACGGAATTGGTTCACCTGTGTTCTCCAAAACCGGTGCTACATAACCCTTAGCTATCGTTTGCCATGCCTCGGTGCCTTCCATTCCCATTACCGTCAAATGAATCTTGAAATTGGTCTTCCATTGATTGTAATCCACCATCTCCATCAGCTTTGGTGGACGACTCCCGCTACCTGAAGATAAATCATGAATTAGAGTAGAAATAGCATTGGTAGTTTGAGAGTGTACCGCGGCTGTTGCAACTCCCCAATAATCATTCATGGGTTTTTGTGGTGGTTGAGCAACTGTCTGTGGCATCGAACTAGTCATTTCTAAGTAATTGATCGGCTGAGATGGTTGACTAGTCGTCTTCTGTGCAGCTACAGTCCAAGGATCCATAGTCACTTGTTGTTGTTGTTGTGTAGTATTAGGCCTCGGTGTTGTTGGAAAGTTCCACATATCATCTACGAAGTTCGGAACACAAAACACTTAGAAAATTTTTTGATCAGATTCTACGTTCAACCCTTTGTCAATAAACGTGGGCTCGAAGGTGGAAAAGTTCCAGGTTCGACCCTTTCTGATGACCCGAATGTAGAATATAACACACAATCTCACTTTCGACCAAAATAATCCCACTTTCGACCTCACGTAAGGTCGAATGTACACAATCTGGTCGAATGTACAACAACACACTCATAACTTCTAGGTTCGACCTTAAAAGTAATCACGTTCGACCTAAAACTCTCAGATTCGACCTAAAACTCACACGTTCGACCTTACTCCCCTAGGTTCGACCCTGTTCATTTCAAAAACGGTTATTCTTTGAAAATCAGTTAATTTGACCTCAATTTTTCAAAAGTTGATGAATTTTGATGATGTTTTGCAGGTTTTGCTTCGGAATTGATTTGGAACAAGTTTAATAAAGAGAATTCTAGATTTTATCCATGAAAACTAGTCCAAATCAATCAAATTTCATCAAAAACCATTGTTCTTTGAAAACAGAAAAATTTTGATAAAAAATGAGTCCAAATCAGCTCAAATATTATCAATTCGTAGTTGTTTGATCCTTATGGCTCTGATACCACTTTGTAGCAGGATCGTTTTGTCAAAAACAAATAGTTTGATCAAACAAGTCTACCAATTCAAGTGCGGAATCCCTGAATCAGTTACGAAATGATAATAATATCAACAAAACACACAAATCACCTTTAACATTCCATTTCATTCATAAACACACTTGATTAAACTTACAAAACCTTGTTTACAATGAAATAAACAATATTCAGACTCAACTAGAACCCTAGGGAGAAAACCAGATCGAAGGAGGGAAACAAATGACCAAAAACTTAATTTGGAAGTGAAAATCAAACTATATATAGCCTGCACATTCACCCCCCGTAAGGGTCGAATGTGCAGGTTCGCCCCTTTATTTGGGCGAATCAACACATAGCTTTACAAAACTCTTCCTTCGACCTGAATGTTCTACCTTCGACCTATTATAGTCACCTTCGATCCCTTTAGTTCCACATTCGACCTTACGTTTTTACCAAAACAGAATTAAATGCGCAATCCAATAGCACTAGTCACAAAACGTGTATTAACAATGGCATTTTCACTAAATTTCCAACAATCCCCCACATGAATGTAAATCGATCCGTTCTTACAAGTTTTCAACGATACAATTCAACAGTTGAGCATTGCAGGATAGGTAGGTTTTGCCTTTGAACCTTCGTTTGTGAAGTATACTTAGCTTACTAGCGGTCATTAGATTTTGATGTCTTTGAACTGACCCCCGTTTGTGTAAACGACAATACACTTCACACAACACCCCCCTTGGTTTAGCCAACCCCTCATTGTCGTGTCCTTTTATGTTCATGGACACTCCTGGTTCTGCCAGAGCTCTAGGATTTGCGCCTCTCCACAAATCCATTCGAAGCGACCCTACTTCTCTCTAACATAGGTGATTCCCATGAATCATTAAAAGCAAAGTTATATTGATTTACCACAATCATTAACTTAAATATGCTTAACCTCGACACAACTGTCACTGATTGGAATGGACTAGGAAGTATAAATTCCCTTTAATATTTTGGGGTGCCCACCACAGTGACTCCCTTTGGTCATATGATTAAGTTTGCCTATTGAACCTAGATTTTGGGATCTCCAGTCAACTAGGTTAGGTTTCCCTCATACTCCCTTTTTGTGTGGGCTTTAGTCCCATTCCTCTTGATGTCACACCACGCCAATGGCGGAAACACGTGGCGCGACGCTCGAAAGCATATCAAAGTCAAGATTAACACAAACTATATTTAATTAGAAAAGATCATTATATTAAGATGTCGGGAAGGAGTACCTGGTTTCAGACATTACTTAAAACCACAAACATTAAGTTTTAAAGTGGGGTGTTTCCGTTTATGTCCCAACCCGAAGGTAACAATAGATGAAAACCCCCAACCATTGTCCGACATCCCAAATTCCACCGTACTAGCCGCATACCTGTTCAGCACTTAGTTACCTGAAAGATATGTTTAAAAAGACGTCAATATATAAAATATTGGTGAGTTCACAGGTTTTAGTTTCGTAAATACGACATTTTTACATCCTGTGCAAATCCAGCACATTTTTATATCCTGTGCAAACCCAGCACATTTTTATATCCTGTGCAAATCCAGCACATTTCGTGGCCTTTGTATGGAGTAGCTAGCTCCTACAAATATTGATGATGAGCAACCCCCTGAGTCCCATAACCAAACCAAGACTAATAAATATGCCCCGCTCCAAGTCGTTTCTCGGAACCCAACGACTTAAGTTCAGAATACGTGCACCCCAGGCATACGCCGATGCATAATCGACGCTATCGATTAGGGGTGGGCCTTGTCAGGCACCAATAGTACTATCCAAATATTCCTTCAGTTTCATTTACCTGAATTAATGGTTACAGTAGCGAGGACCCAACCCCGAGTGGCGACCAAAAACTCAAGTACTCATCATGCCACTTACCACATTTTAACCTTTGAAAACATTTCAATATGTGATAACTTTTGACAAACATATCTTTCCCCCAGTTAAAACAGTAAAATGGGGCCGTGAAACTCACCTTAATTTCCATGCTTAGCTAGCAAATAAAATCCAAAGCTTTGACCGACTTCCTCGTGCCCTAATTACCAATAAGGGACACCTTAAAGTCTATCACATATAAATCTAGCTTATTTTCCGGTTAAAAGATAGTTTATTCAACTATCTAGACTCGTGTGTACTAACCCGAGCCTTTAAGTGTTTTAACTCGACGAACCGATCGTGACTTATCATATTTCATGAGTTCACATACGACATAGTACCCAAGTCGCGCACCTGTTACTATTCGTGTGTAAACCATGTTGGACTAACACCACGAAACGTATAACTCATCCCGAGTAATAGCTTGTCTCGTAAATCGGATAAATGTAATCGTCTTGTATAGTTATTTTCGGGAAATATACCTTGCCGAAATATAATATAGTTATTAAAATCCTCTCAATAACGTTTGTTATTTCTTTTCCCGAATCCGAGTATCTTACAAATCTTAAGACTTTGCTTTTTATAAAGAGATTTTCCAAATAAAACCGAACGTTTATACATCTTTTAATCCGACGACAAACATATTTTAGTTACCAAGTAACCTTTTAAAAACTCGTCATACTTGACGCTTGGTAACAAAAGACTATATATTTGTTTGAAATTTTTTTCGGAATAGACTATTATTGTTACAAATAATATTTGTCATAACGTCGTGATTTTGTATATGACTACACTTGTCAAACGTTTGGAAAGTTATTTATAAGAACGAACAATAATGTCACACTTGTCGCGCTTCGGATTTATAAAAATTTCGGCAGAGTTTCCTCTGTTTTTGGTATAAACCAGACAACACAAGTTGTCTACAAATTCCCAAAATCAACTCCTAACAAAGACGACATTATATTTATCCGCATTCTAATCCGCGAGACTTTATACGTTGTGACTATTATATAAATCATCCTGTTTATATAAATATATATATACGTATAGTCCATCAATTTAGTCCAACAACAACGCGAGTCACGACTAATACACAAATATTAGCTCATAATGCTTTTCGTTAATATTTTTATCGGTTCGTTAGCGAGTTAGTCGTTCATATTTATATATTTTAGAAATATATGTGTAAATAATAATATAACGAAATAATTGCTAGTTAATTATACCGTAACGCTTGACTGAAGTTTACTGAGTTGACCGGGTTGACCAACCCGAATCTGACCGGATCTACCCGAGAGCACCATACTTGACCCACGACTAGAACTTGAAGGCGGCACGCAAACCGAGCCAGATCTGAATCTGACCCGGAAGCATAATCTTGAGCCGAGCCCCGAGTCCCGAACCCAAAACTGACCGGACCCGAACCGCCGGACGCCACCACCGTGGCCGGACCACCGGTGCCGTGGCCGGACCGCCACTGCCGTGGCCGGACCACCACCGCCGTGGCCGGACCACCACCGCCATCCCACGCCACCAAAAGAAAACCTCGTTCTGACCACCCGCGCGCCACCGGAACCCAACCAAAACTCACTCCGGCCCCTCCCGAACTCGCAACTAACCGGAAATAGCTCGCCGGAATATGGCCGGAGAACGAAATTCCGTGAAAACTTGTGAGGAGTCTCCCAAAGACCCGATCTAAACGTTTGTACAAAGAAAACTCGAAAACGAGCTTACCGGAAAAGTCGCCGGAATGGTACCAACGTTCAAACCGCTTCGTTTTAGGGAAAACGGCCTTCACCATCGCGTTCGGGGCGTCGAAATTAGTGGGGGTGGAGGTGTCACGCGCCGGAAAAAGTCGCCGGAAGGTCGCCGGAAACTCGCCGGAACCGCCGGAAGGTCGCCGGAAAAACTTGCCGGAAGGTCGCCGGAAAAACTCGCCGGAAGGTCGCCGGAAAAAGTCGCCGGACGGCCGCCGGAAGCCGCCGGACGGCCGCCGGACCGCCGCCGGCCGGCCTCCGGTCACCGGAAAACTTCTAGAGTGAGAGAGTGGAGAGAGTGTTTGGTGTTAGAGAGAGAAAGGAATGTGAGAAATGAGGATATTTTGGGAGGTTATGGGCTTATATAGGTGGGCTTTTGGATTGGGCTTCAAGCCCAACGTCGCGTACCAACTGCTCCGTTTTAGCCCGTTATCGCTTCTGGACTCGGTTTTTGTTCGTAGTCATAAATAACACCAGACCGAGCAATTCCATAATTATTTTCGTCACCCGACGCGTGAAGACGGCACACGCGTTAAAATCGCGTTAATCGGTTCGGTTGTGTTATCCTTCATTTAAATGATCCGATAACTTTCGAAATTCAACCGATAACATTATTTGTAATAAATAATTATTCCGGAAGTTCGGTAACGGTTAAAGCCACGCGTTTCGACGTTCGAATCCCACGTCCGTTCCTCTCCGCGTTCTCCAAAACGCTGCGTTTTTGACCGTTTACCGCGCCGATTTCACATTCGATCGCATCGATAGTAAATACGTGTCGTATTTTCATAGAATAAGCTTATGTTATTCCAATTTGACAAATTTTGCTGATGTCAGTTCGTTACGTTAAACACGCGAAGTCTTTCTTTAAAGGCGTCAAGACTCCAACGAACTTTCAAAAGGACATCGTAGGACTCATATTAGCTTAACTAACCATAATTAACCTTAATCCATGTTAATTATTTCTAAAACATGATTAGCTTCACGTTAATCGTTGTACGAAATTTGCCGGTTGTCACACTTGACGACTTGTATATTAACTCTCTACTTAAGCCTTTTGTTAACGGGTCCTCAATGTTATCTATCGACTTCACATAGTCAATCGTTATAACAACCGTTGAGAGTAGTTGTCGTATCGTTTTGTGTCTACGTCTTATATGCCTTGATTTGCCATTGTATATTGTGCTTTGAGCTCTGCCAATCGCCGATTGGCTGTCACAATGTATGCAAATAACTGGTAAAGGTTTACTCCATCTTGGAATATCCTCCATAAATTGACGTATCCACTCCGCCTCTCCTCCACATTTATCTAAGGCGATAAATTCAGATTCCATCGTGGATATTGCTATAACAGTTTGCTTCGATGTGACACCCGCCACTTAGCCAGGTCAAAATCCGTACACTTTCTAGTCAACGTTTAATTTTCCATGCATTATTCATATCATTTTATATGCATAAGTCCCCCGAGACAGTCTAGCAATGTCCGAACGAGTATAATTTCACCCATATCAACGAATCTTGGTGACACGAACTTAAACGATTACGAACTATTTTCCAAAAACATGTATAAATAAATATTTATTTCATAATACAATGGGAAGTGCTATAGAATTTATGTATGAAAACTAGTATTTTTCTAACATACAAATCCACATGTATATGTATATATGTACACGACACACATGCATATGGGCATGAATATCACATGTGCTAAGGAACATAAGACACAATTAATACAAGTCTTTACATCCATTTTGTTCCATTATAAATGAAGTGTCATATCTTAATATTCTTAAAGATTTGATGACTTAACTATAATTAGCAAGATTCCTTAAACTACTAGGCTCAAGAATGTTGAGTTACCACTTATATTAAACCTTCTCTTACTTCCCGTTTTCCTCCCTTTTCGGCCGCAACCCACCCCCCATATATATTATTATTTTTTTTAAATTCAACCATGTTAAGCACTTGTTAATTAAGATCTAGAATGATCTTATGAATGGTAAAAGTTTGGAAGATTATGTTCCAACATAATCTATGAGTGATCACTTCACTTGACTAGTTAACTTGACTAAGTATGGAGATCTTAAGCCATGATTATGTTCCTTTATTCCATACACTCTTATTCAACTTTAAGACCTTATCCATATATAGGAAGATCCCTTAATCACATGAAAACATAGAAGATCATTAGCCCAAAGTAGCTAACTCTTGATTTCTTGGAACCCCCTACCCGTCACCTCCCATATGCACCCACACCAAATCTTTTTCTAAACATCACAAAACATCTTATCACCTACAAAATTTGAGTTGTCACATTATGGAAAGGTGTAGAACCTTAAGCTCTTGGATTAGTCCCATTATGAGATATTGATCCAACATAATCTAATGTAATGTCACCATCATGCATATTGGTTAAGCTAAGACATCCTTTGATTAGAAAGCCTTAGGTGACGGAGCCACACACTAGAATAGATAGATCTCCCAATGCACCGTAAACTTATGCTAAGATACTTGCCTAAAACAAAGCATGGTGACCTTTTACTTGATGCAACCAAACCGTCGCCCCCTATACCCTTCCTAATTCTTTTTTTTAATCCAAGTCAACCTCTAATTAGGCATGTGTTGATTTAATCCAAGGCTGACCTTCATGTAAAGTCACTTGTGCTTAGTATCTACACAACATAATCATGAGGTTTCTCCCATCTAAGACATGATTTGGACCTTGGATATGTTAAGATTTGAGACAAAGTAGATTATTAACCAAACAAGGTAAGATTCTTTTAATCTCAAAGATCCATAGAAGTTGACTTACCCAATATGTTAAGCACCTTCCTAATCCTTTCCCATCCCCACCACTATATAAGGAGCCCTTGTGTAAGAGTATCACCACACCACAAACTCTTCCTTCCCCTCTCCTAGTTTGCGACACACACACACACATCCATCAAGGTTCTAGGAGCAACTAAGGAGTTCTCGTATCTTGCACTCTATCTTGGATCCACTAGGAGGTATAAACCTTAACACATTTACTTCTTTACTTTGTTTAATTATTACATGGTTCACCTTAGTTCATGGTTTATCCTTCATAATAAAACATCACCATAAGTGGATATGTATGTATGTATGCGTGCGTGGATATGTATGTATGTGTGCGTGAATATACATACATATGTCTGTGTGTACGAGTGACATATATATACATGTGCACGTGTGTATGTGTATGTGTTTAGACATGTAAGAACCTAGGTTATAATGTTACTTTACTTTAGTAACGAAAACAAAGTCCATGTGTATACATACATATGTATGCGTGCGTGTATATACATAGTATATATGTATGTGTAAAACAAACTCAAAAGCAGAGATAGTAATGTGTATGGACTACAAAGATGCATATGTATATGGGTATGTATGTACAAGTGTAGATCCCATAGACATCCCCATCTATGGTTATGTGTGGAAATACACATATGTAAATATAAGTATAGAGGTACACATATGTAGGTGTGAATACATGTGTATATGATACTTGTGTATAGAAAAGACTAAGTGTATTTGTGAACTAAATAACTCTTTTTCAAAAGGAACATATGCTTTATGAAAAGTAACACGTGTTAGGAAATAATATCTATTTTTCCTATCCAAACTATTATTTTCAAGCAATATATAGTTGTCACCAAGAAAAGTTAAACCAACATACCTCTAAGGATGGGGTGAACCACGAGTACCATGGATTGCCTATTTGTACAAATCTAAGGTACCCATGTATGTATATAGGATGAGATTCCTAGTTGTCGGACATACACTTTTACTAGACTACACGCGGACTTGAGGTGAGTTCTCACGACCCCTTTTTACTGTTTTCTATTTTGGGGAAAAGCATGCATTATTTACTAGTTTTGGAATGAATTCCTAGCCGACCGGTGTACATGAGACGATATGTTTAGAGTACTCATCAAAGCCCTCATTTATTAGTTTATCATAACCATTAGCTATGTATATAGCCTAGAAACGCTTGAATAGATCTATTGGGTTGACACCCCCACTCTTGGTTAGTCGCTCTAACCGGATTTATACGATATAAGAGTGCTTGCATTTCTTTTATGACGATTCATTGCCTTTATTGTGCAATGTGCGAGGCACCACTCGTCGAGGTTTGGTTATGGACTCATGATGGTTTATCATCATTGTTCTTAGCTAGACAATGATGGGTCATTCAAGGATTTCATTAAACTTTACAATTGGTTTACAAAACTCGTGAACTCACCAAAAATTTGTTGACAAAGTTTTTATGCATGTTTTTCGGGTAACTAAATCATGGATGGAACTTGGGGTATGATTGGGCAATCATTCACGACTACTACGTATCGTGTCATCAAAACTTTTGACCCAGTGAAGGGTTTTAAAATGTATCTTGTGAAATTGATTGTTGTCGAACACGTTTGGTACTTTTATAAAGAAATAAATATGAATGTTTGCTCATATCTTGTGCTTGAAAACCTTTCGTGGTTACATCCTGTGTTTCCGCCTAGGCGGGGTGTGACATCGAAGACTTCCAAGATATAGCAGCAGCCACAAGTGTAAACATGTAACCACTTGTAATTTGGAATCTTTTATATCCGAAATCCAGTTTGCATCAGTGTATCCTTAAATTATTGCCGGATCGCGGGTATAATGTAGTCCATAGTCCAGCGTGTATCTTATGTATCTAAGCACCCTTGTTATACTTTTCCAGTGTTCATCACTTGGATTACTTGTATATCTACTTAGCTTACTCACCGCGTATGCCAAGTCGGGTCTAGTACATGTCATTAGATACATTAGACTGCCAATGATCCTTGAATACTCTACCTGAGCAACACCCTTTCCTATATTTTTAACTAGATGGTGGGTGGTATCAATTGGAGAACGAGCTATAGCCTTGTCTCCAGAATTGAATTTTTCAAGGATCTTGTCCACAGAGTGAGATTGAGTTAGAACAAGACCATTTTGGGTTCTAAGGATTTTTACTCCAAGAATAACATCCGCTAGACCCATGTCTTTAATGTCAAATCTCCCTTTCAACATTTCTTTAGTATATTTAACCATCTTATCATTACTCCCAACGATAAGCATCTCATCCACATAGAGACATAAGATCACATAACCTCCTGGCGTGTCGTTGGAATAGACACACTTGTCGCACTCATTTATTTTGAAACCATTGTCAAGCATGACTTGATCAAATTTATGGTGCCATTGTTTTGGAGCTTGCTTCAAGCCATATAATGACTTGACTAATTTACATACTTTGCCCTCTTGACCTGGGGTAGAGAAACCCTCGGGTTTCTCCATGTAAATTTCTTCTTCTAAATCACCATTTAGAAATGCGGTCTTTAAAAATGAAAAATAAATGTCATTGAACGTCTACAATGGCATTTATTCAGTTCTTAAAGTTTCAGACGAAACTGATTGACCAGACAGTTACACTCTAAGCTGTTATTGCTGAATAGCTGAGTCCGTTTGTGCGCGCACGAAGTAGTCTGCAGAACACGTGATTCTCGTTCTACGTAAGTGGAAGCTGCTCCACTCGTCACTCCGAGCGCCTGCGCGGAAGCATCCGCACAGACCAGGACGCCACCTGGTTGTCTGCTCATGCTCGCGTGCCATCACCAGCCACTGGGTCCTATGTAGAGGACCTCGAACCTGCTTTCAAAAATACAAAGGCGGCTCTCGATGATGCGAGTGTGCGAAGTGCAAAGTGCAACATCAAAGCGTCACATTGCGCCCATCGCCCATGCCACGCGCGCGTGTGCGAGTGCGAGTTAGGGTGCGGAGTGTTCCCACTTATATACCACTCATGGTATCATCACTCCTCCTATGTGGGACAAGTTCCACTTTGTTTTAATTTTCAGCTTCAAGTGTTTTAATCACCAATCTTTGAGCATCGATATCTCATTCATCTTAGCTCCGTTTTGGACGTGGTTTGGTTCGTTGCGAAACTCTCACAACATAGAACATAAAGCCAAAAAGAAATATATAAATAAACCTCGGTTTCAATTATATATTTTAGTCCACAGTTAGGAAAAACTCATTTTCCTATATTTTGTGAAAATAGCATTTTCACTAAATTTCCAACATATTTGGCTCTACCGTTGTGCTCTTGAGTTCACTTTAGAAGAGAAAAGAAAGGAAATGGAAGAAAAGAAAAGCTTGGTTGTGTTCAAGAGTTTTTTTTTTAAATGAAGGAAATAGATAGATGGAAAGAAATGTGTGTTGCAGATATTTTTTTTTTTTTTGAAAGGAAAGGAAAGAAAAAAAAGGGGAAATTGGGCAAATTTCTATCTTTCGAGATCGGAAAGAAATGGAAAGAAAGAAAAGAGAAAAAAAATGAGGAAAATAAAGGAAAAGAAATCTCTCTCTTTCTTTTATGTTCCTTTTCTAAATGAACTTGGAAACATAGACCAGGAGGAAAGAGAAATGGATGAAAGCAAACAATAAAAGAAGATGGATGATGAGGTAAAGTGGCGAAGCTTGAAGATCAAATCTTCGGGGTCGGACTCAATTTTTCGTATTGGTAAGGGTCGGAAGAATAAATCGGTGGGGCCCGACTCAATCGCAAACTTTCACCACTGAGCCAAAAAAACAAGAGGGGTCAAGACACCCCTTGCCCTCACTAACCTTCGCCACTGATGAGGTAAGAAGGGTCCTTTGCTCTTTGTTATGAAGCAATATTAAATATCGCCCTTCTAATGTTTAGACCATGTCAAGATAGCTAGGTATTCACAACATTACATGGTAAATCATTCTTGTTATATGTTAAGAGCATGTTTGGCTGTTCATTTTTTTCACCTCCTTATAACTTTTTCAAGAAATTAATAACTTGAAACAATGTGTTTGGCAAACTAAAAGTCCTTATTATTTTAACTTTTCATTTGGCATTTAATAGATTGTTTTGAAAAAGTAAAGATTTGTTACTTATCAAAACTCCTTATGATTTATTGGTGAATATTCACCCAACATGGCCTCCTTTACCCAATACGCTAAGCCAAACACTTCTTACAAAATAACTTATTAACTTATTTGTTTTCCCCATCACATAAGCTAATCCAAACACTTTTTTAAAAACTCATTTTTGAAAAGTCATAAATTAATAAGTCCTTTTAACTAAAAATCTTTTTGGACTTAAATAAGTTTATCCAAACATGCCCTAAGAATGCATACACGGTGTTGTGACCTTAACAACATAATGTTACATTAGAAGCACAACAATGTGAGACTATATTGACTATGTTGCATGTTTTTCAGAAAGATGAAACCAAATGGTGGAAAACATATAAACTAAGCACTTGACTAGATCTTTCCCACTACTTTTTTTTTTAAACGTGTAGTACAATCAAGTCCTATGTTTTACTAGTGTTGCAACATCGGTAACATCTTATTAAGGTTAGGATATTTTCATGGCCAGCCCAATCATTTTGGTGGCCTAAAACAAGATATAAATTTGGGGCCTTTTCCGTTGTTATAAACCTACCTCCTTTATCTGAGTTTCATCTTTCACCAATTGTTAGTCGCCTTTGATCATAGTGAATTGCAGACCTAATTCCTAAGCACATACCAAGTCTTTTTAATCTTATATTGTTGTGAACTGTGGGAGTTCTATACTTATTTTTTCAAGGCCTAGTTAGACGGATTCAAAAGCCCAAATAGTATATACATTTTTTCAAATTGGGGGCCTTGTATAGTTGGGGCCTAAAGCTAATGTTTCAAAATACTTATGCCAAAGCCGGCTTTGGATATTGTATAGGTGTTCCACACTTATCATGTCATAAAAACATGTGAGCAACAACATAGTCGGTGTATAGGATGTTACAACTCGGCTATATGAACAAGATACAAATCCATGTTGGTTGGAACAAAGGGTTCAATCTAAAAGGTTGTTTTCCGCATAATCCATCCGCTACTTGTGCGTTGGTCATATGGTAAGTCAGGAATGTTGACACATGAACGTAATGCAGCTAGTAAATCATCCATGAGGGTACCCATGACTTAGTATTCTAGTAATCTAGTGGTATGGTGTTTGCCTTCACAAAAAGATTGTGAGTGGAAATTTTTTACAAGTGCAAAGTTAAATGGTATTTAGGTGTAAAAAAAAATTGCTAAAAGAAGTCACCCATGAGGGCAAGGCAATACGACTATCCCTAATACGATTCAACAAATTTGTATAGGAGTATAATATGTGAAAAAAAGTTGATACGCTAAATAAATTCACAGATTTATGGTTGTTTTGATGTATGGTACATGAAAGAAGTATATGACGATGACATCATGACATGAAAATATACAGTAAAATAATAGAGAAAATAATTAACGTATTTATAGATTTTAACGAACATGTACAAATACCAGCAGGAACCCGCGCGTTGCGACGGGGTTGCACGTTGTTTGGCTATATATAATTTTGTATTTATATAATTGATATTTTTAGCTTTAAGACTTGCACATTTAGTTTTAAGACTTGTTTTATGGGCTAACTATAGAGATAACCATAAGGGATATATTTATATAGATATAGATTATTATTATTACTACTACTACTACTGTTGCTGCTACTACTACTACTACTATAGATTTTCTAACGAAAAGGTAACATACATTTTAAAGAAAGTGTAAAGTTGATTTATAGTTTTGAATAACATTTGTGCAATTTTATGCTTTCCAATAATTGATTATAACATCTAAATTTAACAATGTTTTTTTATATGAAATTCTCTAAGATTTTCTATGCCATGATATTAAACTTCTCAAATGCTTTAATGGTTTGATTACCATTACTAATTACTTTTAATAGGTTAAGCAAGTTGATTTAATTGATGTATTAAATTTGTCTTGACAAATAAATGAAATTACAATTTTACCCATTTAAATGAATATGAATTGACAACCTTACCCATTCAGAACCCATTATATAGTATATATAATACGTATAGATAATGTAAAATCCACAAAATATACCTAGTGCATCATCATATTTATCATATCTATAAAGATTAACTTAATGTGACATAACAGTAACTTTTTATGGATTGTATTATTTGTGCTACATTATTATTATTATTATTTTAGAGATTATGATGTGAACCTACTCTAGAAACATCAAACCAAACATTCAACAACACAAATTTTGTCTTTATTATTTACTCCCTACGTCCCATTTTAAATGTCTATTTTTCTACTTTTTGTTGTCCCAGATTAAATTTTCATTTCTAAGCTGTAGATGCAAAAGTGCGACTAAAGCTTTGGATTGTACAAAATAATATGTTTTGGTGATATCGAAGGTGCGAAGGAGGTTTTCAGTTGGTACGAAGGAGGCTTGAATGGTGCGAAGGAAGATGATATGTACGAATGTGATTTAGATTATTGTAAAAGCTTGGTTCGACCAGATGATTTGGGCGAACCTGCACATTCGCACAATCAATTTGGGCGAATGTGCAGTCTATAAATAGACAAGTTTGATTTTTGAATGTAACTTTTGATCATTATTATTCCCTCCACTTTCAGAAACTCTCTCTAGTGTTATGTTTAACTCGTTTATCATTCATACCTTGATTGTATCATTATTTCAACGTGTAACCGAGTGATTTATTAATGAAAACTTTTGAAAATGATGATCTGTGTGTTTGAATCTGTTTGATTATTATTTTGTGATAGTTTTAGGGTTTCCGCACCTAAAACTAACTTGTTTGATCATTCTTTGTTGTTTATCGATCCTTTCTGATGTGACACCCGGCATGTTCGGCTTAAACATATTAGTAACATCTAAGTCTACCTTAGCGAGAAACGTTTATAAACAAACTTAACTGGGTTAGTTGAGTCGGGTCAAGTTAGGATTGTCCAGGGTACAATGATCTGGAGGATCATTGGGAGTCGTTTTGGTAATACACTAGTACCGGGTTCCGTTGTTGGTGACATTACATGAACTAATTAAGTATATGTGTAGATTCTGGGTCGTGTGGTAGATTATATACATAGATGTGTTTTAATGATGTGTAAATGATTATCTGTTCTTAAATGTGTTAAATATAGACTATGGATGCATGCTTAGATGTTAAGATATGTTAGAATGCGTTAAACACGACAAACTGGAAAACTAGTTAAAAAGGGGCCTTGGTTCGACCACTTCGAGTGGTCGAAGGAGAACTAATTGTCTGGTTCGACCCTTGTAAATGGGCGAACTAGGGAAGTGGAATTTGAGGAATTCCCTTCGACCAGACAGGGCTCATTCGACCCTGTGAAAGGGTCGAAGGAGACCACCTTCGACCAATGAATTGGTGCGAAGGAGGATTAGTATAAATACCAACCTTTGTCATTTTTCATCATTTCACAAACCCTAACCGTCCCAAAACGCTCTCAAACGATCTTAAACACTAAGGAAGGAGTTTTTGCTCTTCTTTTTCATAATCTAACCTATCTACAACATCTAAACAAGAATCCAAGGTGTGTTCATAATCCTAAACCTTTTTAAAAGCATTTTAATTCGTTTTCATCTAACCCTAATTGTCCGGATCTGTTCTAAGGGTGTTCTTACGATTAAAAACCTTTTAAACATCTTTCTAAATCAAAACATGATCATTTAACATAGGTTTTCATGATGAATAACATATGTAAATTGTGTATTATGTGGTGTTATGTGTTGTTCAATGATTTGCTGCTATATCTATGATAGAAACATGATATAGGATTGTTATTAATGTTGGAATATTGTTGTTTAGGGTTAGGATTGGATATGATGATATTTGGGGGTTTTATTGGATTAAAACTTGATGTATGAATATTTATGATCAATAGAATGGATAAGAAAGATCGGATAATCGACAAACTGAGTATTTTAAGCTAAGCATGAATCCATTTCAAAAGTTTCCAAATTGGGTAAATTATTCATGCATGAAAGTGATGTTTCCATAATCTTTACCATTTTGGGAAAGGGCTGAAACGGACGTATTATCGGGGGAAATCGGTGGGGTTTTGTAGGAATAAGTTATCTATGCTTGACTGCTGTGTTTGATGATGTTTCGAGTCGTTTTGAATGTGTTTGAAGCGATTTTAGGAAAAATCACACAACAGGGGCGAACCTGGCCTCCTTCGACCACTCGAAGGTGCGAAGGAGGGATCCAGGGTCGAACCTGGGTTTTTGTTGGGCTAATGAGGTAAAACGGGCGAAGGAGACATCAAACGGTCGAACGAGATGTAAAACGGGCGAAGGAGACTAAAAGGTGCGAAGGAGACTTAAAACTGACTGGTTCGACCGTTCTGATGCAGAAATGAGATTTTTGATACAAACTAAGTGTTTTATGCTTGAACCTTGTGTGTAATCTATGTGTACTTGATTAGTTAGGGTAATGGGTCACCAACGGGATGTCGGGTCGGTCTAGTGTGTCGGTTAAACATTTAAACACGTTTTAAAACATACTTGGTTACGATCTGGACAATCGGGGACTAGATAACCTTATGGTTATTAGTCAGAACACTTATGTGAACATTTTGATAGATCTCCGGTAGAGGGATTATCAAGGGCTAAACATCTTTACTTGTATTTGAAGAACGCTACTTAAGGTGAGTTCACGGCCCCACTTTTACTGCTTTAACTTTTGGGGGAGAAAACATGCGCTAAACGGTTTTGGTAACATATGTCATACTATGGTTTTAACTTTATATTGCTATACGATCTTTTGGAAAGTCCCGGGGGAAACCATGAATGTGCGGGGATGCACAACGGGGGAAATGTGGATAGATCTATTGGGCGTGACCTGCCCCACTCGTCGGCTTAAAGGGCCGGGCGGGTGCATATTGTCTCGAACAGGTACATTGGTATCATGCTGAACATACGGGCTGCTTAAACATGCTGAACATTGCTAAACGTGTCTAGTAATGGTTTCCAATCGTAGTAGTAATGAAACATACGCCTAGCTAGCGTACTTGGTAACATGGATATAGTATGAACATGGTAACATTTTGGTAACATATTGAACAAACCTGTGAACTCACCAGCATTTTATGTTGACATCTTTTTGGCATGTTTTTCTCAGGTCGCTAAGGTAGCAATGAACGGAACTAGGCGCACGGGTCTGCATTGGCGTCTAGGCATAGTTGCACGTTTTGTAATAAAAGTATTTTGAACAACTTTTGAGATGATAGCATAGTTGATTAAATGCTACTTAAACGCTTCCGCTTATTAAATTAATGGTTATGTCTATTTACGTTTTTCATATAGAGTTGTTTATCGTGATCGTTGACTTGGATCCTGGTTTGTCATGCGCCTCGCGGTAAAACCCCGCAAGTGGATAGCCTCTCTGATCTTCTGTTGTAAGTCATTACGGACCTAGATCAGACAGGGTGTCTTTATAAAAGAGCTATATGCCAAATCCTAAAGTTACCGAATTGAGGAACTTTCCATGTTATATGATGATCAAAGATTATCTATTACATCGTATTGATCATTGATGCAAATCATGACTAATATCAGTCCTCAACCTGGTATAGTGCATATGTTACTTTGCTGCATTAATTTGCTGACCTGTATACCTCTATGCATTACATCTTGTACAATTACAGACGACGAAAGCATAATCACGCTTTACAATGAGTCTTTGTGCATTTACTTCTTGATACGGGAGTATGTCGTGTGCGTGGGAACCACAGATAATTGCGTTTATACTATAAATATTAGTATCAGTATAAAGCACTGCACAAAAGTCTGCATGTGAGTTTATGTTGATCACAATATCAGCAATTGCCAGATCACACATTGTCTTTAATGATAATAATTTCAAAAAGATCAACGGTGTGATCAGATTTCTCAAAAACTGATATGATCCCTTTACCGGAAATTTCAAAAACATTATAGTTTTTCATTTACATTTTTGCATTTTCTTTTATCGTCAAAACTTACAAAACTCAAAAAGATTTTAGGTGTGTTTTAGCATAAACTTTAGAAAATCCAAAAAGATTTTTCTTTTTCATCTTATTTTTGATAACTGATGGTGGTTGATGTCGATTTTCTAAACCTTGATACACCATTTGAGCTTTGTAACTTTTAAAATGTGAAAACATGATTGTTGGATGCTTAAAAGTTGGAAAATAATTGGACCGGGACTCGTTTTTGAGACTTAGAAAATTTTCAAAAATCCCATTTCTCATTCGCCCATTCGGTTGGTCGAATGTGGGATTTTACATGTTCCTTCGTATGTTTTATTTGGGTGAAGGAGAGTGTTCATGAACATTTTCTCATTCGAACCCTTTTGCCTCATTCGTACCCTTTCACTAGGGTCGAAGGAGCCAAAAGTTTCTCCTTCGTATGACTAAAACGGGCGAAGGAGTATGCCTATATATACCCATCTGCTCATTCGAACCCCGTTCATATTTTTTCCAGATTTTCAACTTTAAACTCACCTTATTGCTCGTTCATTTTATACCATTTCATTGTGTTCAGGACTTCACACTGATCATTTTGCCATCTTATTTACAGGTTTTCATCAAGGATTTAAGGATCTAATCCCTGTTTTACAATTCGAGCCCTAATTGTTCAAAACTGCTTAAAAACAACATAATTGTAACAATTGATGCATAGGGTTTATTGTATGTGTGTTTTAGGGGGAGAGTTAACAAAAACATTGGTTTAAAACTGAACTGTTTGATCAATCAGTGTTTAAACCCTAGTTTTTAATAGAAAACACAAATACAATACTTAATCGATGAATCTGCTAGTTTAGAAATGTTAATCGGCATCATTAGGTGTGGTTTCAATCAAATGGACATGTTCAGAATCACTCAAATTCAAAATTGAAATTTCAAAATTAAGAACTGATTCCTTCGACCAGTACGAATGGGCGAAGGAAGAAAATCATATGGTCGAATGAGGAATATGTGGGCGAATGAAACATTTTATCAAAACTCATACATTCGTACCTTTTATTTCTCATTCGTACCTATGCAAAAAACTCTTTCGTACCCCCGTTTGGGCGAAAGAGAAGGTTTATGACCAAAAATTTTCAAGTTTGAAATTTTGTCGATTTTTAACGTGTGTTTTTGTTTGTTTTACAGATTTAACAATGACTGAACAACAGAAGACGACGGAACAAGCTGGATCATCATCACAGCCGGCCAAACAGTTAGATTTTGAAAATGCGCACAACTGCTGTGCGTATCTCGGAGACGTAAAGAAACACACAGAGTTCGTTGGAATTATTGATTTTCTGAAGAGAAGCAGGGTGATAGATGCCATTGCTACGCCGACAGTTATATACAGGGATATGATTCAAGAATTCTGGTCGAATGCTAAACTTGACTTCTGGAAGTGCGAATCTTGTTTGACGAGCAAGATTCAAGGACAAAGAGTTATTGTTTGCGAAGAGGATCTGAGGGAAGCGTTGAATTTGAATGATGAGCCGACTGATCCAAAGGAGTTTACATTTATGGATCAGCGAAAGTGCTTCCTCAGGATGAAATACAATGGACCAATCACTGACGGTTCATTGCATAAAGGAAAACTGTGCCCACAATTCAAGTATCTGGCACATGTTTTGATTCACGTATTCGGATCAGCAGCGGGAGGATATGATTTGATGAGGAAGAGCATCAGTTCTATGATGGTTGCTTTAGTATTGAACAAACCGTTCAATGTCTCTGGCATGCTGATGTCTCATTTACTGGAGCCTGTTAACGACACGAGGAATCTTAAGTTTCTACTTTATCCTCGTTTCCTCCAAATGATATTTGATCACAAGTATAAGGAGCTGAAAAGAGATCCTAAACACATTGTTGTTCAGGAACATATGTCGCTGAATACACTCGCTAGGATGAAAGCGTATAAGGGTTTGTCTGTTGAAGAACGTCCTCCAGTAAGACGTTTATTTGGACACCTAGCTAGAGTGGATTATACAGATCCGGGTGAAGGGCTTGTGAGGAATGTAAACAGTGATTCTGATCCTGATAATCCGTTACATGATGTTGATCCTGATGCTAAGCACAAAAGACAAGTTGTGAATGTCGGCGCAAAGAGTGGGAAGACAAAGAAACAAGAGATAAGGATAGAGGTTTCTGAGCCTGAGAAGAAGAAAAACACGCAAAGAAGAAACAAGACGATGGCGAACAAGGGATTACATTTAGTTGATGAAGCGTCTATTGATTCAGAAGAGACGTTAGAGGATGAATGTTGGAATTCAGATGCTGAAACGGTAGAGACCACCACGCCCAAGGCCACTGAGGCTGGTGCGTCTGCTAGCCAGAACGTTGAAGATCAAGGGAACAAAAGTCCTATTCCTGTTGATGAAGAAGAGCTGGGTTTGAATGTTGATGAGACGTTTGTTGGTTCTCCTGTGCAAGCTGCTAGGAAAGAAAAGAAGAAACAGGAGAAGCCGAGTATCAAGAGGAAGAAAGAGATTGAATCTTTGATAGCTGGTAAGAAACTACCACCGGCTACAAGTTCTAAATCACCGGTTATTGCACCAGCTCAAAAGAAGCAAAAGACTGCGACAACATCAAGCACACCACAGACTGAAGAGATGCCTATGGATGAGGTTAATGAGGCATTGGATAACGTGCTTAAGAAGAACAGAAAAGGCAAACTGCCTGATGTTGTTGAACCACCAAAGAAGACGAAAGTTTCGGTGGATAGTGATATTATGACTGCTGTGAATCAGAGACTGTCTGAGATGATGAATCTGATTAACAAACAACAAACGGAGATCGAGCAGTTAAAGTCTAATGATAAGAAGATGTTGGAGGTTGTAGTAACATCAGCAGATGATAATGAAACTTTGAAGAAAACAATCAAGAGATTGAAGAGAGAAAATAAGAAGTTGCTGAAGCACGAGCAACGAAACACCAGGAGAATCATAGTCTTGAAGGAGGAGAACAAACAATTAAAGAAGAGTAACAAGCATATGGATGATCTGATCAAGAACTTGTACTCTCAAGCTCCTCAACTTCAAGCTGGTGAAGTAGACAAAGAAAGAGAAGAAGAACAGGTTGATTACGAACTATCTGATGAAGAAGAAGATGATGAACTTGATGAAGATGCAGGAAACGATACAAAGAAGAAGAAGAAAGATGATAAGGATGATGGAGGTTCAGATGATGGTTCGAGTGATGGAAGCGGCTTTGCTTTTGATGATAGTAGTGATGACGATGATGATGACGCTAACAAGTTTACATACGAGAAGCGTGACTCAGATAAGGGTGGTGAATCGAGCTCTAAGGCTCCTGGAGAGAATGTTGATGATGATATATTCTGGAACGAGAAATTGCAGTCATTGTCTGAAGATGATAAGAACAAGTATCGCCAGATGCTCACTGATCGAGTCTGGACGATCGACATGACTAGCAGGTTTCCAGAAATATTTGAATCGAACAATAAACTATTCGAATTGGAGTTTGATGACCCTGATCTTGAAGATGGGGAAGTTTCTGCGGCAATTTCGAAAGAGATACTTGAAGGTTTAGCAAAGCAAGTAGGCAAGACTTTGGAAGAATTACTTGCTGACAACTTCATTCCTAAGATACCTGAGAAGGAAGCGGTAATCATTCTGATGACCGTGACGTTCCTGCATTTGAGGAAGTTGAAATGGAAGACATTACGAGCGAGGAGTATCCACAATATTTCAGGACAAATCAAGATTGTGGATTCTCTTTCTCAGATGAATTGCTAAACCATGCCGAGAAACTAGCTAAAGAGAAGAGCAAAGCGTTTGAAGACAAAATCTTCAAAGGGCATGACAAGCCACGGTTCGAGCAGTCAGAGAGTTTGAAAGAATTCTTGAAGAAGTTAAAAGAAAAAGAAAACAATCGTCCGAAACCTGATATTCAAGGAAGCTTTTACAAACTTCATAATGGTATTTTTAAAGGTCGTGCACTGGCCTGGAAGTTTGTTAAAGAATTGAGATGCTTCGCAGTAAAGTGGGAGAAGGGGATTTTGTATTTCGACAAGTTTCATCACTTGAAGACTCTTCCCTATTGGGCAATCCGTGATATTTGTCGTCACCGTTTAACGGAGCGTCAAATAGTCAGATTACCTACTTTGCTGAGAAAATGACTAGAGAAAGCCGAACCAAGTGGGACTTGTTTACACCACAATATCCTAAGCGAATTGTTCATAAGAAGGATATTGATTTGATAACTGGTATGCCCAAAGTGACGTTAAAGTACAAACCACCGCGAGTGTTGAAAAAGATTCCTTTGTTGCCTATCCCACAACACTTCGCCAAAGATTTCATCTGGTGGTATAATGATTGGAAGATTGCAGAGGCCGTGATTGTGTTGAAAGACGGAGAGACGAACTACAAGAAAGTACACATCTTTGATCCCATGTGGTTGATAAACTGTTCACATGAGGATATTATCATGTTGTTCTATAATCCGATCTATTCAGATGCGAAAGATGCTGAGCAAGCAGGAAAGTACCAATGTGTGGTATTTCTGTGCTTTGCATATGATATCAATGCTGGGTGTGACTATGGTGAGAAGTTGGGAAAGTTTGTTGAAAAGCAAAAGGTGCATGAGCTGAAAACGAAGAAGCAAAAGCAATTTCATGAACCGGTGTTGACGAAAGAACAAAGGATTCAACAACACATCAAACAGATGAACATAAGAATGGACGAAGAACGACGAACACAATCCAAGCAATAGTCGAGGGGGAGTTTGTAGATGCAAAAGTGCGACTAAAGCTTTGGATTGTACAAAACAATATGTTTTGGTGATATCGAAGGTGCGAAGGAGGTTTTCAGTTGGTACGAAGGAGGCTTGAATGGTGCGAAGGAAGATGATATGTACGAATGTGATTTAGATTATTGTAAAAGCTTGGTTCGACCAGATGATTTGGGCGAACCTGCACATTCGCACAATCAATTTGGGCGAATGTGCAGTCTATAAATAGACAAGTTTGATTTTTGAATGTAACTTTTGATCATTATTATTCCCTCCACTTTCAGAAACTCTCTCTAGTGTTTTGTTTAACTCGTTTATCGTTCATACCTTGATTGTATCATTATTTCAACGTGTAACCGAGTGATTTATTAATGAAAACTTTTGAAAATGATGATCTGTGTGTTTGAATCTGTTTGATTATTATTTTGTGATAGTTTTAGGGTTTCCGCACCTAAAACTAACTTGTTTGATCATTCTTTGTTGTTTATCGATCCTTTCTCACACATACATAAGCAATTTTCAGTTTTCCCTTAAAAGACAAAAGACAATCAAAGATTTGAAATAATAACTTGAGGTTATTATTGTCATTTTACAACATACAAACAAAGATTTCTAAATCTCTGTGTTTGTGGGACCAATGATATTTAAAATGGGACGGGGGGAGTATATCATTTCCAATCATGCTATTGCGCCAACCTTCTTTGGAATTCTTTACTTTGGCCACAAACAATTTAAGCTATTCACTTTGGCCACTTCTCAGTGTTTTTATCTGATACATCTACACCTTCTCTCTACCCTTTTTCTCTCTCTGGATCTCTCTCTAGAGCAGGAACCACCTCCATGACCGCCTTCGCCTAAGAATTGTTTGGTGATAGTAAAGGAAAACGCCAGTCCAAAGTTCCGGTGACTGGGGCTAGGGTTCTCAGCTTCTGCGGCCTAACCGTTGCCTCAGATCTATTGATATCGCTGTCGGTGTGATGACGGTTGTCGGTAAATCCATAAGGCGGTGCGAATCATGGATTCATTTTGTTTAGAGCCAACGAAAGTGTAGATGTATATTGCGACTAGTTCTTTGGACGAAATAAAGTGTTTTGTTGAATTTTGAGAGGTTGAAGGAAGTTTTCTGATAGGTCGAAGGAAGACTAAAGTGGTCGAAGAGAGTAGACTCTAGACAGATGTTTGGTTCGAGCTGCATTGTAGGTTGACGGAGTACATTTGACCTAGACGTGAGGTCGAATGTAGCTTCCTATATAAGCTGAACTTTTTGTTAAACTTATAACTTTTGCCATTTTGTGTTGTGTGTCTGGTCTAGTTTCTCTCTCTAGGTTTTGACTTTGCTGAAACTGAATTATAATCTTGTAAACCTATTTGTAATCGAGTTTTATGAAGTTATTAATGAGAATGGAGATTGAAAAGGTAATTGTTCGTGTTTGATTCGATTCGTATCATTTTGTAAACATTCTAGGGTTTCCGCACCTGGAGTGTTAGACTTGTATGATCACATAAACGTCTTTATCAAAACCGATCCATCTACAAAGTGGTATCAGAGCCTACGAGATCATACAACTACAATTTGATATGTTTTGAACTGAATTTGATCCAAAATTGTCCAAAATTTTTCTGTTTTGATAGAACATTGAGTTTTAATGGAAATTGATTGATTTGGATAAGATTTGACGGATAAAATCAAAAGTTTCATTCATTAAAGTTAATCTACATTCAATTCCGAGCAAAAACCTGATTAAGATCATCAAAATCAATAAACTTTTGAAAAATTTGGATCAAATTAACTGATTTTTGAAGAATAACCATTTTTCAAATGGGCCAGGTCAAACCAGAGAGAATTAGGTCGAACGTGTGAGTTTTTGGTCGAACCAAGGTCATTTAAGGTAGATTCTAAGTATTTTAGGTCGAACCAAAACTTTTCTAGTGTGTTGTTTGTACATTCGACCAGTATTAGTACATTCGACCTACCGGCAGGTCGAAAGAGAGATTATTTGGTCGAAGGAGAGTCTTGTGTGTTACATATCTACATTTGAGTCTGATTTTAAGGGTCGAACCTAGGATTATCTACCTTCGAACCCTTGTATACACATCAGAGGTCGAACCTAGACTTATTTTGGGAAATTTTTCCAAGTGTTTGCATTTCGAACATCATGGACAATATGTGGGGATTTCCTATGACACCAAGGCCTGCAACAACACAGCAACAACACATTCCGATGAATCCATGGGCTGTAGCTTCTCAGAAGACGAACACTCAGTCATCTCAACCGATTAACTATCTTGCCATGAGTAGTTCGATACCACCACCTGTTACTCAACCTCCACAACAACCGACTACTGATTATTGGGGCGTTGCAGCAGCAGTTCATTCTCAAACTACTAATGCTATTTCCACACTAATCAATGATTTATCTTCAGGTAGTGGAAATCGCCCTCCGAAGCTGATGGACATGGCAGAGTATAATCAATGGCAAAAGAAGTTCATGATACATCTTGAAGGCATGGGTTTGGAAGGAACTGAGGCGTGGCAGATGATTGCTAAAGGGTATGCTGCTCCGTGTTTGGAGAATTCAGGTGAACCGATTCCACATGATGGTTTATCTGAAGATGAGAAGAAGAAATTTGCAGTCGAGAAGAAGGCTTTCTCACAACTATCACAAGCTTTGACTACCGATCTACTTCATCAGTTTGGATTGTGTACCACATTTAAGCAGCTTTGTGATATGTTGAAGAACAAACACGATGGGAATGATAAGACGAGAAGATTTAAGGTGGAAGAGTTAAAAAGAGTTTGAAAACTTTAGTTATGTTGGGAATGAGACTCTAAAGGAACTTATTCCAAGATATTGTCATCTGTTGACCGAGTTGTCGAGTTTGGACATTAAGATTCCAATGTCTGAGCTGGTTGATAAGTTTGCTGATTCATTACAACCATATTGGAATCAACATATTGAGGTTTTGAAAGAAAAGGATGCTTATCAATACTGGACAATTAACGAGCTAATTCAGAAGTTGGAAAACAAAGAGTTAGAGGAGAAGAGGAAAGCAAGACGATCACAATTTCCCCAAAATCCGGAATTGTATCATGCCTCTTCATCCACTTCTATGTCCAGTTCAAGTGTGGCAGGAAATGTTGCGCCACATATAGCTTGTGTTTCGAGTGTCATTGAACCTCCGAGAAACCCAATTAACTATCTTGCCCAAACTTCAACCTATCAACCAAACTACACCACAAATTCATACATTCCACCATAACCTCAAATGTCTACCGCATGTTACATATCTAACACACCTCAACAACAACCATATGTTCCTACAACAACACAAGCTTCTTTAAGCCAAAGTTCGGTCGTGTTGGAAACTTCCAACATGAACAATGTCACAGTTGAAGTTGCTCAACAACATATTGCTTTGGTTTCAGCAATGGTTGCATCTTATAACGGACTTGTGGCGAGTTAGATCGGGAATAATAATCTGACTAATGAAGATTATGCACAAATTGATAAGGAGGAGATGGAATTAATTGATATTCAATGGGCGTTCGCTAGTGTGATGAGAAGGGCGACAGAGTTTATCGAGAAAACCGGTAGATTTGATTTGGCAACCTCACCTAATACCACACATGGCTTCAAAAAAGCCAAAGTTACATGTTTCAATTGTGGTGGTCGAGGTCACTTTAAAAGAGAATGCACACAACCAATGCAGCAAGGTAACCGAAACCGGTTTAACTCGAACTATCAAAATCATCAATCACAAAATCAGGTAACCTATCAGAGCCAAAACAACAACACCTATCCACAACAAAACAATTTCCAAAACCGACAAAACACCTCACAAAATACCTCTACTAGGCAAACAACTACACCCAATCAAACTCAAACTCAAACTCCAAATAACTCAACCAGAACCATTATTCCTATTTCTACACCAAACAGCCAAACTCAAACCGAAACCCAGAATTAGGCTTTGGTGATACAGAAGGATGAGGGTTATGACTGGATGGGAATGCAATTGGGAGTTGAGGAGATTACCAATGGGAATGTAGCATGTTTTGCTAATGAGATGGATATAGAGGAGCCGGTGATAGTTGAAGATGTTTTGGAATCAGAGAAGGTTTTTGTTACTGAGCAAGTTCCAGATGAACCTGAATCTGTTTATTCTGATTCTGAAACTGAAGCTGATTCGGAAGCGAGTGCTAATTCTTTGGATGATGATATTGATCAGCTACTAGCCAAAGCATACTTTTTGATGACCAAGAAATCATGCATAGTTGATGACGCCTTCACAAAGATTGATTACTCTAAGTTCTTTACTGGGAAGGAGGCTCATTTTGCACTTATGGCTATGACTGATGCACCAAAACCGGTAAGTTCTAATTCTACCATTGATATGAATAGTGATAAGTATTGTGGTACTTGCGATAGATTGACTGAGGAAAATAAGCAACTTAGGGTTAACCTTGAGAGTGCTAAAATCAACATTCAATCTTATCGTAAGGATTCATATGAATTCAACAAAACACTTGAAGGGTATAAAAAGGATATTTCTGAATTAAAGAAAACCCTTGCTTTAAAACAACTTGCCATTAACAATTACATAAATGAATTAGAAAACACAAAATTGGAAATGGCAACTGTCAAGTGTTTTGCTGAGAAGGTCAATAAGAAGTTAGCATATGCTATTGACCACATCATTGAAGAGCCATCACAGTCCGGTAGTGTGAACTACAAATCTGTTCCTTCTCCAGTGTTGTTTGAGAATCATAACTTTAACACAGTAACACCAGAGAGTTCAGTTAAATCGGACTCCGTATCAGATAATGAATCTAATACTTCAAGTATTGGAGATCCACATTCTGATGTGAGACCGATACTCGGACTGAATGATGAGGGAGTGGTCGCAGTGACTGATGATTCAGACACTGAAGATGAGAAATCTAAAGAAGGTAGTGATGTTCCTTTGGAAAATCACATAATCACTAATGAACCAGTGTCACCTTCTCAGTTTTCTCATCCTCAGGCAAATGCACACAGAAAGAATCAATCAATTACCAAGAATGAGAAAACTGATTCAGCTGACAAACCCTTCAAAGTTTTCTATCGGATGGAAGGTTCCGATAAGATAATTTCTGACGAGGAGTATCCAATAAAATTTGCAAACTATTCAAAAATTGACAAAATCTGGCAGGAGAGTACAATCTGGTTTCCTAAACATGAAAGGACCAATGACTTTCCTCCAGAAATTTTAAAGAAATTACATTGTGATACTCCCAAAGAACCAAAAGTTCATGTCACTAAATTCATCAAGCCTAAAGAAAAGGCGAATGCATTTTTCGAGCCGACTTACTCAATGGACCCAACTCCAATGAGTTTAAGAAGTAGATGTGTTGATGATCAATTTCTGATCACTTCATATGCTAAGCCGGGTGCGAAAGATGTTTTTGAAGAATACAGTGCGTGCTACAAATGCGAGGAGAGAGGGCATTTACTTGCTCACTGCCCGTATGCGCGACATAAAAGGCACGAAGTTGAGCAAAAGCAATCTTATCAAAGTCCAATCGATAATCATAGATATCCACAATGACATTTTATCCCTCAAAGACCACCATTTTATAATCAAAGTCGATATTTTCAAAAGAGGGAAAAATCGTCAGTTTGTCTTTGATCATCGAAACAAGATTGCTATGGAGAAACATCTAAAGAAACCAATGATGAACTCAACTAGTGACAAACAAAAGTTTTTTCCTAAACCTACTGCTAAATCAAAAGTTGGACCTATTTTTGTTAAGTCAGAAAAGGTAACTAAGAAAGTTTCTTTTACGAACGATACAAAGAAACCTGCTGAGACACAAAAATCTCAGATTAGGATTCTTAAACGTTCTGAACAATCTTGGTCACCAGTGGGTTCTCCGGGCGCCTCCACCTCAGCTGCAAGTGTCAAAGTTAAAGATGAGAAAGGTTTGAATGATCAAAAAAAGATCGATCCAAAACCTAGTGTTTGTGAAAATGAATCTTTGAAGTTTAACACTCAAAGACCCAAGACCAAACAGGCTTGGGTCCCCCGAAAGATCTAATCATTTCTTTGTTTAGTGTAGGGAGCTCCAGCTGGCCCTGTTAGCAGTCTTTGGATTGTCGACAGTGGAGCTTCTAGGCACATGACCGGAGACTTAACGCTACTGTTTGACATCAAGAATGTGAATGGAGGGTATGTATCGTTTGCGGGTAATAAGGGTGGTTATATCACGATGGAAGGAAGTGTAAGCAATGGGATCGTAAGTTTTGAAAGGATATCTTACGTGAAGCAGATCGATTATAATCTGTTAAGTGCCAGTCAAATTTGTGACAAACAGTTTTCTGTACACTTTGATGATAAATCTTGCTATATTCTGAAACCGGCTTCGTCATTCCAAAAGAATGGATTATGTTGAGAGCACCAAGAGTGAACAATTTGTACATTCTTGATATGAGTAAGGCGATGACAACCCAGGGCCAAGTTACATGTTTTCTATCCAAGGCTACAGAAAAAGAATCGATTATGTGGCACAGGAGGATGAGACATATTCACCTCAGAAAGATGAATCATTTGGTGAAGAACGGGCTTGTAGAAGGGTTAATGTGAAGCATTTTTATCTCAATGACAAATGCGTAAGTTGAAAAAATGGGAAATAGCACAAACAATATCACAAACCAAAGAAAGTGAATTCTGTAGATATGCCACTTGAGCGTTTGCATATGGACCTTTTTGGACCTGTCAAGCGTAAGAGTCATTCTGGAGAGCTTTACTGTCTTATGGTTACTGTAGATTACTCGAGATTTTCGTGGGTGATGTGCTTGCAACACAAAAGCGACACGTTTAATAATTTGAAGGTTCTGTTCGCCCGATTGGAGAATGTATACGGATTGAAGATCAAAAGAATTCGTAGTGACAATGGGACAGAGTTCAAGAATTCCCAAATGGATGCACTTTGTGAATACAAAGGAATTCATCATGAATATAGTGCTCCATACACTCCACAACAGAACGGTGTTGCTGAAAGGAAAAACAGGACTTTAATTAAAATGGCACGGACAATGCTTGCGGATTCGAATCTTCCAGTAATGTTCTGGAATGAAGCTATTTACGCAGCTTGGTATACCTTTAATTGTGTATTAATAGTGAAGAAGTTTAGCAAAACTTCTTATGAACTGTTGAATAGACGAAAGCCGAATTTGGAGTATCTATGTGAGCGTTGGATTTTATCTAAAACAGGATTACACGATCATACAAGTCACAAATCTAGGTGCGGAAACCCTAGATCTGAACAAATTGATAAGATACGAATCACGACACAATCAAGATCATTTTCAATATCATTTTCATAGATTAACTTTCAATCAATAAGCATTTACAACTGTTTATGTTAATCTAGAATCACAAAGACAATCTCTCAAAAACACTCCTAAACCTGATCTGAACCTGGACACAAATGACAACTCCCTTACATAATCAAAAACTCAAAAACTATTTATAGACTCTGCACATTCGCCCCTTACAGATGGTCGAATGTGAGGTTTTTCCACATTCGCCCACTGCAAGTGGTCGAATGTGTTCTTCAGTCCATGCCCATTCTTCATTCGTCCAGTTCTGATCTACCTTCGCCCTTATGATTCACCTTCGCCCAGATTATTCTACATTCTCCCCATACCAGTCACCTTCGGCTATCTACTAACACATGTTAATAATAGTATATCCAATCCTTAGTCGCAAAATGCATCAACAAACTCCCCCTCGACTATTGATTGGATAGTTTTCTCTGATAGTCCATCGTCTTGTTCATCAGCTTGATTCTGAGCTGCTTCTTCTGCTCAGAAGTCATTGGCGGCTCGAATGTTTTCTTCACAGGCTTTGACACATTAGCAATCTTCACAGTCTTGCCAAGTTTACCCTCCAAGTTGCTTCCTGCATTTATGTCATATGCAAAACAAACTCCCACAACTTGAGTGTACTTCCTCGCCTGAGCAAAATCATTGGGTTCATAGTATATCGGATTGTAGAACAACATGATGATGTCTTCGAATGTGCAATTAATCAGCCACATAGGATCAAATACATGTACATGCTTGTATTTATCCTTTCCATCCCTCAACACAATCACTGCTTCTGCCTTCCTCCAATCGTAATACCAGAATATGAAATCAGCACTGAAATGCTGTGGCATTGGCATCAATGGTATCTTTCTCATCACATTTGGTGCTTTATATATCAAAGTCACACGCTTCATATTGGTTTGAGGATCAATATCCCTATGCTCTTTTCTACGGGGATATTGAGGCTGAAATCTCTTCCATCGCGTACGACTTTCCCAAACCAATTTGTCTGCGCACCAACCGACATGCGATCCATTTACCTCGGCTCCTGACATTGGGAATCTGCATAAGTCTCTCACCGCCCAGTACGGTAGAGTAAGCAAATCACAGAATCTGTTGAAATACAGAATTCCGGTTTCCCATTTCGCAGCAATACACTTCAGTCTGCCCAGATAAGTCCACCCGAGAGCTCTGCCTTTGAACTTGGCATTATGAAATCGATAAAAGTTACCTTGAGCTTCAGGTTTGGGTCGGTTCTCATCCATCTCCTTCAACTTCTTCAGATAATTCTTCAACTCATCAGACTGGTTAGAAGAATCTTTCTTTTCATCACCAAACACCTTCTCAACAAACTCTTCGCTTCTTTTCTTCGCTTTCTGTTTCGCTGACTTATTTGGTATCTCTGTGAAGTCAGGAAATACTTCATTCTCATCTTCTTTTCTGAAATACTGGGGAAATTCTTCATGAGTAATATCTTCAATTTCAACCTCATTATTTTCTGGAGTCTGCACATCATCTGAATGACTTCCCATATCCTTTTCAGGAATATCAGGAATCGATTCATCCATCATGAACTCCTCAAACGTCTTACCCACCCTCTGTGCGAGACCATCTAGTATTTCTTTCGCCACAGATGCAGGTAGTTCCCCTTCTTCAAGGTCTGGATCTTCATATTCCAGCTCATATCTCAGATCATCAGTCTGGAATATTTCAGCGAAGCATCCAGTGAACTCAATGGTCCACTCCCTCTTCTCCAACATATTCTTGTATATCAGTTTAGCATCATCAGACAGAGATCTCACCTTTTCGTTCCAGAAGATACTTTCATCCGAATCTACATTCCCTCCTTTCTTCTTGGAACTCGATTCTCCAGTATCTTTCTTCTTCTGCGATGTTCTCTTCTCATAACTAAACTTAGAAGTATCATCTCCTCCTTCATGATCACTTCCACTGCTAAACTCATCACCTGTCTTTTTTCTCTGTACCTTCAGCATCATCATCATCATCATTGTTGTCATCATCATCATCATTGTCATCATCACTTTTGTCCGATCCATCATCATCCTCATCTTCATCATCTTCTTTCTCTGATTCAGAATACTCATAATCAACTTTCTGCTCATCTTCTTCTTCATCTTCTTC